>NW_019167938.1:18548651-18677286 GCF_002303985.1 Durio zibethinus | reverse complement strand
AGCTTGAACTCTCTCATCCAAAATATTCATCTTTTGCTGTGAGATCGACTCTTTTATCACCTTAGATGTTTTTGTTTTCAACCTCTCCTTCTTCTTGAGGTCATCAAAATTAGGGACTTCAATTGGGTTAAACAGTTTTGCCCCAAAGGCAGGGTTAGTGTAGCTATGATATGGCACTTCAGGATAGGTATAAGATATGCCCTAAAAATGGCATGTGTAGGGCCTATGCATCTTAAGAAGACTAACCTTGATTTGGACCAAACCTAAAAGACTATAGAGGATCCGTGATGTCTTGTCTTTCATTTAAATTGAGGGTCTCTTCTATCGTTTTACCTTTATCCAATTTTTTTAACATCTCTATCATCTTTGCCAATTCACCCTTCAACTCTTCTTGAGCTTTCTTGAACCTGTCCATATGGCTATTTTTTACCTATTCCATTTGGTTTATTCATGATCGAGTATTATAAAGGTAACGAGTAGGTTGGACTGAAGTTGTTGACAATCAAGTTATCCTTAAACCTTTAATATCCTATCTCAAAATTAGTAAACTTATATGGTTCTGTCATGAAAACCTAAAAATGATTATTTTGTTAAATGCAAATGAATGAAAATGCATGCATGTAAAAAGAAATTTTGCCTTAGGATAGTGTTTAACTAAAAGATTTCATTTATACTTAGAAACTTTTTTTACATGGAATTTATCATCCTAAAATTATAACCGTAATATCATTTAATCTATTCATATTGATCATTTAACTTCCTTAATGAAATTCGGCAAATGCTACCCATGTTCCCTATTGGGATCAACACTTGCCTCAGTGCTTTTGCCTCTTTGACACATTTCTCTACCTTGTATACCCCTTTGCAAATTTAGGTTATCAAATGCTTAATATATCTCTGTTTTCCAAGTTTTCCCTTTAACCACACCATACTTGGTATGATAATTTTCTATGCTCTCTAACCAATGCAACAATGTAGTTTTCCTTATTCATTTTAGTCTTTGCCCCAGCTTGCTTATGTAATTGTTTAGGCATGTTATTTTTGTTTGCATCTTGGCACTTTCTTCCCCTGACTCAACATATTCTTGCTTCAATCAACTCATTCTCATCAGTCAACTCAATAATTGTTATCTCTTTGGCTTTTATCTTCACACATAACTTCTTAAGATGTATTGGTTGATATAACCTATGAGTTATGGTTAAGTGATAAAAATGATATGGAGCAATAGACGAACCAGTGCTTAGTGATGAGTACAAGGATGAATTTGTCGACATGACTTGCAAGTTATGATTGAATGATGAAAATAATCAGTGGTCAACATTTGTTTTGGAATGAGTTAGGGTTGAGAAACCTATGAGTGTGACCTAGTTCGAAATGGTTAATGCTTAGACATCTATGAGTAATGACTCAATGATGGTAGATGAAACTCGTTCTGAAATTTGTTAGTGTTGAAAAGTCCATGAATGGTGGTCAAGTGATGATCGATTGATGAAACTTGTTCCGAAGTATTGAGAAACTGAACAAGGAAGACATGCGAAATGGTGAAGTTTTGGAGAGCCATATCAACATAATTATTTAGAATTTTGTTACATAGTTGTTCCTGCATTACATGCATCATGGTGACATCGTCGTTTGAATAGTACATGCACATAATTTGATGAATTAAACTTTGGTTTGGACATGCATGGCACTATAAGAATATAGGTTGCTGCATTTGCATCTTTGGTCATAACGTTCATTCATGCAAATTTTTTGAGTCATTTGAAAAAATTGTGAATATTTTGATGAGAATTTTTTAGAACTTCAAATGAGAATCTTTGAAGAGTGAAACCCTAAAGTTCGTCAAATGTTGAATCTTCGAACTAGAATGAAAATTTTAAACTTTTGGATGTGAACTCCAAATACAAAGCTTCAACTTTTGGATATGAATCTCTAAATTTTTTTTAAATAATAACCTTTGAACTTAGATGTTGAAACTGCTGAGTTTTATTGCTGAAACTTTGAACTCAAATGAGGAAAGCTTTGGAATTTTGGATGTAGAAATCCCTAAGCTTGGCCAAATGCGAATCTTTTAAAAAGCCTTGAGCTTTTGGGCTATGAACCTCCAAAATTCAAAATGAGGTCTTTAATGCAAGTCTTGCAAGTTGCAACGTAAAATCTTGAGATCTTGCAAATTTAAAATGAAACTGAAATTTTAAAGATATCAAATTCAATTAATATTCTTAACGAAGTTGGAAGAGGTGTCCTTGTGAAATCTGACCTCTGAATATCGACCAGCTCAAATTGGTGGAATGCTTTGAGTTCCCATTAACCAAAAAAATTCCTTCAATCACGATCTATAACTCCTTTGGACATGTTGTCAATGAGCAATTTACTTTTCAAAGTTGTGGTACCTCTATATTAGAGGAGCAATTTACTTTCCAAAAGTTGAGATGGCCTCTGTTTAGAGGAGCAATTTTACTTTTCAAGTTGTTGAGCCTCTTATTAGAGAAGCCATTTATTTTTCAAAGTCGTTGAGCCTTTGATTAGAGGAGCTTTAGTTATTTTTAAAGTTGTTGAGCCTCGATCAGATGAGCCATTTATTTTTTCAAAATCGTTAAGCCTCTGATTAAAAGAGCCTTATTTATTTTTCAAAAGTTGTTGAGCTTCTGATTAGAGGAGCTTTGTTTATGTTTCTCAAAGTCATTAAGCCATTACTTAGAGGAGCTTTGATCAATTTAAAAAAAAAATAAAACAAAAAATTGTCTCTGTTTAGAGGAGCTTTGTTTATGTTTCTCAAAGTCGTTGAGCCTCTGTTTAGAGGAGCTTTGATTAAAATTAAAAAAAAAACAAAAAAAATTACCTCTGTTTAGAGGAGCTTTGTTTATGTTTCTCAAAGTTGTTGAGCCTCTGCTTAAAGGAGCTTTGATCAAAATTAAAAAAAAAAACAAAAAACAAAAAAAAATTACCTCTGTTTAAAGGAGCTTTGTTTATGTTTCTCAAAGTCGTTGAGCCTCTACTTAGAGTAGCTTTAATAAAAAAAAAATTTTACCTCAATTAGAGGAGCTTTGTTTATGTTTCTCAAAGTCATTGAGCCTCTGCTTAGAGGAGCTTTGATCAAAATTAAAAAACAAAAACAAAAACAAAAAAAAATACCTCTAATTAGAGGAGCTTTGTTTATGTTTCTCAAAGTCGTTGAGCCTCTGTTTAGAGGAGCTTTGATCAAAATTTAAAAAATAAAAAAACCAAAAAAATCCAGTTGAGTCTTGAATGGACGTCTACATCTTTGCACAGTTTCTGTTTCACAAAAAATGTGCAAAGAGGGGCAGCTGTAGACACCTCATTTTGTCCGAGGTCCTTTGTCAATTAAAACCGGTCCAAGCTCAATTGTAAAAATTTTTTTTTTCATTTTTATTTCAAATTTTTATTTCATATTTATCATTTTTAAT
This sequence comes from Durio zibethinus, assembly GCF_002303985.1. The sequence continues at coordinate 18,673,858 of NW_019167938.1, read as the reverse complement.
TTTTATCTTATGGTCTACTTATTATTTATTTTCTTTTTCTATCTTCATTATCTGATTATTTAAAAAAAAAAGATTAAGATTAGGCTTCCTGATGATCAGAAAACATAATTAGATTCTAATCTTTAGCATTGGATGACTAATTGGAATTGAACTAAAACTCTATCAGCATGATATTATAAATCATTGTAATTTACAGTTTGAAAATGGGGGAAGGAAAGATAGAAGAAGAATCCGAATAGGAGAGGAAAAAGGTAGAGTCAAAAGGTGTTCAGTCTTCTGTTAGCAACTTTATCGCCTAGAGTAGTACTGAGAAGGCATGGGCTGCTTTATGAAAGCTGGTAACCTGCTTGCTAGGATGTTATTTGAAGCAGTACAGTCTGGGTGATTGCTATCTTCCTTCATTTGATCAAAAAATCCAACTTTCAAGGGTCAAATGAAGAGGCTGGTTATCTAGTCTGGATGGACCCTGGTTCCATTTGAATCTGGCAATTGGTTGATCTCAGTAAAAGACTCAGTTGTAATGAGGATCTTTAACCAAGAAAAAGGTTCAGCCTTTCCCTTCGTGCACCAGAAAGAAAAGAATAAAAATGAGGCATTTCTTTCGTCAAGCAATACAGACCAACCAACACAACACAGCAATCACGCCTGCATTTAGTAGTGGTATATTTGGTTCCTTCACACCTTTTGGTTCAAGTCGATCTACATTTGGTTCCAGCACTTCCGTTTTTAGTGCCACGAGTACCCTTGCCTTTGGTACATCTGGAAGTCTAGCATTTGGGAGCATTGGAATTGTATTCGGTGTGTCTAATGCCCAGGTATTTGGAACAAGGGGGCATATTTGGAGCATCAAAGCACACCTGCTTTTGGCACTTCTAGCACTCTTGTTTTCAGTTCTTCTAGTTCTGCATTTGGAGGTTCCATCCCCCCTGCTTTTGGAGCTTCAAACACTCCTCCTTTTGGAGCATCTTCTACTCCTTCATTCAGCTTTGGGTCTAGCCTAGCTTTTGCCAATCAATGCCAACATTCGGTAGTTCTCCTTTTGGAACCACCACATTTGGAGCCCTGAGTTCTCTTTTTGGAACCCAATCTTCTGTACCAGCATCTGGAAACACTAACTTTGACCAATCACCATTTAAGGGTCAATGTGAGAGAAGTAGAGTAGCTCCTTACACACTTACAATCGAAGCAGATAATGGGAGTAGTGCACAGCCAGCTGCAAAGCTGGAGTCAATATCAACGATGCCTATTTACAAAGATAAAAGTCATGAGGAGCTGCGATGGGAAGATTATCAATTAGAGGATAAAAATGGACCACAAGTAGCTGCTCAACCTTCTGGAGAGACTGGCTTTGCTATGTCAACCGCACCTACTAGTCTTTTTGGCTCTTCTTCAACGTTCGGTCAAACATCTGTAAATCCATTTTTTAGTAGCACAAGTATCACTCCATTTAGCCTAAAACTGCCAATCCTTTAATAGTACAGGTTGTACAACCTCGACTACTACATCAAATCCTTTTCAATCAACATCATCAAGCCTTTTGGCCCAACTTCGTCAACAACTTCAGTATTTAGTTCATCTGCAACTCTTACATTTGGAACCAGTCCACTTCTTTTTAGCTCATCTTTCACTCCTTCATTTTTAACTCTGCCATCCATTTTTGGTACTGGTGAAGCTCCGATAACAACTTTAACATTTGCTACTGGTTTAAATTTCATTTTCATTTTTATTTTTATTTTATTATTTTATTTCCTTTAAAAAAAATTCAAAAAAAATATTTTTGAGGAAAAGTTGAAAGTATCAATTTTCCTTGAAAATAAGCTTTCCAAAAAATATTTTTGGGGAAAAGTTGAATGTATCAATTTTCCTTAAAAATAAATTTTCAAAAAAGGTTTTTTTTTTTAGGAAAAGTTGAAAGTATCAATTTTTCTTGAAATTAAAGTTTCCAAAAAATATTTTTGAGGAAAAATTGAAAGTATCAATTTTCCTCGAAATTAAAGTTTTCTAAAAAAATATTTTGGGGAGAAGTTGAAAGTATCACTTTTTCTTGTACAAAAGTGATCATTTTTTTTATTTTTTTGGATTTTGTTTTATGTTAAATAATCCGACGATGGAGCCTCTGCAAGTGAAACAGTAGTTTTATTACATACTCTTGAGGTGAGGGAATTTTTTTTAATTTTCTGCTAAAAGTATTAGAGTCAATTGAGAATAATTTCAATAGTTAATTACTTGGTAAAATTTTAAGGCTTATTGAATAACACAAAATTAAGTTGGTACCATCTTTCGATGGGCATTGTGAGGGTGCTATAACTTTCCTCACACGTAACCGAACTCTCGAACCCTGTTCTGGTTAGTAGACCCGAACCTATTCTTTTAGGAACCCTTAAACTTAGGTGTTCCCTAAAAAGGATAGATTTCTTAGATGGCCAATCATACCTAGATAAAAAAGATTTGTGGCGACTCCTTAAGTTAATGTTTAGCGATAAATCCCCGGATCTAGACATTATGACAATACACATTCAAACTAGGATTTTCTTGTAAACTTAAAAAAATTAACTCTAAGTAGGATAACCAAGTGCTATTTCTAGTCATGGTAGGATTTCAAGTCAAAGTGGTATTTCCAAGTCAAAATAGAAAAACCTTCTTAAAATAGGAAAACTAATGATGATTTGGACTTTTCCAAGTATGGAATGAATTTTCAAGTAAACATGCCACATAAGCTTTCAAGTCGTCTTTCTTGGCCATGAGACAGACTTATTGCCATGTCATCCATAAGTAATCCCATACACATGCATCTTCATAAGCTACCATAGACATGCATTCAACTTGGAATTATGTAATTGTCCTTTATAATGGCTGAATCTTTCTTAGACAATTCTTGAATGAATTTTTTGAATTTTGCAACAAAACTAAACAATTTTTCACTTACATAGGGTTGGCAACACTAGTGTTTCATAAATTCAACATTCCAACTTCAAGCTTTCCAAGATTTCCAAAAATCATCAATAACACATCAAGAATAGTTCAAGAATCATTCAAATATATCAAGAATCATCAAAAACAGGTCAAGAACATTCAAATATATCAAGAATCACCCAAGATTGATTAAGAACTTTCAAGATTCTTCAAAATTAAATCTTTTCTTTAAGATTTCCTATGAAACAAGAAATTAAGCACATTATGAGTTAAAAAAAATCTTATTTTACAAAAAACAAAGCAAAAGTAACACATTTAAGCATCTATAACATCATCCTAAAGATCATATAAACTCTCATAGTCAAATTCTCTAAAACCTTAAAAAATTACATGATGAATATAACTTAGAGAAAATCATAAGCATAGATTAAACACCAAGACTTATTCAAGAATAAACTCCCTTCCAATTGCAAGGGAATTAACTCCATATACCTAAGTCAGCCTACAAAACTCAAATGCGTATGCACTTAAAGAACATTGAAAGGCATAATACGAAAGCTAGGAACACAAGAGAATAACTGGAATGCTCTGCATATTTCACAAATGATGGATAATACAAATGAGGTTTGGATGGCCTTTTATTTATACTTGAGGCCCCAGCACTGCTATGGTAGTTCCTAATATCAAGGGATTACAAGTTTGAATTCAAATTAAAACATTATCTCCCTGATCCTAAAGATTGATTAGATCTTCCTTTAATTAGGCATGTGCTACTATTCTTCAAAAGAATATTCTCAAACCTTGACCCTTTCTAAATGATTCTAGGTTTGCACCATTCTCCTGGGCCTTTCTTAGTGTGGTGCAAGTATGTTACAGGCTTGAACCTAGTGCTTCAAGCAAAACTGACTGTGGGGTAGGTAGCCTTGATGCTTCTAACATGACTATCATGTGAACCTCTGGTTCTGTCTCTGGTGCTCAAGCTTTGCCCGTTGGTGTTTGATCCTTGGCTCTTAGTGTGCTCACCCGATGTATGACATTCTCCCCTACCTGATCTCGTAATGCCTTTGTCATGTCCTTTACGTGGAAATGCCTAATCTAGTCTTAGAACTGCCACAAGTCTTCAGCTAGTTCCTAACTAGCTTCACTGTCTGGAAGCCCCTTCCATTACACTAAGTACTCTTGTCTTGGTTTATAACTCTGCTATTTCACAACCTGATCAGTAAGAATGCATTGGACCTCCTTATAAGGACTAGAAGTATCCAAGGTGGGTAAAGTCAAGGTGTGCAAACAGGAAATTTAACAAATCACCTTAAAGCATGCATAAATTTCATAAGTTTACTTTACACATACTCTCTCTACTTCCACACTTAACCAAGGATCAAAAAGTCTTTATTAAATTTATAATGTAAAACTAGAGTTAAGGTATGATAAAAGAAAATTTAGGCTCATAACCCTAAACATGCATTATTTAGGATCTTTTTATTTGATGAAAGAGCTTTTAAGAGAATTGTACACCCTTGCTCTTATATTTATCTTTCTTTTTCTTTTTTGTCAACTCTTCTCCAAACTATATGCATTGTCACTTTAACTTTATTTTTCTTTTTGTTTCAAGTTGTTTTTAGCCTTTCCTATTGCTCAAACATACTTTATCCCCTCTCTTTTTTTTCTCTTTTTATTTTAACTCCACATTTTTTCCTAGTATAACATAACTCTCATATTTTGATTTATTGATTCATATGTACATAGGGTAAGGTAGAAAAATAAAGATAATAAATCAAAGGATGGCTACTTCATAAAGGTAAAAACAAATAAAGGGTATATATATTAGGCTCAAAAGAGTGACAAAGGATAAAGATATAAAGGTTAGTTTGAAAGGTTCAAAAGATAAAAAATAAAATAAAAAAAAAAGCCTAAATCATCTTCTTAATTAAGTATAGTATATGATTTCACCTCAAGAGATGCTCAAATAAATTCTAAAATAAGCTCATACCTTTAAAAATCAATTTAACTTCAGATATACATAAACTTTAACAAAACATACATGCATCATAATGATCAGTACTAAATGTTCAATAATGGTGCAATGTCACAATTGAAAAGAAACTAATTCAAGAACTTATCTCATGCTGTTACTACATTCATTTTTTTCTAAAAGCTATAATCAAAGTCAATCAATGTTACTATCATTGGATTATGAGAAATAATCAAAGAAAGCGTATATAATGATTCAAAATATGGCCATTTATGCTTAAAATCAAAATTTTTGAAAAAATTTTGCACAAATTTTCTCTCTCCACTTGAGTGACACATTGTCTTCGATATGTAAAATAGAACAATAAAGCATAAAAGAAAGAGAGATGCTCCCCTAAACTTCAAAGACTGATTCTGTCTATATAGCATACTCCTCATTATACCACACACCTCATTGTACCAAACATCGCTTGTTAAATAAAAAAATAAAAAAATAAAAAACTTAAAATTGGAAATATTTATTTTCCTTAAAATTGCACTTGAAACCTTTTAGTTTGTTATGAAGCCAAAGAAATGCATCACTTTGACCATTTAAGGTTCGATTATTGGTGTCGCATCCATGCCAACTCGGATGATTCATCATGTTTTCCCAACTCAGTTCTCTGAAATTCTTTTCTATTCCTATCTCCTTCATTGGGCCTCATCATCGTCCACTTATCTTTCTATTTTGTTCAACTCGATAAACTTAAAATGGATGTGTTAGAGAATAAGGAGTTATCATATTAGTTAATGTGTCAACTCGGTAAATTGACTGAACTTTAACTCTATATTTGGCTTCAATTTTACATTGGTAAAATTTTACTTCAGCTAAAAAACCTAAAACAAAAAATTTAACAGTGGACTCAAAGTTGTAAAATCTTGAAAAGATTTTAAAATATTATCATAGTATTTTATCTTATCTTCTATATTTTACTTAAGAGAAGATTTAAAAAAAAATCCTATAAATTTGGTTCATTTTAGGATTCAAAGTGATTCTTCTTTTACTTAACAAATGATTGACTCTCTTACAAAAAAAAAAAAAAAGTGTAATGAATAATTATGACAGAAAAGAAATGATTTAATCTGAGATTGCCCCACCTGTACCCTTGAATATTCTTGGCCACATCAATTGATTCCCATGTTGTCATCACACATTACACCATGGTTAGAACCTTCCTTACCAAATTGCCTTTCTCCAATGCCACCGGCTCAGGCCCTGCTGCCATTTATGACTCAGAACAAAATTCTAGCCAAAAAAGAAAAATACTCTGCAGAATATTATGTTCTCATTTTAAACAATTAATCCCTGTAATGGACTGTTTCCTGTCAAATTTATACGAACAGAATTAACATTTCATTACCAAGTCAGTGTTTACCTTGAAACAATTCAATTCATTTGATCTTGAAACATTTAATTTAAAGACTTTTTAGTCTCAAATAGTTAAGAAAAGCGTATCCTGCTGTAGGAGGGGGAAAAATCCAACAGCATGCATGACCAAGCAAAGAAGGAATGTTCATAGATTTTCCCAATGACTGATTTTTTATGAGAAATACAAGGTAGAGGTTAAAGACTGACCAAAGAGAAAATAAGGCAATGCCCATCACACATTCATAGCCTACATTGGATGAGATAAGGTCATGGAGCTTCTTCCACGTGGCACGTCATTGTGGTTCCAAAGATAAGGCTTACCATTCAAAAATTTTCCACCCTCTTGTGGTTGTTACATTGTAATGTCACCCGATTTTCAATCCAATGGTCACCCTTTCTCCAAAACCAACCTCAAAATTTTGTCACCATAGGATAAGAGACAGCCAAATTTATCATTATATATAGGATATTGCACTAGGGCAAAGACACGATGAAGGGAGTGAGAGTTTTGCAACTCTAGTTCTAGCATACACTATCATACTAGTAACCACAGCTAGCAATGGCTTCCTCAATTATCTCATCGGCAACCATTGCCACCGTTAACCGTGCTTCCCCAGCACAGGCCAGCATGGTCGCCCCCTTAACCGGCCTTAGGTCTACCTCAGCTTTCCCCGTCACTAAGAAGGCCCACAAAGACACTACTTCTATCGCAAGCAATGGTTTCAGAGTGCGATGCTTTAAGGTCCTTGGTGAAAACATATCGTTTATTCTTGAAGTTTGGTTTAATGTTTAATGGGAATTGAATCAAATTTTTTGTGTTTTGAGTATAGGTGTGGCCTCCACTTGGGAGGAAGAAGTTTGAGACTTTCTCATACCTCCCTGATCTCACTCAGGACCAGTTGCTTAAGGAAGCGGAGTACCTTCTTCGCTCTAAATGGATTCCTTGCGTGGAATTCGAAACGGAGGTCATTTCAAGCTCTGCAATCTCTTCAAATTCATCCCTTTTATGCGACTTGCGTTGATAATTTTGTATGTTTGTTTTGGCATGTGTAGGGCGGATTTGTGTACCGTGAGAACCACAGGTCACCAGGGTACTATGATGGTCGCTACTGGACCATGTGGAAACTTCCCATGTACGGATGCACTGACGCTGCTCAGGTGTTGAAAGAGGTTGACGAGTGCAAGAAGGAATACCCCGACGCATTTATCAGAATCATCGGATTCGACAACAGGCGTCAAGTGCAGTGCATTAGTTTCATTGCCTACAAGCCTCCACGCCATAAAAGCACTTAAAGCTTGATTAAGAGTTGTTCCCTTCGTAGGGACTCAACTCCATTTCTTTAGTTTCTACTAGTGCTTCTCAAAAACTTTCGCCTTTTGCGAGGTATTAATTGGCCTTTGTTTTTTGGATTTAATTTCAATGGAAAGTATGGCTGAGAACTAATGAATAAAAGGTTGTTTGTTGCCAAATTTCATGAACCCTATTCTATGAATTTCAATGATAAATGTATTAAGATGGCATAAAGAGGGAATCGTAAAATTGCAATACCAGAAATGTTTGCAAGAATAGTGCTGATTAAAAAAAAACAAACAAACAAAGTGATTGGCAGGTGTTCTTTTTTAAGAAGAGGATAAAATTTCTGTGGACAACAAATGCTGTTCCTTCAGCATTATCCTTCTTGAATATTGAAGGCACATACATAATCTGTTAAATTGTTCTATAATGGCAAAACAATGCTTCCCAAATAGGTTTCTTTCCTTCAAAAAGGCTAAATTCACACACACAGACGAAGATATTCTCCAGCTATAAGTTTCAATTCTTTTACAAACACTGTTGAAAACCAGATGATACCTTAAAAGAGACAAAAAACAGACATTATATTTTATATTCATTTGATCTCTTCAGCATAAAAAATTTCATCCATTCAGACATCGGCTTCACAAATTTCAATCAGAACTTCAGTTTAAAGGACAAAATGAACATCCCTAAAGCTTAATGATCCAATATTGTATTGTGCAATGCTTAAGCTCAATCTGTGTCACAGCAGTATGTATGTAATGGGGTTGGTTTGAAGAGGTAAAAGGTTAGGAGCCACCCACTATCGCCTGATTTTTGGTTTCCAATAGATGAGACCTGAGTTTAATTAGTGGACTATATTTTCCCATCCATCTTTTGATTTAGTAATGATAGCTACAATTGTGGTGGTGCTCAAAGATGGATAGAAATGCAGATAAGAGTTGACTGCTTCTTCATTGTTATTATTGTACTGTGAAATTTTTGCATCGTTAACTGTTAAAATCTCCTAATCCAATTCAAATGCACAAAGGAGGCTTTCAAAATTGTCCCAAAAGTTTAAGCTGACACAGTGTAAAAATAATAATAATAAAATAAAAGAGAAACATTTCAAGAATCTAACTCACAAACTCTGATTTTATGTAAAATTACAATAATTATTATTCAATATATTGTCAATATAATTTTTGAGTTTCACAAATGAAATTAAGAAATTGACAATTATTTCATTTTTTAAATTTTTTTAAATATATCTTAAAGTAATTAACATTTGGTATTATTTTTAAGATCATCATAATAATTTAATTATCGAAATAATTGTATTACTAAAGTAATTTTATCACTCGTTATTTAAAATTACTTTATTTGATAAATAGTAATTAATTCTTATGAATTAAAAATAATTGTATTTGATATTACTAAAAAATCAAATATTATTTTATTTGAAAATACCAAAATGATAGTGCATATTATACTAGTTATGCAAGTTAATGATTTTAATATTGTTTAAAAATAATAATTTTTAATATAGTAGTAATATTTTTTATTTACTTTATAATAAAACATAATTAAATTATTAAAATAAAAATATATTTATTGATAGGTAAACTAATTTTATAATATAAATAATGAAAATATATTTGAATTAAAAAATAAAATTAATCTATTAAAATCATAACAAAAGAAAAAAACTTATATTATACATAAAGCATTAAAAATATTAAGAGAAAGCACACAAGCTATTTTTAAATTTGTTATAATGAATATTTACTTGAAAAATATAAGAAGTTATAACATGAAATAATTTTAATTTTAAGAGAAAGTATATTTTTAATTCACATATTAAATATGTAATATTAATTATTATTAATTTTGTATATCATTTCATCTCGATTATAAAAGTTTTCATCTTTTTAGTTGGGAATGAGAAAATCCTCCAAGGTAGTGATATGCTTATTTTGGATAATTCAAGATTATCATCATGTAAAATCACCTGATACTTATCAAATATAATAATTTAATCATTATGTGTGAATTACCATTATTTTTATAATGCTCACTCTGTATCAAATGCTACTTAAAGAATATGTATCACTTTATCAACTCTTTTTGTAAATTTAAAAACTATAAAAAAAATTAATGAAATAATTTCTCAAATTGAATAATTTTTATTATATTAAATTGAACGATCGATTGTCCTGAAAACTTGAACAAATAAAAAAAAAAAAACTCAATCATTCCAGTTTTAAATTCTAAGACAATGGTTAAATGAGTGGTATTTATTCAAAGTCCTAAGTTCAAGTTTTTCATTTTTATAAAGAACAATGAATTAAAATGAGTGATATTTTGTAGGTTCTCGAAATATCTCATCGGTTACAATAATAATAATAATAAGTTTTATTTAATTCCCTGGAGACAAACAAATTAACCAGCTAGCTCCATATTTCATCCAATGAAAACTTAGAAAAATAAATAAAAAAATTATAAGAAAATGACTGGTATCTCATCTTCAACGAATGCATTGTCAACCATATCCAGCCCCGAGCTTAAAATTTTCCTCATTATCTTATTAGTCTCTTTCTTGTATAATTTGGAACAAGTATCTTGCTGTGCTTTGTACCATCCGATGATTGAGCCAATTGAGGGGCATGACATGAGGGCATGGCCCCTTCAAAGCTCTAACAAATTTTTTGAGTAACTTTATCTAGGCAAAGGCAACCTCAAACCTCGATGCTAGTTTTGGTTAAAGGTTGTCTGTGCTCTCTTGCTAATGTTAGGTTAAATTTGGGATAAGGAATAATTTTGTCATTTTAATTAAGGTGAAAGTGGAAGGTTAAATTTTGTTAACTGTACTTTGATTTTATTGAATTTTATCACTAAACTTTTATTTTTGGTTGAAATTTTGCTATTATACATTATTTTTATGTTTAATTGCACATTTAATGAAAATACAACCCGTTAATTATATCAAAAATAAGTTTTGAAATAAAATTATTAAATATGATGTGAATATGCCACATGTAACAAAAGTGCTTAAATAGAGTAATGCCACGCTAGAATAGATTTTTTTTAACAAATTTTATACTAAAATAAAAAATTTTTAAATATTAAATTTAAATTAAAAACTAATTTTATGTCATTAACTTTTTTTAAGTAAATGTACAAAAAGTAATTAGTGAAGAAAAAAAGAAAAAAAATTAAAATAGTAAGGATGCCTATTATCATTTCCCATTTTCTTTCATTACTTTCAAATTGTAAATACTTAATTTTGTCCAGAATAATTCGATGATGCTCAATTGCAAGTTAGATTCAAAAATATTAATTTTGATCATTTTGAGTGTTTTGGTTTCGTATTAAAATTTGGACTCGTTTTTGCATTAACTGAAACCCAATTTAATATTTTTAGGTTAGTAGAATTTGAAAGCCCAACATGAGTAAATATCATTTCTTTTTGGGTCACAACATAGACCATTATGTGACCTAAATTATAAACTGAACATGGCTTATTTAAAACACCCAAACAAAGACCCAAGGTTGTTTTGATGGACCAAAGCTTGGCCTTTATGAAAGAAGCCCAAAATAAAAGAATTGAAAAAAAAAAAAAACTTGGCCCAAACATGGAGAGGTCGAACGCAAAAGGAAGAGAAAAGAAATAAGGCCTATGACTTTGAAATCCATTCAGTTTTCTTGTAAGAAAAAAACTAACATGGAATATTCATGAAGATAAATGGCTATAAAAAGAGAAGAAGCTATAGGTTTTAAAGAGGCCAAAAAAAAAGTTTTGGTAAAAAAAAAAAGAAGGTTTGAGAGCTGATAAAAAAGGAACAGGTTTTGTGGCTGAAAAAAGGAGAGGGTGTGGGAAGGGGAAAAAAACACACAAAAAAAAGACTTTATTAAAGAGAAAAGTGAGAATTTTGCCAAAAAAACAAAAAAGCAACCTATAGGCTACTTGAAAAATGGGGCATTTTTATTCCTCTTGGCTAACTTACCTACGTGAAAATGGTCATATTTCCATATAAAGTTTAAGGCATAAAATGGCTACTGTCTTTCCATATAGGGTTTACGTGAATGAAATGTTTATATTTGCTTTATATATCAACAATGGTGGATGTTCACATTTGATTTTGAGGGAGCCAATTAAAAGTCTAATACTATATATATTTCACTTAACTTATGTTATTTTACTCACATAAGATATAAATGCAAGCAATATACTAATAAAAAATCACAAGCTTTTAAAATCATAAATCTTATCAATTTATAGATAGAAGTATAGGGAAACAAACTATATTAAATAAATAATCTTATCTAAAACTGTAAGCGATGTTCTTTTAAAGAAACAAAATTTTCAAAAGTTGAATTTGAACTAAATGTTTCAGTAATTTCTTTTTCAATATTGACAACCAAGTTATTTGAACTAAACTTTCTTATTAATTCATTTGATAATTTAAAATTAAAATTTTATATAAATAAATCAATTATTAATATTATATTTTTAATCAAATATGATATAACCTAATTGACCCTTCATTTTAAAAGTTAATCTGGCTTAACTTGAAATTTTATGTGATCACCTAAAACTGAAAATCCAATTCCACCATGAATCAATCCATCATGTCATTATTTTTTAAAAAAACTTAATATCAAGTCATGTTGGTTGTTGCCTAACCTCTAGTTGTACTAAAATCAATCGAGTCATTGTAAAAAAATATATACCAAGATAGTAATTGTTATGTATAGAGCATTAACAAAGTATCAAGAAAAAAAGTTATCATATGTAGCTAAAAGACAAACACAAATAGATTATATAAAAATAAAAATAAACTGATAAACTAGCTTTTAACAATTTTATATATGCTTTTTAAAGGTTGAAAAGTTAAACGGCAAGTAAGAACAAATAGGGCTTAAGAAACTTTTAAGAATAAAAAAGAAGTTACAATAACTAGGTCAAAGAAAAAAATGTCTAAATTTATTTCTTTTTTACTCAATTGAAATTGTAAATTAGAATTTAAGAAGTTAAATTTTTTTTTTTAATTTATATGATTGTAACTTAATATTTGGGACAAACCAATTAACATTAAATATTTGTGAATAATGATTAGTGAGTAAAATAAATAGACAAATTTTAATATATTTTAATCTTTTAATTTAGGGGGGGCTAATTTAAATTTATTTAATATAATATATATATATATGAAAAGGAAAATTTTCAAAATCTTAGGAAGGCTTTGGCCCTCTTTGGTTTAGTTAATGAACCACCCCTGTATATTAGATCGGGATGTAAAAGAAAAAAAAATATGATTTTTCTAAAAAGATGAGCTGTTTTATTTTGGCCTAGCATGGGAGCATCAGGCCCCATTTGTGACATGCCCTTGTTTTGGAAACGTAAGAAAGGTTTCCTTTTTCTTAAAAAAAAGAAAGAAGTAGCTCACGGTATTCATTTCCTTATCAATTTTACGCATATGGCATAAAGTCTTTAGCTTTCTAGTTTTTCTAAGAAGGTTTCAAAGTTAGAAAAAAGATTCATGAAAGCTAGAAGTCTGCACTCGTGGCTTTAGGTCATGACTTATACTAGTCTTTGAGGTTCTAAACATCATTTTTGGGCCTCACAGTTTTTTGGTTTCCATGTTAAAAGGAGATTTTCTTTGTAGGTATTAAAATAGCTTCTAAAATAGAGGGAAAAGCTTAAAATTTTATCTCTTTTTTTTTTCATGGTTGATGTCCTTATGTATTGTTCCATTGCAGAAGCCTAGGGCTTCATCCCTTTTTATGCTAGATGTTTTTTTTCCTACATGAATTTGCTATTAGCATTTCAAAACTAGTTTTTTAGTCAAGTTTGCTGCTCCTATGCATTTGTCTTTTCTAGAAGCCTAAGGTTTCATCTCAACTGGTGCATGTCATTGTCCTTTTCCTATGTGTGGTCTATTTGCATTAGTTTAAGGTTTCGTCATTTCCATATGTGTTTATCTGTTTCTTTGCATATAGTCTATTCAGAGATGTTTGAAATCCTACTATTTGCATGTTTAGTTCTTTTTCAGCATATAGTCTGTGCATGAAAGCCTAAAGCTTTCTCCTTTTTACTATTTTTGGTTTCCCTTCATGCGTAAGCTATTGTCTACTGTCTTCATTGCTTAAAGCTTCAACCTTTGATCATTATTTGTTTCTTTTATTGCGTGTTGGCATGATTGCTCCACCAAAAAGTGGTTGCCAAAACATTTTCTTAGATTTTATTTACTCTTTTATCTTCTAGCTTCAAATTTAATGTAAGTTTTTGTGGTTTTATAACCATAGAGCAATCACTATCTTCATGGTTGGTAATAGGATTTTTGTCAAGGCCATTTAGTGGTCCAAAGGACATTTTAATCTTTCCCTTTATTAGAGGCTACTAGCTAGCAACCAAGGGTATTTTGGACATTTGAGTTGACGTAACATATTCAATGCCACATAAGCTTGGCCACGTCATTTTTGTCCCTCCATAGGTCATTCACCTCTTACCAATAAATATGGACACCCAGGTAGTATCATTCCATTCCATCTTATTCTAATTCCTTACCTTCCTCTCTTTCTAACCTCTTTTATATTGATTTCTAACTTATGCGTCAATGTACAAATACAAAGGATACTCTATGCCTTTGCTTCTAATCACTTTCTTCCCTTTCTTATCTTTCCAAGAATACCTTCAGATCAAAGCTCAGCATCAACATTTAGTGTGCCAAGTAAGAGGTTTTATATCCATTAGCAGAGCCTAAAATCGTGTCGCTTAAAAAAAGAGCCACCAAGGAAGAAGAAACAGCCATCCCGACTAAAACAAAAATATAAATGGCTAGCACACTACTAACTTACCCCACCATAGATTGGTTCAACCATTGAACAATTTCAAGCCTTAACTGAATATAAATGCATCCTACACACCATAACCCCACCTAAAGTTTCAGAGGTGCTTGATCTGGTCACCCCTAGTGAATAGGCCACAAAAAGACAATCAAGCTACAAGAAAGTAGAAGCTTTCTAGGCCTCCAAAAAAGAAAAATATATTATTTTGACTGCCACAATTCAACATGCCACAACCTAAAAATCAAAACAAACCAACCTAGAATCCTAATTGAGCAAAAACCTAAAAGCCTAAATGTAGGCTATGGAAGAAGAATTCAAAGGGAAGGCAATCACTTTTAAGGACAAGTTCAAGTTCTTGGAGACCTCACTCTTTACCGAAAAGATTGACAAAGCCACCTCCAAAGGGATTCAAAATGCTATCCTTGGAAACTTATGATCATACATCTGACCCATTTGGTCATCTTGAATTTTATAAGACTAATATGATCATGTAAGGTATATGTGTAAAAGACTGGCCACTACTCTCAAAAGGGCAGCTTGGTCTTAGTATAGTAGTCTCAAGTCGAAATCCATCATAATATTCAAAGAGCTCAGTTACTCTTTCTTTTCTTATTTTGTATGCAATCGAAGAACCAAAAAGATGACTTTAAGCTTGATATAAATTCATCAAGGAAAAAATAAGTCTTTAAAAGGCTATGTAACTCGTTTTAATGTGAAAGCTCTACAAGTGAAAGACTTAGAGCAAACGGCCACTGTTTCCACCTTGACAAATGAACTTAATGATAGAGAGTACCACCTTAAACTAACTTTATCTTTAAAGAAACCAAAGACACTGGTTGATATCTTACTTGTAGCTAAAAAATATATAAATGTTGAAGCTACAATGAGAAACAACAAAGATAAGAGAGGCTTATCCCTCTTTCTCGATCGTAAAAAAAAGCTAAGATTTTTATGATCCTTCCCAAAAATGGGGACAACATAAGAATAAGAGCCCCAATAGATAAGAAACTGCACCACTAAATATCTCTCGAAAGAGGATTTTGATGCAAATTAAGAAAAACTTAAAACTCAAATTGTTGAAGCCACTGAGACAAAACATAATGAGGGATTGGATCAAAAGATATGCCTTTCGTAGAGACATAGGCCATAACACTGAGGACTGTGTTGATCTAAAAAATGAAACTAAAGCTCTAATCAAGAAAATTTAGCATAAAAGGTTTGTAGACCAATAAAGACAAGGTCAAAATAGGCCAAACTATAGAAGTTATCATAGAGAACCTATAAGGAATAAGGAAGACAAACCAAAAGAAAATAAGAAAGGAAAAGTTCATAGAGATGAACAGAGACAAGATAAAAATTGACCTATTGATAACTGACCTATTACCAAGGTAATCAATGTAATTACCATGAAAAGCTTTACCATGATCAAGAGGAAGTTTGATTAGGGCCTGGTCATGGCCATTGATTCCTCGACAAAAAAAGAGAAAGACTAGAAGGATAAGTAGATTTTTTTTAGCTCGAAAGATTTAGAGGAAATCCAATATCCTCATGATAATGCCATAGTAATCACAGCTGTGGTGTATAATTATGTGGTCAAAAGGATCTTATTTGACAATAAAAACTTGACCGACATCCTGTGTTATACCACCATGAAAAAAAATAAGAATCAAGAATGACCAATTGCAGTCGATTATCACCACTTTGATTAGATTTGAGAATAAGCAAGTAACTATTAAAGGGACCATTAAATTGCCAATATCCTTAGGAACCAAGCCAAGAACAATCATCTCAGTTATAAAGTTTATGGTCATAGACGTCCCATTAACATACAATATGATATTGGGCCAACCTAGTCAATCTATTATACGGTTCATAGGCTTTAGCTTTCCCCTTGAAAGTAAAGTTCCCAACACCTTATGGGGTTGGAAGATTAAGGGAAACCAATCCACGACATGATAATGCTATGTTACGATGATAAGAGAAAAGACTAGGAAGCAGGCTAACAATTTAGCTGAGATCAAAAAAAGTGAAAAAGAGAATGAAGCAATAAAGACTAAAAAGAAACAAGAAAACAAGATTAAGCACCCATAACAATAGAAAACCAACCTGAGAGAAACATGATCTTAAACCACTCTGAGCTTTTAAGCTCTACACTACTACAAACCACACATACAAGTGACTAAGCTCTTAAGCTGGTATGAACACATACATATCAATAGGACAGAGCTAATACATTGGCCAAAAAAAAACAAAAATGAAAATGCATACATTTTGTTCAGCTCTACAATCCCATCACTTATCATTGCACTAGCATAGTAACTGCCACATTGGGATTTGTCCCCATAGGAAATGATCCTAACCTAATTCAGTAGAAAGAAATAATTAACCAAAGACCTGAGCTATATGAGAACTTACCTGAATTGGTAGAATACCTTGTGTTTATACCATTCTAGGAAAGTATCCTAGAAAAATGCATGCAAATTAAAACTAAACTTGAACATAAAGAACAATTTATCCAAATTTTGAGAAATAATGCCAATTTATTTGCCTGGACACCATCTAAATGGCAAAAATTGACCCTGAAGTGATGGTTCATAGTTTGCATACCAACCCGAACAAGAAACTAGTTTAACAAAAGAAGAAGACTTTTTCTCCAAAAAAGTAAATGGCCATTAAAAAGAAGGTTGACAAACTATTATAGTCAAATTTCATCAATGAGGCCTATTACCTCAAATGGATAATTAACATGGTCATGTTAAGAAATACAATGAAAAATGTTTGTTGACTTTATCAACCTCAACAAAGCTTGTCCAAAGGATAGTTTTCTTTTCCCCAACATAAATTGGTTAATGGATGACAATGCTTAACAAAGCATTCTTAGCTTCATGAATACCTATTTGGACTATAATCAAATCAGAATATTAAAGGAAGATAAAGAAAAAATGGCTTTCATCATTGAAAAAGGCCTCTATTGCTACAAGGTCATGCAGTCAACCTAAATATTTCAAGAACAACCCATCATAGGTTAGTTAACATGGTATTTAAAAATCATATTAGTCAAAATATGGAAATATATGTAGACGACAGGATAGTGAAGAGTACAAGTTCAGTCAAGCACTTAAAAAACCTAGAGAAGACCTTCATACCTTGAAAAAATATAAAATAAGACTTAATCCAAGTAAATGTACTTTTAGAGTCACGTCAAGCAAGTTTTTTAGCTACATGATCTATAGAAAGGGGATAAAGGCAAATGCATAAAAGGTTCAGGCCATCTTAGATATGAAAACACCTACTTCAATAAAAGTGGTGTAAAGGTTAACAAGAAGAATAGCACCTTAAATAGGTTTATGTCCAAGTTAGCAGAATGCTGCTTACCTTTCTTCAAGATCTTTAAGAACATCTCTAAATTTAAATGAACTCATCAATCTCAAAAAGCATTTGAAAAGCTCAAAGAGTTTCTCTCCTTTCCACCTATTCTTTCTAAGCAAAGACCTAATAAAATCTTATATTTGTATTTGGTAGCTATAGACCAAGCTATTAGCTTGGTATTGATTTGAGAATAAGAAAGAAGGTAAAGACTAATATACTTTGTGAATAGGGTACTGACGGGATCAAAAATAAACTACACCAGGATAAAAAAAAATTGGCCTACGCAATGGTCACATTGGCCAAAAATCATAAGCCATATTTTCAAGCTCATATGGTTAATTTACTAACAGATCAATCGCTTATATAGGTTCTATAGAAACCAAAATTTTCGGGCAAACTAATCGAATGGGCAATAAAACTTAGTGACTATGACATGCACATGCTTCGTAAGTAAACCTTAAAATCCAAAGTCTTGGTCGACTTTATCATAGAATACACCTCCATTCAGACCAACGAGCAGCCTAAAAAGAACAAGAAAGTCAAAAAAGAGGAAATATGGAGACTCTTCATCGACAGATAAGTTACTAGCCATAATAATGGGGTCGACCTCATTCTGATCAACCTGGAAGACCTACAATGTCAATATGGCCTTAAATACAGATTCAGAGCATCCAACAATAAGGTCAAGTATAAGGCATTAATAGCCAACCTAAGATTAGTAGCCGAGCTAAATGTGAAACATATAATTGTATACAATGATTTTCAATTATTGGTTGGTTAAATAAATGGTGAGTTTAGAGTCAAAGAAAAAAGGATCCAAAAATACCTAGACAAAACACTAGCTCTTATCTTCACCTTCTATAAGGCCAAAATAAGGAAAATATCGAAGCCAAAGAATATGCTAACAAACTTATTGTCCAAACTAGCTTTAGGGATGATAATAGAAAATTCAAGCCAAGTCTTAATGGAAGAACTAACACAAAAGAGCATTGAAGAAAAACTAGTCAGACAGATTGAAAAAAAAAATGGATAACCACGATTAAGGCATCCCTAACCATAAAAGAACTATCTGAAGACAAGGTCTAAGCTAAAACTTTAATGAAAAAGGCTTATTGATATGCTATAGTCAACGAAAAGCTATACAAGAGATCTTTCAATCTACCCTACTTGAGGTGCATAAATGATAAAAAAGTGAACTACATCTTTAGAAAAATCCATGAGGGGATATGTGGAAATTAGCTTGGACCTAGCCACTCACCTATAAGCTACTTAGGTAGGGCAATTATTGACCCATTATCAAGAAAGATACAATTAACCTAGTGAAAAGATGTGATACATGCCAAATATTTACCCACATACATCATCGTCCATCGATCAAGCCCACTTTTATTATTATCCCTTAACCCTTCATGCAATGAAAAATGAACATCCTCGAACCATTTACCCTAGCTGCAAGGCAAAAAATATTTGTTTTGGTAACAGTTGACTATTTCACAAAATAGCTTGAAGTCGAGTCCCTAACCACTATGAGATAAGCCCAAGTTGAGAATTTTTTATAAAAGAATATATAGTCTATAGATTTGGCTTACCTCAATCTATAATAACAAACAATGACAAACAATTTGAAAATCTTAGGTTTAAAAAGTGATGCTCCAACTTCCATATTGACCTAAGATTCATGTCTATCGCCTACTCTTAGTTTAATGGTCAAGCAAAAATGGCCAACAATACAATACTGAAAGCCCTGAAGAAGATATTAGATAAAGCCAACGGTAAGGGGGCCAATGAGATTCTTATAGTTTTATAAGCCTTGAAGACAACCATGAAGGTCCCTATAGAAAAGACTCTTTTTCATTTGGCATTTAGGATAGAAGCTATGGTGCCCGTTAAAATCAATCTCTCAAGCTTGAGGATCAAGTTCAATTTAAAAAAAAAAAAGGAATAAAGAGGCCTCTAGGGCCAACTTGGATTTGGTAGGAGAAAAAAAAAAGATAACTTTAACCAGAATAGTAACCTACCAATAAAAAATATCAAGCTACTATAATACAAAAGTTCGATATAAAGTCATAAAAAAAAGTGACCTAGTACTTAGGAAGGTTGAAACATTAAGAGTTGACAACCAAAGTGGCAAACTAATCTTGACCTAGGAATGACCTTATGTAGTCAAGAAAGTTATCCATGATACGATTTATAAATTATATGAGATGAATGGCAGTCTTATCCTAAGGACATGAAATATAGATAATTTAAAATTTTACTACCAATAGCTCAGACAAAATTGAGCTCACACTTGTAATTTAATTTACTAAATAAAGTTATTCTAATTACATTTAATATGAGTCTTAAACTTAGGCTTTAGCTGACCTAACCGTAAAACCAACTAAGTTTGACTTAAGACAATTTAAGATATTCCATTTACATCTCCTTAAAGTCTTGAGTTTAGGCATTGGTTGACCTAACAAAGTTTGACTTGAGACTTATATCAAAATAGATTTTCAAGTTACTTTAAGATATTCTTAAACAATTGGTTGAATTTTAGGTTTGCTTACATCGAGTTAAGACTTCTTAACTTGTCTATGCTTAAAATTGGTTCGTTAAATCATTCTAGATTACCCGAGCTATGTTCATTGAACTTAAACTTTATGATTATTTAGTGAATCAATTAACTTGTCCAAGCTTAAACTTATGATTCTTTTATTAAGGAATTAATGAGATTAAAAAAGAAAACCAAACTAAGACTTGAACAAAAATTTTAATTTCAATTACAATGTTAGGGTCATCACTATTAGTTAGATACAAAAAAAATTATTAACAAAAGTTTTGGTGAGTGATTTGATATGGTCTAAGGTCTTTACAAAAACCAGACTTCATGTTTAAATAAAAATTTACAAAAATTAACAAAAAAAACCCCTTCAGGCATCCCTTGGTTAGCAATAGCAACAATGGTAGGCCTTTTCTCAGCCTCAAATATAAAGGCAGCCTCAAGCTCAACATCTATGGCTACGTTCTCATCTTTTTCCTTTTCCCCATCAAATAAAAGTGGTGGAGACCTCGACTTGATGTTATTTACATTAATGTTTAAGAAGTCGAGGTTAAGGTTAACATATATGAAAAGCACCTTATCTTTTGCTAGCTCGAATGCACCGAGAACATTTTTCTTTGAGAATTCCACCTAAAGTTGAGTGCATTCTTCAGTGGCCATGAATTTCCAAACGATCTTACCCCTACACATCTCCTGACCTTTCACTTAATTTTTTTCTTTCTCTTTCACGTCATCCTTTAGTTAAGACCTTAGCTTAGCAATCTCAACCTAAGCTTCATTAAGCTTTAGCTCTACTTGATGCTTCATCAATTTAGCTAAGGCCTTTTCTATCAGTATGCCTTTTAACTTAGTTGTCAACTCATCCATATTCTTCTTTTGCTTGGCTTTTTTTTTGTAAGAGATGCTAAGGCTAGATTGTAAACTAACCAAGGACTCAGTATTTTTTTGGTTCTCTTCACCCCAAATGTTTAAGTCGGTTTTAGCCTTAAGCATGTAGGCCATTGCTATATAGACATCGTGTAAGGCTTGGCTAGCACAGATGGAGGGTTAAGGTGAAAGCTTTTGGTAGATTACAAAGAAAAGCAGAACTCATATTTAAAAAAATAATAAAGCCAATAATAGTAACACAAGAACTAAGCTAAAATGTTATTACTTTGAAGGATCACAACTTTAGCAAACTTCTTAGCCACATTAGTACTCTTTAATGAATTCTCGTTATGAGTGTACTCCAAACTCATACAAATCTTTTCTAAGCTTGGTTTTAAAATTTAGACTTTAGGATTCTTCAAAGAATAAAAGGCCTCAGTTTTTTACTTATTAGTTAAAGGAAAAGCTATTGTGGATATCTCTCTATGTGTCGTCATCTTTTGCTTACCCCTAACAATGGCAGAAGGCTAAGCTAATAAACTCGACTGCTTATTAAGAAGGGGTTATTGGTTTTCACCCCCATCAAAAAAGGCCATTGAGTTGGATCGATTACTTTTTCTAGCCTTTCTTGGGCCTCAACTTGTGTATATATAAATGAAAATTCAAATCTTTAGATAGTCGAAAAGAAATCTCCACAAAGACAAACTGAGAGTAGAAAAAATAAAAAAAAGGTTAAAAATCCTACGAGGTTACTTTAGTCCTACCGCATTACTTGAACTCGTTTACCACCTTAGGGGAGGTTAACTCATTAGCATCTATGACCAACTCCTTTTTTCAAGTGTAATTCATTATTTTATCTTGAAATAAAATTTTTTAACTTATTCAAAATCTCTCACACCTCGAACTTATCATCCTTATTTTTTTTCTCCTTTTTGATGCAAAAAAAAAAAGTAGCTTTTGATTTTTTATTGAGCTCGAGCAGTCTATGAATAATTTTTATTAGGATGATCTATTACGAAAAACCACCTCTTTTCATTAGGATACCTCTTAATAGAAAAGAATTCTCTAAATAAATAGAGGAAAGGATAAATACCTAAATGTTGGTAAAAAAATTATAAATGCTACTATTTTTCAAAATTAATTAGAGGTGAGTTGGATAAATGTTAAATTATAAGAAAGGAAATTTTCAACAAATAAAAGGTGTAAAAGGATCCTTAGATCGACCCTTATGGAGTCCCAATATACCTAAAGCTAATGAGGCTTTGGTTTATCAATAACCTTATTTAAAGTGCTAGGCATCAATATACTGAACCCCTTCTCTGAAAAATGAAAGTTCATTCCCAAAGAATGAACTTGATTAGTAGAACATTTATTAGAGTAATCCTCAAAATTAGCTTTACCCCTTAAGCTTTTCGTCACCTATTCCCTATTAAAACCCATACTTCGTCGAAGTCTTCACTATCAAAAGACTCAGACTCTTAAACAAGATCAAGATTTTAAGTTGGAATAGTGGTAAAGAGTATCATAATACCAAATAAAGAACAAAGATGAAAAAACTCTTCATAAAAAAAAAAAAAGACATCAATAAAAGCTGGCTGAAAAAGAATTGAAGAAAGAACGGTAGCATTAATGATAGGTTAAGGAGAAGAGGAGGTAAAAAGATGATGAGATTGAACCTCAAAAAGGAGAACAACTGAAGAAAAAAAAGGTTGATCGAAGAAGTCGATCCAACTTGAGAGATTGAGAAATGAAAAAGATTCTCTAAATCAAAATCAATTTAAACACAGAGTTCATCCATGTTCAAAACCTATTTTCCTCGAGCACAAGCATTATCTTTAACTTTCCAACACTTTTTCTCCAACATCGGGTTAAGTTAGTAGGCCATCTTGTTATAGTCTCGACCATTGATAATCGGTGGGACTAGGTCATCTTCATGCTGGAGCTGACCTTTTGGCTCTACCTTAAAACTCTATTCAACCCCTGAAACTAATGCTAGTAGACATGATGAAAATAATATGTACAGAAGTAAAGAAAAAAAGAAAACAGTAGGAAAAAAGAAAAGACTTTAAGATTAAGGAAAACTGAAATGCTTTTAGGTCAAGAAATATAGTTTGGATTAAAAGCAAAAAAGTAAAAAGGTAAAAAATAAAGGCTTCAATAGCCTTTTATATTGTTACATTTTAGATCAGATGAACAACCCAAATTGTGCCACGTGTTAAGATGTCATTGAATAGCATTTTCAGCTTTATCGCTCTGAATTTTACCATAAAAAAATCTCTTTTCTCATTAAATGCAATCTTACTCACTTAAATCAATCAGATCAAACAAAAATTCTAGATCAAATTATTTGATGAACTAACTACTAGGTCACCCCTAAGGCATACATAAAAAATGAATTTTCAAAAATGTTAAGTTTCACATCAACTAGATAAACTATGCCTACTTGCCCAAACTCATTCATCTTCACCTTAGGCCACCCAAGGTGAAATCACTTCGACAATCCCTAAACAAATCATATACCCAATCCAAAGCACATGTATAAGATTAGACTGACGTTAGGTCGGCATAGACTGAGACTATTCAGATGGAGTCAAATAACAAAAACAAGCTCCCTGATGCTTATCCAACACGTCAACCTTACAAACATTTGACCTTGGCCATAAAAGGTTGGATCCTTAGCAATTCTTCAAAACTTACGTTCGTAGAAATTAAGGTCAAGTCTATAAACATATGCAAATGTAAATTAATCACATACCTAATAATTTGATACTCAAACTGTTTAGTAGAGTGATAGAATGCTAGAGGTATTTAGTGGTCCAAAGGGTATTTTTATCTTTTTCTCTTATTAGAGGCTGCTAGCAAATATTTAATGGCATTTTTTATATTTAGGCTGACCTAACATGTTCAATGCCACATCAACCCAACCACGTCACTTTTGTTCCATAACAACTCTTTCACCTCCTATCTATAAATATGGACACCTAAGTGCTATCATTCCATTTCATCTTGGTCTAATTTCTTACCTTTCTCTCTTTTCGACCTTTTTTATTCCAATCTCTGACTTATGCGTATAATGTAAATGCAAAGAATACTCTTTGCCTTTACTTATAACCATTTTTTACCTTTCTTATCATTTTAGGAATACCCTCAGGTTGGAGCTCGACACAAACAATTTTCTTTGTCATTTGCCTTTAGTTTTTCTTAGCTTTTTACCCTTCCTTTAATTTGTTACCTTGTAGTTGAATCCACACACACATCTAAAAGCTTTAATTCAATGTTTTTAGCATTACTTTTTACATATTTCATATTCTATTTGCCTAAATTCCTCTAGTGCCAATTTCTGTTCCATTTTTTATATATTTTCTTTCCTAAGTGCCGTCATTTCCATTTTGTTTAAAGTTGTTTTGTTGCAAATTTTGTTTCAAACAAGGTTACTTTACCCCTTTACTAGTGTTAATCATAGTTTTAACTTGGTTTTATTACTTTTAGCTATTGCAGTGCTTTGGTTTATATAGCTTACTTTCTAATGTAAACGTTTCAATTTTAGTTGAATTTAATTTCCATTTTCTTCATTGCTATGTCCACTTTTAGTTTGATGTTTGTTTGTATGGATGTTGTTATTAATTCAATTCTAAATTGTTTCTTTGTACGATGCTATAAGTGTATGGTTTGTGCAAATTTAGTTTGTATTTTTTATGGTCTTTTAGAAAGGAGCAGTATTTAGAAATAGGGTAATAGTGACTGTAGCCTTTTTTTAAGGGCTAGTTAAATGATGGTAGCTCCACTACGGAGCTTTTGGCTTAGTTTTCTAGTTTTTTTTTTTGGGTAAATTACATATATATACCTTGTGGTTAAGCGCAATTTGAGTTTGCCCACTAAGTTTTAAAATGTAACACTTAACCACCCTAAGATATTTATCTGTATAATTTTATAACTATTCTTTAAAAGTCAATTGTCATAAAATGACCTTACTACACTTATTGCTAAAAAAAAACCTCATGACTTATTATTAAAGCATTTGAAAGGGTAGGAAATAAAAAGCAAAACTTGTTACCTAGAATCAAATGATCTTGTCTGAAAATGATCAAACTTTTTCATTCAAGAATCAAACCAAAAAAGATTTTAATTCTATTTAGAAGGAGTTTGCTGATATGAAGATTTATGCAAAACTTAATTGAAATTTGGGTCAAGTGGCAATGGTCAAAGCACTTTTAGCACAAATCGATAAAGAAACGAGGCATGATTACTATATATTGAGCAAACTTTCACAATCTAACAAGGTATGTATGACTCTCACTTTCTTTTCATCAAAATTGTTTGAAACATTCTATTAAGGTTTATTAAATTTTAAAAATTTAAGGTTTTTTTATTCTAAATAACTAAATTAAAAACATGTTGTCGAGCTTTCATACTTGGTTATTTTTGTTAAGCTTAAAGTCATTTATGACACAATAGCACATTGAATGACTTTAAAATTGAGTAAAATAAGAATTTTTTTTTATAGATGTGGAATGAAAATAAAACACTTGAATTTTATCATATAGGTCATTTATTTGTATTCCTCATAAGGTCCAGGTAGAAAGGGACATTGCATGGGCTGATAATTATCCATTAGAATGATTATCATTATTTGAATTGCAAGATTGGATTATAAAATTAGGCTATAAGTCCGCTAGTGAAATGTATTATTGTGTTCCTGAGCTATCTTTTAATGATGGATTAGAAATAGTTCATTTAGATAGAGATGTTGAAGCTATGGTTTGTAGTCATCAAAACAAAAAAAAATAATCCCTATATATGTTATACCTCGTGAACTTCTTTTGTCTATTATTTATCAGTGTATACGAAGTGTAAATGAAAAAGAGGTAGAAAAAAGTCAACCTAGTGTTAATTTGGATGAAAATGCAGAAGCTAGAAATACAAACTGGATAAAGATGATAGTGATTATTAGGCAGACAATGATGGTTATTTTAGCAATGACCCTAGTTAGTTGAATGAAGGGATTTCAGAATCTCATGATATTTTTTAGAATGAAAAAGCTGTTAGTGGTTAAGAAAAAGAAAAGGAAAAAGCTAATGTTAGAAAACCTAGTCTAGATCCAATGGCTGTTCAAAGTAATAATGTAAAGGAAGAATTTAGGGATAATGTGGTAAAAGATGGTGATTTCATAGTGTTTATGGATCTGATGATAAGAAAAAGCAGTATGCTATGTTTAACGAAAAGGTTGATATGAAAAATCCAAAATTAAAAATTGGAATAAAGTTTATTAGTGCCTCTGTTTATAGGAAGGCACTGAAGGAGTATTGTGTGAGCAGACATTTTTTACTACAAGTTTGATAGAAATGATAAGGAAAATATTAGTGCCTTATGTGTTAAAGACTGTGGATAAAAAATATATGCTTCTAGGATGAAAGAAGATTAAACCTTTTAAATCAAGAATTTTAATTCAAAACATAGTTGTCCGAATAAGTTCAAGATTAACTAGGTAACTATACCTTATTTGGTTGAGAAATTCTTTGATTAGTTGAAAGATAATCTTAATTGGGAAACTAAAAAGATTAAGAGAAAGATATATAAAGAATTGAAAGTTGATGTATCTATCTTTTAAGTGTATAGAGCTAAAAGAAAAACTAGAGAAATAAGAGAAGGGAATGTTAAGTTGCAATATGCTAAATTATGGGATTAATGTGACATGATTTAACAAACAAATCTAAGGAGCTCTACATTGATAAAATTGGAATCTCACTATTTTGATGATGAAATTGGTGTTCATAAAGATTTTGTTCCTAGATTTAAAAGAATTTTCATTATATTTGATGTACAAAAGAAGGGATTCATTAATGGATGTAGAAAGCTAATAAGACTAGATGGTTGTCACTTAAAATGTCATTTTAGAGGACAATTACTCAATATTATTGCTCGAGAATGAAATGAAAACTTTTTTCTGATTTGTTATACAATAGTTAAACTAGAGAATAAAGAAACTTGGTCTTGGTTTCTTAATTTATTACATGAAGAACTTGGCAATTTTATTAAACTAGGATTGGAATTCATGTCTAATGAATAGAAGGTATGAAATTTCTTGTTGCTTCTCTATTTATCTAATAACCTTTATGTTATGATTTCTAACAATATTTTTTTATTTTATTTTTATTTGGTAAGGATTAAAGCAAACATTACAAGAAATATGTCCTGATGTCTAACATAGATTCTGTTTGAGGCACTTGTACACAAATTTCAAAAGGTAATTCAAAGAGAAGAGTATAAACAAGCTTTATGAAAAACAGCAAGTGCTAGGTTAGTCAAAGAATGGGAAAAAGCCATGTTGCATCTTAAAGGACTTGATAGGCCAAGCTTATGCTTGGATAAGTAGATTGAACCCATCTAAGTGGGTAAGATCTCATTTTAGCACAAGAACTAAAAGTGATTTATTGGTTAATAATCTTAGTAAGGTATTTAATATTTACATTTTATAAGCTAGGGATTTGCCCATACTAAATATGTTAGAATGGATTAGGAGAAGATTGATGAAAAGGTTTCATGCTAAAAGAGTTGGAATAGAGTCATACAAAGGCCTTATCTATCTAAATATTTAAGATAAACTTGAAAGATAAAAAAAGGCTCGTTCAACTACGTTTCAATTCTAACTAGTATGTTAAAGAATGAAGTTGAACGTGATATAACTAGCTAGATTGTAAACTTGGTTGAACAAAATTGTACTTGTAATTATTGGGATTTGACTAGAATCCCTTATAAGCATGTTGTTTTAGCTATTTTGAAAAATAAAGAGAAATCAAAATGTTATGTCCATTCTTGTTATTCTAAAGAGACCTACTTGATAACATATGATAGCATTATTAACCCCATTCCAGGACAACATGAATAGGTTACAAATAACTATCTTTTAGCCTTTCTAATCATTTTATAAATTATCAGGTAGACTAAGAAAATTAAGAAAGAGAGCACCTGATGAACCTCAAAATCCTTACAAATTGTATAAGAGGAACAAACCAATAAATTGTGGAAATTATGATAAAAAAAGACACAATGTGAGATGTTGCAAGGCATCAGTGGTAGAAGAGACTCAATGGCAAATAAGGTTAAGGTTGAAGAGGTTAAGGACACATACTCAAGTAATAGTTTTAGATTTATTATGATATACACACATAAATGTAGTAAACTTAGGTGAATCCTTTGCTGTTTTAGTTAAGGTGTTTTTGTTATTTTTGTTTATCTTATTATGCTTTAGAAAAAAATAATGTGCTACAAAAATGTTTAACTTTGGATTTTTGTATCGGATTGTTGTTAATGTGATATTTCTAACCTTTATATGGTTATTTTGATAAATAGCCTAGAATTCTCATCTCTTTTAGGGATAAGTTCAAGAGAAAGAGTTACTAGTATAACTAATTGAGGTAGAGCCAAACCCAAAAAAGTTTTTATTGATGCAAGTAAATAAAAAAAATGTCAGTATTTTTTATTCAAAAGGAAAAGCTATTACTAATATTGCTCAAGAGGAAGAACTAATGCCAATGTTGGTATAAAAGAAAAAGATAATACAAATGTTGATACATAAGTTTCAATTACTGGTACAACTTTAAATTTTGGCACAAGCTCAATGAGAAATGCTATTGGAAGAGTTGCTAGAACTGTTAATAGAAAAAAAGGAAAAGGAACTTTTATGCAAACAGTTATTCTAATTAGAGGAAGGGATAGGACTATTGTTAGTAGTAACTATGCATCTGGTAGGCAACTAGTTAGCAATCATACTATTGGCACAAATCAAGAAACTACTAACCAAAGAGCTGACAACCAAGCAACTAATAGCCAATGAGTTTGGGTGCAATCTGGGAATAGTTCCTACATTCTATTATGATGATGTATGTTAATGTATAGTTCTTGTTAAGTGGAAGTTAGGAATCAGTTTAGAGTATAGTTCTTTTTGTGTGGAAGTTTATAAACCAATAGTTATGGTATAATTTTTTTTTTGGTGAATATGGATGAACTAGTTTAGAGTAGTCTTTTTTTGTTTATAGCCAATATCTTTATAGGTTTCATGATGTACAATGTTGCTCAGTTAAAGCACAACTTGTTTCTCATATCAATATGAATTTTTTGCCTTTATGTTCTTTGTTATGTTTCTTAATCAAACACAATGTTGATAATGGAAATATGGTTACTTGCAAATGTGGTTATTGGATGTTTGCAAATGTTAATGATGTATAGGTTTAATGTTTGTGTCACAAATCAAATAACACATCTAGAATAAAAGAAAATTGTATTCATTAATCACAGAGTTCATTGGGTCATTTCCACAAACACTTGATACACTTAAACCCTAAACTCTTTCCTGCTAACATCAATATTGGAATATCAATTCTTCAATTCTAGAAATTGGTTTCTACAACTTCTTGGATGAAAATGATCATACAAAATTACTATAAACAAAACCAGAATAGTTAAACAAATTAAAGATACCTCTTTTTTCCTCTAATATGAGTTCCAAAAGTTCTTCCTTCAATTTTAATTCCTTTTTTTCTTGCTTCAACTAATTATTCTTGCAAACCCATCATTTTTGTTGGACATAAAACCAATTCTTCAAATAATTCTTGCTTCTTTGAATTTGACATAGAAATCTCATATTTCATTTTTTTTATTGTTTCTTCCAATTTAATTATTTCTTTTTTGCAAAAATCACATGACAATTCATCCACCCATTGGAAGAAATCACATTTTTTAGTTTCCTAACAAGAAATGTAAGATTAAATATGTTAGTTTTAAATCCTACATGTTATTTCAAGATCAAATAAAGTACATCTCACCTCAAATTTGTCACTTCCATAAAATTTTTATCTACGATTGTTCCTTATTTTAGATGTTCTTACAAGTGATTCCATACCACAATAATATACTTTTTCAACATTTGATCCCTCACTTGTTGAAGATTGTGAAGAATTCATGCTTCCACACTAATTTTTCTTTCAAAAATTTGAATATGAGAAATAGCAAATAAATAAAAAAGATAGGGAAAAAAGTTTGGGAAGCTTGGGGTTCATACGACCTAGACATTAATGGCATTAGTGAATACTAATGGAATGACACGAATAAACATCTCAGGTCGATTAAGTAACACATTTTAAATCTCAGAGGGCAAACTTAAATCCAGCTTAACCATAGGGTATATATATATATATATGTAATTTACCTTTTTTTTAGCTACTATTAAGTGTACTATTAGCAATTTCCTTACAATTTACTTTACATACACTTTATATTTTCAAGCAATTTAACCTTTTTATGCATTTTTAATTTCCATGTTATTTAATTTTCAAGTTATTCAATTTCCATGCTTCCTTATTTTTATTCTCTTTACATTTCCTTAGAATTTAATGATATGTTCTTTACTTATCAAGCTCTTTAAATTTAAGCATTTTAATTTTTAGGGCTATATAATTTCTAACATTTTACTATTATGATTTTCTTTCAAAAAAATTTTTATTTTGAAAACCTTACCTAAATATTTGAGGAAATTCAAATCATGTTTTGAAAGATTAATTTTCTCAAATTTCATTTAGATATTAGAGAATTAAAGGAAATTTTCCTTCACAAAATAAATAAAATTTATTTCACCCGTTATTGTCTTTCAAAAAAAGATCACTATAAAAAGTATGATTAAATGCATATAAGGTAGGTCCATTAGATTAATTGTTTGAATCAGCATTATTTATTTATCTCTTATTACATTATGCCCTAAAATAAAAAAATGTGAATTAGTAATTGATAATTTTAAAATTTAATTTTTTTAAATAATAGTTAATATGCCTATGTGAAAATAATCGTTGAGACCCTACCTAACTATTAGAGAGCTTTTTAATAATTACGTTTTACGAAAAAATATTACGTCAAATTTTAAAAAATATTTTCACTTAAATATTAGAGAATTAGAAAACGTTTTGAGATTAAAAATTCTCATTTTATCCCTAAATAAAATGAATTAAATTTAAACATGTATAGATGAATTTAATTAATTATTTGTGTTTAATTTATATCTGTGTCATGCATCTACTCTATATGATACTTGCTTGCATTTCATTGCTTTAAAAAAATTTAACAAATTGTGGTTTTTTGGAAGAGTTGTTTAAAATTAAAAAAAAAAAACTAATATTCCTAAATAAAAAAGAATTATTGGGACCTTATCTAAATATTTAAGGATTTCTCAATAATTATTCTTTATGAAAGAATATTATATGAAATTTTTTAAGGATTAGTGTGAAAGTCCCAAATAAGGAAATATTTTTCAAAATTTTGCTTAGCTATTGAAAAATTAGAAAATGTTTTGATACCAAAGATATTCATCCCTTTCCTAAATTAAAAAGCTTTAAAAAAAAAAAAAAGGATTTTCATGGAGAAATAAAATTTGAAAGAATCATTTTTAAATATTAGAATTAAGATCATTTTTATCAATGTAAAAGGTAAAAGATAACATATAATCAATGAGTACCAATTTTTAAATAGGTATTATGAGAGTGTTAATCATTCTCTATACGTAACTGAACTCTCAAACTCAGTTTTATTTTCGTAGATCGAAATTATCATTTTGATCATTTTTAATTTTTTTATTATTTTATTAAAAAAATAAATTTTTTAAATGACTAATAACACTTAATAAAAATATTGATGATGATTCTCTTTGTTTTTTAATTTTTAGTTAACGGTTCCTAAAACTATGAGATAAAATATTAAATGTTGTATTAAATTTCAAGTCACTAGCTTAGCATGAAAAATATTTTTAATCTATATATCTAACCTATTAACTTAAAGTTGTGGTAGAAAAAATAAATTTCATAAACCCTTTTTAAAGGGAAGAAATATCCTTAGGCTATATTTCTAGCTTTTTTTTTTTTTTTCTCTCAACCAATAACTAAATTTTATTAAACCAAAAAGTTAATACAATCAACTTACTCCACACACTTTAGGTACAACACCTAATGCACCAAATTCAAAGCATAAGACTCTATTTGGATTCAAACTTAATTTCGGAGGAGACACCTTTTGTTTGAAAAGACGTACTAAATGCATCATGTATGTGTCACAGGTCGAGACTTAAGCTCCGAACCCGCGCGGCTCAGGGACCTTGGCATTCACCCTTCCGGCGTCTTAGATCAACCTATCGCCACGGTTCACACCCTTGTGAGGTATTGTCAGCTCTGGCCCCCCTAGCCTCACAGTTTTGTCCTACAAAAGGCGTTTCACAAGGTTGAGGTAGTGTGAACCCTTATATATCCCAGTGATCTTCCTATTATGTTCAATGTGGGATTCAGGACTCTTTCTTAAGTTCGTGACATTCTCTCCCACCCAACCTCGTGACGTCCTCGTCACGGAGGCTGGCCATCCTGCCTACCTCCCTCGAGGTGCTTGGCGTGGATCGAACGGTTTAGGGCTGGCTCTGATACCACTTGTCACGGGTCGAGACTTAAGCTCCGAACTCGCGCGGCTCCGGGACCCGGGCATTCACCCTTCCGACATCTCAAATCAGCCTAACCGTCACGGTTCACACCCTTGTGAGGTATTGTCCACTCTGACCCCCCTGACTTCACGGCTTTATCCTACAAAAGACGCCTCACAAGGTTGAGGTGGTGTGAACCCTTATATACCCCAGTGACCTTTCTATTATGTTCGATGTGAGATTCAGAACTCTTCCTTAAGTTCGTGACATATGCATTAGATATTTTAAAAAAAAAAAAGACATTAGTACAGGTGAAGCGAGTTTTAAACGCATCATTCCCCCTTTTTTTCATTGCCCACTCTCTTTCTCCAATGAAAAATTTCCCACCGCAATCTCCTTTCTTATAATACCTTTACTTTTTCTTTTCTCTATCTTTTACACCCCTCCAACAATAGTTATGGAATAAAAATGTTCCTTACACTTATAGCTTTTAGCTTTATTTTTTTATTTTTTTTATTATTTTATTATTTTATTATTTTATACAAAAATAATATACATAACAATAATTTGTAGATATTTAATAATAAAGTATTATTTTATATAAAAACAATTTTAATATTTTTAATTTATTAATAAAAATATTACTTGATATAAAATAATTTTTAATTATTTATTAATTTCACAAATATCAAATATATATTATAAATTTTATTATATATAAGTTTTAACCTAACATGTTTAATGTCATTTTATCTTCTCATTATAATTTCCTTTATCGTTATTATTGCGTTTATTTTAAAACACACATCTTATTATCGATTTTAATTTCACTGCTACAATAATCAATCTCACTATTACAATAATAAATTTCACCTCCCTTACTATTTTCAATCTCATCAAAACTAATTCCATCAGTTATCCAAATAGATTCTAAATCAATATCAGTCATGCTTGAAAGAACACAAAGCAATCAACTCCCATTTTTAAAATTTAATATTTTAAATATATTTATTTTGATATAAAATTTTATAAAAATTACAATTTATTCCAACATGATATCCCACCCATATGCTTTTTTTACATACCAAATATCCACATTATTTTCAGTTTTTATTTAAAACTTATTTTAAATATATTAACAGAATATTTTTAAAAGAAATTACATCTTCGTTAGCTTGAATAAAAAAATCATAAAAATGAAAATATAATGACAAGATTCAACTAAAATTGCAAAATACTGTGATAAAATTAAATTAAATCAAAGTATAATAACAAAATCAACCTTCACTTAAATTACAATGGCAAAATCGCCCATTATCTTGTTAAATATTTATTTTGAAAAATATTTTTCATTTAATATACTATTTTTCTCAAATTCAAGAATAGACAATGTATTAATTACAAAAAAAAAAAAAATTATGAATATCATTTTAATAAGTGCTTCTAAAAACTCATTAACATTTTTCATATTTTTATATTTTTACGTTATTATTATTTGTTCAGTAAGAAATTTGTAAAACTAATAAAATATTACCCTTTCAAATTAATTTCACAATTAAATTTTATTGCTTAACCTATTTCGAAATATAATATTTTACTTATACCAACTTTTGGTAGAGTATGAAATTGATGAAGAGTCAAACTCATTTATGATAAATTCAAAACTTAATTTAATTGATTTATATTATTATTTTTACGAAATAACATTTAATAGGTCTAGAGTTTGAATTCTTACACCAATAATTTTTTGTCTCATTCACAAGTTGGAACCTCTTATATTAAAAAAAAAAAAAAAAAAAAAAAAAAACCTCATCCATGACTCTCAATAATTTGTTTGTTACTTTAAATTTGTATATTTTATTATTTCAAAGTTATCAAGTTTCTTAATATCTTACCATTGAAGTCTAAAATTTTAGTCAATATTTCTAAGAAATAATATCTTATTGATTAATTAAAAAAATGTGCTATTGATAGGTATATGTGGACCAGATCATAGTGGACCAAACTCAATTAATATATGAAAAGTTTAAGTTTGGGATAAGCTCCATCAACTCGATTTATTATGAAAATATTTGAAAATATATATTAATATTTTAATATTTTAAAATAAAATTTTAAATAAAATTTAACTAAACTTGTTATTTATTTATATAATAATATTCTCGAGTAGAGGTGTTTATGAGGAAAAATAGAGCGAGTCATGTCTGATTGGCACTTTTAACATCTTGCTCTAGACCTCACTCAATACTTCCATTCAAGCTCGTTTAATTTCAAGTTATTATTAAAATATTTTTATATTAATCTTTTAATATTTTTAAAAATATTTGAATTAAATTACATAAAAATAATATTTAACAATAAAATATTACCACGAATAATCTATCCGTAGGCTATGCTAACCGCCAACTCAAACCAGCTCCAGTTGAAACTTAAAATGTCAAGCCCGAGTTAGAGCCCAACCCACTTAAGCTCGTTTATATTAAAATATTTATTAGAATTTTTTAAAATATTTAAATATTTGAAAATTAATAGTAAATAATATTTTTAATAAAATAGCATAGCAAGCATTTTTTTAGCTTAAAAAATTTTGCGGCCAGGCCAATGGGCTTGATAGGTTCTCCATTTATGGACAAAGTCCAATCACAGATTTAGTCGGGCCAAACCCGATTTAGAAATCTTCTCTCGGGCTTGATGTCGAGTACATATCACAGCAATATGTGCTTTGGGCTTTTAGTTCTCCGTACATGGAGCTCCTGGCTGATCTGCAACTGTATATCAAACAAGGTTAGAGAATTACACATTGTCTAAAATGAAGGCCTGATCAATCACCAGTCCAAGCTTGTGTGCACCCTCGTTTATATTATTTTGAATGTTAATGTGATGAATCATTACACCAATTCGAATTCGATCCGATACTAGCCATTGTTATATTTACTTCAAATTTTAAAATATCTTTCTTTTAGTATGTGAGATATTTTATTTAAATTTGATTATTGAAATTAAAAATTCAATACTCTAATAAAAAATCACGTAGATGTTGGCTCAAACCACTTTTTTTTTGCTTAAATGCATTGCTCAGTTCCCATCCTTGTCGACGTATAACAGGCCCCTGCTTGCTTAGGTCCAACAATATAAGGTTAAACTTTCTTCCATAAGTCAAGGAAATTAAGGATCGATTACTAATTTTCTATAATGTAGTGCATGAAGTTATTGAGCTTTTACGGAAATCAGCTTGTTTAAGGAGCCATAGACTGTATATAATAGAAGTCACAACTCACAAGACCTTAATTGTTTCACCCAGGAACTTCATGTGAGATTCATTATGATAAACTACAGGTGTCCATTATGACATACAACTTACCATTATAGCTGATAGCAACATGCAACGAGGCGTAAGTTTCTGTGAATACTTCTTCAATATCTTTGTGTGTCATCTTCTTTAGCTTTTTCCTCGCTCCTTAGAAATGTATACATAATTCCTACATCAGTGAACTGCCTGGAGACTTGACTATACAAGAGCAGGATGTTGGTTAAAACCCTTTTGTAACCTAGTAGTTATCCAGCAGGTGATTAACTGCCAGTATGATCTCTCCCGACTGTTTTATAACAATCAATAGGAGTTGTTTCGCCTGTCATAAGTGATGCTTACTCAAATTAAAACCTAGTCCAAACTTGTCGAACAAGCTGAGACGATAGCATAGCTTTGATTTTCCATTCAAAGAAGCGAGATCAACAAGCCATCGCTCGATCTATTTTCGAAGCTCAATTACTCAAAATGTCTAGTGGTTCAATTGTAGAATGATGTATACCCTATGAAAGAATCTTATCACATCAGAAAGATCAAGCTAACCTTTGAAGTGTACATTAATCAAATTGCAACATAAAAGACAAGACAAGCCAACAAAACAAATATTGATAATGATAAGTCTTCTTTTTTCCTAGTTAAGAAGCTTAAATACTAGTAACAATACCAGTGAACAGACTTCAACTTTTGTGACTAAACATATAAATGAAGAGGATATGACACGAAAATACTACTTACACTGATTGGAACTCAACCTACCGGAAGTATTTATGTATGAAGACCCTGATAAATGTTTTGCATCCTAACCTCGAAATTTGGCATTCTTGAGACTACATATACTTTCCATAAGTTGAAAGTTTATCCTGTTTTGCCCGCATTTCTCAACTCTAAAAGCTCTTATAACCCTAAGCAATATTGAAATTATCATATCATATACCATGACCGTTATGGTCAATATATCGTCTAATATCTAATGATTTTATTCCAGTAATATTGGCATTGCTTTTGTTTTTGATAATTAATCGTCAAGACAGTCCAGTGAACTTGTTGACATTTACAAACATTTTACAACACCAATGAATGCGATATTAAATTGAGGTCTGCATAAATAAACAAGTGCAATTATATATATATATATATATATATATATAACACCAATAACATTATTTTGTAGCTGTTCCATATAGTTTTCAACTTTAAGTTCTGTCTTCATTTGTTTTATCTTTGCAAACCTTTGGTGATTCTCTTACTAGAAACAGTTGCCGCATTCTAAGGCTAGACTTCAATAAAGCATTCTCTATGATAATGTTGGTTCAGGTCAAAGAAAGGATTTGAAGAGCACCTCCTAAGGGGAGATGTTAATCATAGTATTAATTAAATTTTGGACCAGTAATTTCAATAAAACTATTCATACCTTCAAAAATGCAAATTTCTGGTAGCAAGGGAAGCCTAGTATTTGTAAAAACATTGGATGATAAGAATTACACATGTATGCCTCTCATTTTAACTGACTGAACCTGAGAAAAGACTAAAGAGAGAAATCAGAGAGAAGAGAATTTGCACCAAGTAGATCCTGTTGGCTATATTTAAATTTCAAGTGCCCTAACTCAGATTGAATACTTAGTGACCTTCGAATGAAAATAAATTCTTATTTTCTTTCAAGTTTGAACCCCAAAAGAAAGGATTGAAATGATCAGCATTCAGAAACTAAAGCACATACTTAAACTCATATTATAACACAAGTAATCAAGCAGCTGTTTGCTGTAAATGCATTTCTACCTCATGACATCTCTCTAAGACACACATAAACAACAAGCAGACAGACAACAACAACATTGATAGACTGAAACATAACAGGTTTTTTCTAAGGCTTTGTGATTTCTTTGTTGCCCTTAAAGCTCCATAGATCATTGTTCCAAAGAGGCTCCTTGTTATCGTCTCTCAATGATGCCCAAGAATCACCATCTATGGTATCCCAGTAGGAATACCATCATACCCCACTTTGAACCACGACCATTCCTCTTCATAACTCCATGTCAATGGCCAGTCGTCCAAGGTCAACAACCTCCCATCGTCTCCCTTATTGTCCACTACCGCCTCATTGACAGGCTGCAGCTGCACGAGCTCCAAAGGTTTGTCATCATCGTTCTTCTCCTCTTCCTTAGCCTGAATAACCTCAACCTCATACAACTTTTCGTCATCTTTCTGCTTCATTGTTTTCATTGCCATGGACCTTGTTACTATCGTTCGGTCATTGGAAATGATGGATAGTGCTTTCCTAGCCCAAAGGCCATTTGTTCTTGCCTTTGCACTCATTCTTGCACTCTTTGACGAGTTCTCACTCTCTTCTTCTCCGTCTACGCTTTTCTTTCTTTCTCTCCCTTAATACACAGAGCTAATCTTAGATCTCTTCATTGACAAAGAGAGGAAATTAATGAAAGGTTTTATCAGCAAAAGAAGAAGAAGCCAAGAAAAAGAGTGAGAGATAGAAGAGTGTTTGGTGAGAAAGTAAGTGCAATTGTGGGGTCAATATATAGGAGCTTGCAAGGGTAGTAAAATTAATGTACATGTTAGTCAAGTAAGAAAATTATATAGAGTTTCCATTTTCGAGAGAAAATCCTAATCATACTCTCATAATGAACTTACCATGTCAACAAAATTTGCCTGAAAGTTGATATTTCATGAGATAACCGAGGGGGCGTTTCTAATGCTTCTACTATACGTGGCCATGCAAGTAGGCCACGTGGAAATATTTGCCCATGCAAATTATGGGACCCAGCAACCGAAAATGTGGTTTCCCTTTTCTTCATTTTTGTGTGGGGTTCAGAAAATTTTCTATTCTTTGGATTTTGGAAGTTTCTTTTCTTTTTATTGAGTCTTTAAATTTTGCTCCTATTTTTGGTTTTGAAAGTTGGATTTTAATGATACCCACCACGTTTTAAATGGGGCATGCATGAGGCAGCGTTTGTGCACCAATTTTTGTCTCAGAAGATGTGTTTTTGGCTGCAACAAGGTCTTCTCCTTTGATACCAGAGATTTAAATGTGAATAATGGCAATCACAAATTTATTTTCATTTGAAAAAATTAAAAATTTGGATTCATGTTAAGATATTTCATGTAATTACATTTAAAAAAGTGATATCCAACAAATGTAACGTTCAAATTTCAATACTCAGTTTTTTTTTTCTTACTCCCGGATTGTGATCTCTTCTATACAACAAAAAAAATGTGAATATTGCAAAAACAATGAAAAAATTCGAGCTCATACATTCATTCACTTCCGTTTAAAATTGAACAAATATAATTTTAACAACTATGATACGATAGATTAAAAATAAAAATGCATAAATACGTGCAAATGATTAAAGGTTATAGGATTATTACACTTAAAGTCTCTTATGGGAACCAAAATGAGAATATAATTTCAGCATGTTTTAGCTAACTTTTGGAATATGACATTTGAAACCTATGTTTTTCATTCATCTCACCTTTGAATTTCAAAAACATGCTGATGAAAATGGTTTTAGTTTTGTAGCATAGAATTCTAAATTCTAATGCCTTGAGTAATTTCAAGATTTTCCCATCCTTTTATATTTCTCTGCAAGATCCTAATGAAAGCCTTTGAGATGATAGAAGAATGGGTTTTCTGCAAAATGAGTCAATGGCTCCATGATATATACCTGTCTGCCATCATAGATTTGAATTTTAATAACTGTCCAAATTATGCAAAAGAAAAGTGTAGAAGATAAAGGGCATGATTTCTAACCAAAATCTTAGATTACCTGATATGACCAGTTGCCAGAGTTGCAATTGCCTGATAAAACTAGAATACCACTGGAAGTAACCTAAACGAAAAGACAACATTAATGACATTGTCATGGCTTGAAAAACAGCATGTCTTTTGCCCTTAAGTATTAGAAGATACAATGCAAGTGCACATTGTATACACATGCATGCATACATTGATAGCATGATATGTAATTCTTTTATAAAATACAAAACTATTAGCTGCTATTTGATATAAGTGTCGTGAAATAAAGCTTCATAAAAGCTATATCCAACCTGAGATCACTCAAAGTCAGAACCAAAGGTCAGCTTGCGCTATAATAAGGGGAAATACAAATATTAAACTAGAAACTTTAATACAAAGTTTTCTGGTCAAGGGCTTATGATAAAATGGGAAATATAATCGATCGAAATCTGTAAAACTGGAAAAGAGTCTGTTGGGCTTTTCTGATACTCAACTTCACTACTAGACTAAATAAATCTTATTTCACAGTCTTCCCTACTTTCTTGCTGTGTAAATAATCAGAACAGAGAGGGAAACATAAAAATGAGATTTTATGACAAATTTAGTAAATCAACTCCAAAAAGGCAAAGCGTTAATCACATATGCCTTGTCATAAATTTTTCCCCAAAAATATCCCCACAAGTTTCTTGGTTATACTAAACCAAGATTTCATGCTCTGAACCTTGATGAATACCACGTGCCTTGGGTACTTTTTATTCATAGAAGCAAAAGAACTAATCATGCATAATAACTATTAGTTCAAGGGTTTGGGTTATGTTGAATGTATATTCCACATTGGTGGTAAGATTATAAGTAACAAATTAGAATAACAACTTAAGTTTTTTGCACATGGAAATGTACGAACCCTATGTACACAGCAACTAAAACTATTCAAAAACATGTAAGCCTCGTCAAGACATGAATACTGTTGATACCTGTGCAAAAGATAAGGCTACTCATATAATCTCCATCTGCAAATTCATTTATCCTTACAATGATTTGGTGAGAGAATATTAAATAAACGTAGAACATGATATAAGGGTATAACATAACCCTTAGTATTTTCTCTTTCACTTTCTGAAGTGAATTGTGCGGAATTAGAGGGATCCATGTTGGTTTCTGCCTTTAGGGTATTTGTCTAGGCCTTTCGATGCCTTAAGTTCCTAGTTCAACTTTTGTATTATTTCTAAAATTGCAGATTTCTCAAATCCCTCTAAAATGAACCATTCAAAAAAAAAAAAGAAAGAAAGAAAGAAAGAAAGGAGGGGGGGATGGAGGAACCTTATATTCCTGTTTCTATCCTGTTATCTGGTATTTCTTCATCCCCTTGCCTCTTCATTTCCATTTTCAGGAGGTTTTCTCTAACAGCTAACAAAAGACTAATTTGGCTCGATTAATTTCTAGAAAATATCCTGTCCATCCAATGCCCTTTATTCGCATCGCACCATTTTTAACTTCACATGCTTAACATATCTCAGTTGCATTAGCACATTGATAGTTTGTATATCCCATCCTAATTATTACTAAACAGGGCTTTCCCAGCTCAAGTAATAAATTATTTGCCTCCACACTTACTCAAGGAGAGACCCTATTATAGATAAGAATGATACACAAGACTTGGGGAACCAGATCATGATAAAAGGAATAGATATATGGCAAGGCATATGAATAGATTAAATACCGGTCGCGATCACATTTTCGGTCGCGTCGTGTTTATCGTATTTTTTAATATAACAAAGATCATTGCGATCACTACGGTTATCGCGGTCGTAAATTTTTTTTTTTTTTTTGCACAATTTATATAAAATTTAATAATTATAATTATAATTATAAAAACTCTTATTCAATGATTTTAAAAATAATTTATGACACTATGTTTTTTATTTTTTAAAAAATTATTCATAATTTTATTTAGATTATAAAAAGCATTCATATTTGGTTTATTCACAAAAAAATTTATTAAATTTCATATAAAATTATAAATTAATATGTAACACAATCAAAATATAATATTTAATTTTAATTAATTTTTGTCTAACTTATACAAAAAAATTTATCAAAAATTTTCATCTAAAATCTCTATATATATTATATTAAATTATTAATCTCTTAATTTTTTTAATTATAAATCTTCAATCTCTCTAATTAGATTTTATCTAAAAAAATTTCAAAAATTAAAAATTTTCAAACTTATATTTTAATAAAATTTTCAAACCTATATTTTTTATTTTTTAGTTTTTAATCTTAGTAAGAGTAATAGATCATAAAATGCTAAATTTATTAAATAACTTAATCTTTTTGATACACTAATTGATATAAATTTTTTTGTCACAAATAACTTTCAATAATTATATAATAAATACAATCTTCAATAATTACACAAAAATAACAAAAGTTAATCTAATATGTGACAACAATAAAATATCAAAACAACAAAAAAAAATTAAAATTCAGATACAAAATTATAAATTAATATATAACACAATCAAAATATAATATTTAATTTTAATTATTTTTCTTCTAACTTATACAAAAAATTTATCAAAATTTTTCATCTAAAATCTCTATATATATTATATTAAATTATTAATCTCTTATTTTTTTAATTATAAATTTTTAAAACCTCTAATTAAATTTTATCTAAAAAAATTTCAAAAATTAATTACAAAATTAAATAAAAATTTCAACTCCCACCCCCCCCCGCAACACCCCACCACACCCAATCACTCCCCACCCAATCCCTTCCCCACCCCGCCCAATCCCTCTTCATGTGCTTGCCTTAATGCCCCTCAAATGTTTAATTGTAGCAGGATGGCAGAACCATTTAAAACCAGCTTTTGTTCATCTTCTTCGCGTGTGCAAAGCTTTGTTTTTTAGAAATTTCTTCTTCTTTCTTTTTTTTTTCATCTCTCATTTTCTCTTGCATCTTTTCATCATTATCACTTACCCAGTACACCTCATTCATCTCTCTCAAGTCTCAAAACTCCTCAAACACATTCATTTTTACAAAAATTTTACAAAAAAAAAGATAATTTAACTTTCTTTTCTTACCTTATTTGATCTTGAATGTTGATTGAAAACTTGATGCTAATTTGAATTTGGGTGCCGAAATGCTGAATGGTTGAAACTTAAATTTTTTTTTCTCGAACTATTAGATCCGTGTAGGAAAACAGAATAGCGGCAATAACGATCCGTTATTGCCCCTATTCTCCGTTAAGCCGTTATTTGCGACTGTTACACTCCGTTTTTGTCGTGAATAAATTTCACAACCGTGTTTTGTCCAATAACGGTAGCTGGTGGTGACGTTACCACTATTTTGCGGTCGCTATTTTGCTTTTAAACCGCTATTTGAATCCTTGTCTAACATATAAACTTGGTTCAGGATCAGAACAAACTTGAAACGTTGCGTGTGTTGCATTTACAACTAGTTTTCTAATATTTCGGATTTTAATACTAAAATGAGAACTTCTCTAATGGTCTAGCCCATATTTACTTGCTATCAAGGAAACCATTCATATATTTCATTTATTTTACATTACCATGTAATCGTTCTAGGTTACCAAGAAAAATAGTTACTGTTCCTTCAAAAAGTACTTTCTTTTCTTTTTCTTCCTCCCCTCTCAAAAAATGCAGAAACAAATTCATTAAGGTTAATTCCACAGATCCAATAAAAGAGAGTTCCATCCAATTTTCCCAAACAACACATGCAGTAAAGATCAGGAATAGAACAATTACAAGCAAGCATCTTCGATGACATTAGCTGCAAAATTACTAACCATGACTAACAAATCAAGAAATCAAAATGTTTGCCAAATTTGACAGGAACATGTAAAGAGAAAACGTATCTTTAGGGATGATATTAACCTTCCCAAACTGTTTTGTAAAAGAAACACAGATATCTCATTGATAGTTATGGTAAATTTTCCAATAGTTCTCAAAACCACGTCCAATAATTTAACATGAAGGCACCTTCTCAGAGTTTGAAGTAAAACCAGTAAAATCAAGTCATGAAGCTAGAAAGACAACGTGAAATGCAAAAGCAGCACTCACAAACAAGCCGAGATTTTTTCCAAAGGAAGGAGAGAGCAACAAGACAATTCAGTTGAATCCAGAGTGTCGTCATTCTACATCCGATTCTGTTTAGGTTAACAATCATAGTCACCACTGTATACATTAGCGACAGCTTTTACTTTATTGCTTCCTCACAAAGTCTACGTTTGGAGAGATGACAAAATTTGGCAATAACAACCAAGCTGCATTCTTTGTGAATAAGATGTCAGCTAAAAAGTCAGCAAGTACATGACCTATCAATCTAGGATTAATGACAGAAAATATTGTTTGGAAGCTAAAGTTGATGCAATCTAAGCTTAAGCCCAAAATTAACTAAACGCGGTCATCAAGAGCGTAAGGGAAAGACAAAATATAAGAAATTTATCCAATGAATTCAAGAAACTTGCTCTTAAGCTCATATATATAACAACACTTGATTGATCCTTGCGGTAGGCAAGAAGCGCCTAACAGGGTGGAAATACCAAATATGTGAAGTGTCAACTACAGAACTGGACTTATGATGGAATGAAGCATACATTTAAATAGAAAAATAAAAAAAGAAAGTAGCCA
Source organism: Durio zibethinus (assembly GCF_002303985.1). The sequence continues at coordinate 18,629,500 of NW_019167938.1, read as the reverse complement.
TAACTATACTTCTAGAAATAGAATGTTAACTGCTTAACTATTTCAGGTAGTTGACAAATTCAAAGCTACTTAACCAGCTAATCATCTATAATGATTCCTCAGAGTAAAGTAAAAAAAGAGAGAGAGAAGTATAACCTACCATAATGCTACTTTGACTCAGTCTTTACTAATTTCTGGCCTAACATGGCAAGCTATTATTGTATTGCATCATCCAAACAACGAAATCCATGAAACAAAAAGAATGGATGTTTATAAATGATGAATCAATAATAGTACGTCATATTCGAGAAGGAAGAAAAGTTTTTAACAGTTATAGGAAGGCTAACATTTTCGAACTGAATAAATCCAGGAATCGTTTCCCCTGTCAATTACATGTTAACAAATAGAGGAGTTTTATTTTATTTTTTAAGAAAAAGATAAGGAATGTAATCTAACTCTATAAATTAAACAGTAAACATTACGAGAATTTACAACAGTAGATTATTAAGAGGATAGGATAGGAAAAAGAAGTGAATAGCTCAATCCAATTAATGATCCCATTTTTCCCCCAAAAATAGAATCAAACACAATATTAGATAAAAGTTTTCCCATCCAACACATCATCCAATGCACCAGAAAAAGCCTAAATCTTGATCGATTCGATATTTTCCTAATTCTGATATTAGCTTTCTTTTTACATTTGTAGACCCATTGGTGATTGGCTATACGACATGAAATAACCCACCATCTCTAGATTCTTAACGTGAACCCTCCAAATTGAAATCTCAAATTTTAACCAATGGGTTGTCTCCTAGACATTTTAGGCTATTATATCATCCCCATTGCCCCCATCGATAAAGACCTCCCTATTAGAATCTCAAGTTCTAAACATTTGAGTATCTCCTTGGAGATATTTGTACTTATTCACTAAAAAATTAAGAAGATTCTGTACCTTAATTCATCTAACAAACAATAATTGACCAAATCTTTTTCCCATAATTCCATCTAGGTATAGTTGCAACAACATTAAAGGCAGAAAATTCAAAACTAAACCTGACCCAGAAATCTACCAGTCAAACAAGTAAAATTTTTAATCACAATGATTCTTAAAACATCAACCCTTTTAAACTTGGAAAACAAAAAAAGGGTCAAAATTGCTGGCTATCTCTGATGAATTGAACAATGACTAATACAAAACATAGAATTTTGTTGGGAAGTGACTTCCCCCATTGAAAGTTGATTTCAATTGAAAACGTACAAGTCATTGGCATTATTTTGAAGCAGCCATGTGTACCCATAAGCCAAACTTTCTCCATCATCATTAAATTCCAACAATAAAAAAATAATAACAAATTGTAAATTGACTTACAATGTGGAGAAGAAGGCAAAGAGAATTGTTCAGGTCTTGAGATGGAGAACTGAACTGAGCTGAAATGGTGAAGAAACAAAATAAATAAATAAATAAATAAACAAAATGCTAGTGAATACCAAAACGATGTGTTTTGCTTATAGGGTAATTTTTATTGATGATAAAAATATGAAAAATATATATATATATATATTTTAATACTGAATGAAATACTTTTTTAAATATATATTATATAAAATTTGATCTATTAAAATGTTTAAAATGATAGAAGCCAATGCTTCAAAATTTTAATAAAAATAAGTTAACTGTGATAATATAGCTGACCAAATTGCATTTGCATGAAAAAAATAATTAAAATTACTAAAATTTACTTCATAAAAAAAAAAAAAGAACATTTTAGATGAATGCATGAATTTAATCAAGTTAAATAAGTTTATAATTAAATTTAATTATTATCAAATTAGATTTTAAATAAATTTCTAAGAAATATTCTACGAAATATTCTATGAAATAAGTTAATGTATTATGTTATTTTTATTTAATATTAATTAATTAAAATTAATTAAAAAAACTAATGACAAAGAAATTGATTAAAACAAGAAATGAAAAAAAAAGGGAAAAATATAAACAAAATGAGGATTTTTTAATATTTAAAGTAAAATTTAAACAAATTTTACTTTAATTAATGGAATCCTAACAATGGTTACTTTCTAGAGGGATACAATGTATTTTTCAAACTGGTAAATTTATTTTCAATAAAATCTCATATATAATCATTAAATCATAATCAAATTATAATCATTAATTAATCAACTAAAAAAATATATTATATTTAAATAACCGCACTCACGAGATTTAAAATTAAGACGTTCGGTTCTAAAACCTCTTACCACTAAGCCAAAGCCTATTGGCTCCTTTTTTTTTTTTTTTCCTTTTATGTTTTAATCAATTTCTTTTCTAGCTAAAACTTTTTTAAATAATGTATTTTAAATAAAAATATATAATTGAATTGAAGATAAGTTAAAAATATTTAACATGTATTTGAATTAAAATTTAATTTAATAATCATTAAAGAGAATTTAAAATTAATTAAATTTTCATTATTTTGTAGTTGTAAAAAAATTTTGAGCAAAAGAAAGAATACATAAATAGAGAAATAAATGATTAAAAATTAAAAGAGTGTATTTATTTTTTTCATTTAAGATTAATTTAATAAATAACACCTCGAGGGGTTAGTACATATTTTGCCAAATAGGAAGATAAGCGAGAGTTTTTCAAACGAAAAAAATTATATTTTCTATAAATTTTAAGAGATAAATACATTCTTCTAAATTTAGTTCAATTAAATTTGGTTATGAAAACCAAATTCAAATCAGTTTGTAAGTTTGAATGCTTCCTTATTTATTCATTCACATTCACATGTTAATGGATAAAAGTATTAAAAGTGCGTTTAATATATAAAATTATAATAAGATAAAATAAGATTATATTAAAAATATAATTAAATTAAATAATATTAGTTTATTTTGTATTTGATGTGAGTTAAAATTATAATAAGATAATTTTATTTATTGATTAATATTATTCTTTCTCAAATTTTATATAATTTAAATTATTAATCTAATTTTTAAAAATATAATATAACATATAAATTTAATCTCATTAATTAAAAATAATCCTCTTTACTTTAGAAAAATTAAATTATCTTATACCAAAATAATGATTAATTTTTTTTGTAATTATATCTATTTCTTTTGATATAAATAAAAAATGATAAAAAATAATTATCATTTTATCTTATTATCATTTTATGCACCATATATGACTTAAAAGAGTTTCGACATACCCACACAAAGGTTAATTCCAAGTTAAAGAATTATAATATTTAAATACAAATAATTTTTGTTAACAGATATATAGAATAATATATAAATGCAAAAAATTTAGGTTTGCGAGGCACCTGATAACAAAGTTAAGATGTTTGGAGTGAATTATGTGTCTTTCAAACTAATGAATTTGGGCCAAATTATCCTCAAAACTGAAAAGTTTAATAAAATTTACCCCTTTGTTTTAATTTGGTGACCTTTTGGAACAGACAAGGAAAAAAAAAAAAAGGTTAAAATCCTATCTGGTTGTGTCTAAAGGCAATCATCATTCTGATTCATCAGTAGGCCACGATGTTGTCTGGGTCGTGAACATTAGCAGACATATATTTGTAGCTGAAAGCAAAACATGTCTTCTTTTAAATAAAAAGGAAGACAGAAATCATTTCAACATCTCCCAATCCAGCACTGTCACTGTAATGGTGGACAGCTAGTAACATGCTTCAGGGTTTGTTTTCCCAATACAACCATAAACAGAAAGCATGAGAATCAAGAACGCGATAATAAACATAAATATGACAGTAACATTCATAAAAACAAGGAAATTTGACAATTACCAACATACATTTACAGAGTAATGTAGCTGCAATTCAGATCACCAACAGGATCTATACAGATTTTTTTCCATGGTGATCTTCAAAAACAAATGTGGATTGATCCTCTTCGGATACTAACCCGAATCTTATATACTACGAAATCTCAGCATAATTCAAACCTTTCTACTTGCCATCCCTTCAATCAAACTACTTACAGCGCTATTAGCAATCAAATATATTTACCTGACCAAAAAACACATCATATACACAACACTACTCTTGTCCAAAAATATCCAAAACTCCCTCCTTGTTAATCCTGCTTTGGTTTCTGAAATGGTGGTAGCATTTAGCTTCATTCTATGTACACTTCGATTTTAATTTAACTTCTAAGCCATAGCAGAGATGCTGGAATTCTGGCGATCCCTGTTAAGGCAATCAAATCCTTCTACTCTAACTGTGGCTGGTTTAAGGCCAAACTTCATCCTAACACACCCTGCTTTACGTGCTGATGATGATGCAGATGATGGTGATGGTATTTGCAATGTTGAAAGGGCTGCAAGTCTTTCATCACCAAATCGAGCATCTTGCACAAGTGGATTCGCAGCCCTACTGGGAGGCGACCCACAAAAATATGGGGGTGATGATGCTTCCTGTGTTGCAGATTGTTCTGTCCCCAAATCCTCCTGCTGAACAACCAAAACAAATATTAGTAACCAACACAAAGAATAAACTAAAACAAGTCCATCATAGAAACAACATTAACCCATATTGCTAATACTTGGACACAACATTAGTATGTTCACTTTTTCCTAAATTTCTCTTGGTTACTTGTCCGACATGGTTAAGTTCGATTTTGTCCGGAAAATTTTTCTTATGTTTAGAGAATCATAGCCTCTCCACTTTGGGATCTCCTTTATGTGTCCGACATGAGTATTTTACCAAAAATAAAAAATAAAAAACTCATCATTTAACAAATAAACAAGAAAAAACATTAAAAAAAAACATGTTTCAGATTCAACAATACCTTCTTGAGGATGAAATCTAGAAGCTCTGCACCGGCTTTCAAATCGCTTACCTCGACCTGATGGCTGCAATGAAAAACATAATACTCAATTAAATCGCAACCACTTAAAACAAATCAAATCAACCAAAAACCAAAATAGAGACAAGAAAAAAAATTATACCTCATATGCAATCTCAAGGGCTTGATGGGGTTATTGGCGAGAACCCCAATTCGCCGAGGCTTAGGGCAAACAACAGGGCCGCCCTTTTGATGATCAGAGATTGAGATCAACCCTCTCAATTCCTCATAAGCCGACGCGGCGGCGTTCTGCTGAAGATTGCAGTGATTCATCTTCCCAAAAAAACCACAGCTTCGTAATGAACGCCTATTGGAATAACCAAAAAAAAAAAAATGTCAACACCCAGATCTAACAACAGATATTCAATTAGAAAATAACGACAAAGAAACCAACCCAGAGTTTTTGTTTTTATCCTCAAAAGCAAAACACAGATCTAGATCCAGACCTTCAAAATCACAGGTTTATTTGGGGTTAACTGTAGTAAAATCCAGGGTTTATATGATTAAGAAGAGATTTCAAAAGAACACCGGAAACTCTAGCGATTAATTAGAAATCTAAGGGATTAATTAAGACATAAGAATTAAAATGAAATACCCAGATGGGAAATTCAACTGTTACAGCCAAAAACTTATCAGATCTGTCTTAGAAACGCTTTGAACTTTGACTAAAAAACAGAATTATTTTTCCAACGGAAAAAAATAGAAAGAAAAAAGAAGAAACCAGATTTATACAAAACAAATGAAATTTCGTGAAAAATATATAATTAATCGTACTTGAAAGAAGAAGAAGAGGATTTGAATTCTAGATTTACCAGAAGGAATCCCTCGGAAGAAGAAAAGCAGAGAAAATGTGGGTGCCACGAGGAAAAGAAAGAAAACAAAGGAGGCGAGGAGGAAATTATATAGAGGCCAATTGTGCCACGATGACACGATTTCGTTTTAGACTTTCCTTTTTTTTTTTTAAGTTTTTCTTCTTCTATTTTAATAAAGGGTTGAAAATTATTTCTAAAAAAAAGTTGGAAAAAAGAAAAAGGAGAGTTAAAATAATAAAAAAAAGTCTTGAATTTTATAATTTTATTTAAATAAGTCTTATATTTTACATTTAAATAAATCTTTAATATTTGATTTGCATCTAAATAAATTTTTATTTTTAATTTGTATATAAATAAATCTTAAACTTTTAATTTGTATATAAATAAATTTTTAATATAAATTATTTTTTTATTTGAAATAAGAGATTATTTAAATACAAATCAAAATTAAGAGTTTTATTTAAATATAATAATAATATAATAACTTATTTAAGAAAAATGAAATAGTTCAGGGATTTTTTTAATATTTTAGTCAAAAAATTATAATTTAAATCTTAAAAATGTCAACAGATAATGTATGAAGTAAGTAAAATATTTTTTATTCTCATCTCTAAATTTTTATATTATATATATATATTTATATTCAACGAGTATTTTAAATTTATTTATTTATTTATTTTTATATATATTTAATGGTTACGGATAATTCATATACTCATAGTTTAAAAAAACTTAAATTTTATTTTTATTTAAAATTTTAAAATTTTATTTTATACTAATTTTTTATAAAATTATATTAATATATATTGAGTAGAAATGTATTAATTCTAATTAAACTAAAATAAAATCTTATATTATTTAATAAAAAATACATTTACTAAATATATATAAATATAATATACGAGTATAGATACAGAACAGATGTTATATTATCTATTCTCATCCATATACTTGATAAAAAAAATTTAAAATCATGTTCATTTCCATCCTAAAATTTAATAGCTATCATCATCCTTATTCTATTTAGATAAAAAAATGAATTTTCTAACGAATATGAATAAAATTAATATCCTTAAACTTGATAACTTCGTGTTTTCATTTGTTTAAAAAAAATTTTGACTATAATTGATTAAGTTGATAATATTTAAATATTTCGTTCATAAATTTTATATTCGAGTCTCATTAATAATTTTTATGAACATAATTTATTTCTAAAGTATACAATTTATCTGAACTTTGCAATAGAAAAACCTTTCTCTCGTCATAAGCATTTGAAAAAGAAAATTTAATTGTAAGAGTTTTTTGAAGTTGTTCAAAATTTCATTTTATAATTATTGAATGTTGAAAACAATAATTACACTTTTTAAATAAATTTTTTATGTAACATTTTGTTCCTTTGAAAAAATTCAAGAAGTAGAAAATATATGAACCTTAAACATTGGCTAAGGATCACAATCGTTATCTTAAATTTGTTTTAATAAAGTTAGGCCTTTTATGATTTGATTATATTTTGCATTGATCGCTATCCTATCATAATATTTTTCATTTCATTTGGGTTTGAAATCAATAGTGAGATATGAATTATTATTACTTTGAATTTTATTTAGTATATGCTTTTGATTTGAATTATTTATTTATTTTTTACAATTAAAGTATTAATCAAACAAATTTTTATTATCCTTATATTAATGATTAAAAATGGAAAAATTTTAATAAAAAGTGTGCTTCAATAGTGGTGTTTTTATTTTTAATTTGATATAAAAGGTTTAAACTTTAAAATATGTATGAACTATGATTTATTTTGAATAATTTGACAAATGTGACCTAATAAGATAGTCATTTGTATTGTTGTATATGTTTTTCCTTTAATAATATGTTAATCTAGCTGTTGAATTTTATATTATATTTACGTAAATCATTGATATCAAATTTCAAGTTAATTGAAAATACTTAACTATTTGTTTAAAAATAATAAAATTTAAAACGTCAATATATATTAAAATATATTATGTTTTATGAAAATAGTAGGCATATCGGATTGATCTGAAAGTTTATATTTATGACAAATATAAGTTGATTGTTATATCTAACCACAACAGAGACTTGCCGTTCACTTTGTGACCTATATAAATTTAGATGTAATTTTTTAATTGAGCAAGATAGTTTAAAAAATATTTGTTTTAGGAATTTATATAATCTAATAAATGAGTAGGGTAATTTAAAAAAAAAAAAAAAACTGTTTTAACAACCCATTTAATCTAGATGTAATTTTTTTAAAATAAGCAAGACAATTAAACAAAAGTCTTGTGTTACATGTATTATCATGAAATGCTTTATCATCATCAAAAAATAATTTCAATATCTTAAAAAATATAAACATAAAAAATTTCATTATTTTTAACAAGTCACTTTAAAATTAATATATATATATATATATATATATATACATAACTCCTTTCATTTAATGGTTAGATTTCTCTTTCTTTTCATATTTTGTTTTGGGAGTGACTAAATGCACCCTACTTTTTTTTCTCTACACTCTATCTTTTTTTTTTATTTTTTGCGAGTAAAATTATTTAAATATCTTTTTTACAAATTTTCAGATATTTATATTCCATAAATTTTATAACTTTTCAAAATATATTTTGAGAAATATTATGATTTTACGAAAATAGATTGCCGAAATGTGATAACACTTTTCGAAAATATATTTCCAAGAAGTGTGAAATGCATTTTCAAGAAGTTATAATACTTTTCGAAATGCATTTTTGAGAATGGAAGGATTGAAAGTTATTAAAAAATTACAAAAAAAAGATAATTTTGTTAAAATTTTTATGAATTAGTATAAAGAAAAAAATTATTATTAAAAAATAAATTTTAAAATTAATAAAAAACTTTACATTTATTAATTTGATTTTATCTTATGAGGCCCTAATTAAATTAAAGATAAAATTGTAAATATAATTTTTTATAAATTTAAAATTTATCATTTTTAACAAATATTTTTTATATCGATTATTAAAATTTTATAGTAGCTCTAACTAAACTGAACTTTTTGAAAAAATCTTTTTATCTACTTATCACGATGAATTTTTTCAATTAGTATATTAAATTTTGATAAATTATATAGTATTTAGTGATATTATTTATATAGTTTTAAGCAGTTTTTAACTCTAATATGTTAATTAAACCTGAAAGTTCTTTCACCAACCTTCGCAACATTAAAAGTGGAAATATTCAATTAGGTCCTTATAAAATTTTATTCTTTCTTTAAGATCAAAATAATAAAATAAATTTTATATATTAATGTTAAAATTTATGATTTTTTTAATAATAATTTTTTTATTACACTAGTTTATAAAAATTTTAACAAATTCTTTTTTTTTAATTTTCAAAAACTTTAATTCTTCCATTCAAAAATTCATTTTCGAGAAGTATTATAACTTTTCAAATTTGTATTTTCAAGAAGTGCTATGACTTTTCGGAAATGAATGTTATGACTTTTCGGCAATCCATTTTCATAAAGTCATAATACTTTCAAAAATACATTTTTGGAAAATCATAAAATTTATCATATATGAATATCCAAACACTTGTGAGAAGCGTATTTAAATAATTTTACCTACAAAAAATTAAAAAAAAAGTGGGATGTATAGAGAAAAAACAAGGGTGCATTTAGATTTTCCCTTTTGTCTTTCTTAATACATTTCTCATCTCATTATATAATACCTAAAATGCCTTTATCATCTCAAAATTTTCCTAACAATAGTTGTTAACTTATTAAGTCTTGTATACAACTTTCATATAATTGTTTTAGGTTAGATGGTTAGATGATAAATTTGTAAAAGTATTAATTATACTTGAAATTATAAAAGTGTAAAATAAATTAATTTTATATTTATATAACTTTTAACAAGAAAGAAAAAAAATAGGTATAACATTTTTATTTATATTAGCTTAGACCTTAATCTACAACTTTACATGAAAATGGAAGCATAACTAAATAGAATGATTTTATATTGATATATGTGTGTGTATATGTGTATATACACACACACACACATACATATTAGTTGCTTGGGTTTCATATTGAATGCAAGAATTTTTTTTCTTGTGAGTTGTTATATTGAATGCATACCAATTATTTTCCTTTCTTTCTCTTTTTTTTATTTTTTATTTTTGTGCTTTTGTAACTCTTTTCACCCATATTCACTAATGGTTGAATGCCATTCACACCATTCTAGAGATTAGGGGCAACAATTCTTTGGTTTAAAAACTTAAATCATTAACTACCCACGGCAGGTTTTTATTCAAAAAAATAAACTGCTCAATGGCAATTGTTTCATTCATAGGGCTTGGGCCACCCATTATGAATGGACCTATTTCTCTTATTTCTTTTAATATATATATATATATATATATATTGTTAAGTTGGGAGACTATAATTCACTATAAGCATCAATAAAATTTTAATAAGATTGATATTTTATATGTAATGTTAAAGATAAGTGATTCATAAACCTTTACTAAGGATAGTAAAAAGGAATATTTTTCAAGTTTTTTTCATCATTAGGTGGCTTCATCATGTGGACCATATCATATAAAGATAGGAGTTAATATTATAAATTACTCTTAGGCTACGTTTAGTGCATAGAATTAGTTAAAGGATAGTACTAATTATTCTATCATATGTTTATTATGCACTTAAATAAAAGAATTAGATTATTGAAAGGATTAGATATCCTATACTAATAGGATAACTCTATCTTTTAAAAAGGTAGAGGATTGTTTTCAATCCATAGAATTAAATAATTTATCGTAATTTTTAAATAATGAATTTTTAATTTTACCTTTATATTTAAATTAACAAATATTTCAAAATTTTTTTGCTCTCCAAATATTTTTTACTCTTCATTGACAAAGAAAACCCATTTCTTCTCTATAGAAAAATCCTCACAGTTTCCCAAACTTTTCTCTTCAAGTATGTATTCAAGTTTATTTTTCCTTCAAGATTAAGAGAAAATCCTTCAACCATTTATGAAAGGTTTTTCATCTTGTACTATTATTGTTAAATAAATAAAAGAAATATAAAAACATAAAGGAAATGTAAAGCTATATGCACGAGTATGAAGATTGCATGAAAGGAAAAATGAAAGAAATTTAGAAAAATACATTCAAAGCTTTTCCTAATTTTTTGTAAGTTTTCTTTTCCTTATTTTAGGTGTTGCTACCAACCTCCTCTCAAAGAGAACCCCCAATTTAACCCTAAAACATTCCATTTAAAGACCAAGACCTTTTCCCTTAGCCCTTTGATCAAATCTTATCCAAAGGGGGATGATGTTTTGTCTTTTTCCTACTAGACTTGTTGACCAAGTAAGCAATGTGGACCATTGGATGATTGTACTCTAAGATATAAAGGTTCATATAATTTACAACAAACTCTCTTGCCTGTTTGTGGAGCTATCTCTCATGGCATATGAAATTAAAAATTTATCCTTCTTAAGTAAACTAGACCCTGTCATACATTTATTTTGATTTTTCCATTCCAATGCCAAATTTTTGACTTTATTATGCCGAAAAATGATGATGAGGTGTAGTCTTAAATTGATCCTTATTTTGAAAAGATAAAACATTAAAGATAAATAAACTAGATCAAAATTTTGAAAAAAGATTTATTTAGTACATATTCTTAAGTTTTATATTTTGGTACTAAATAAATAATATGATTCTCAAAGTTTAAACAAACCTTTCTTGGTTTCATATTTCTCAAACCAAATCTATCTCCAAACATTATTTATTTGAGCTTAAATGAAAGTCCAATTGTTGTTTTTAAAGTGAATTTATTTATTTTGGACTTAATACAATTTTGATAATATTGGTTTTGAGAAATAGATTAACTTAAGAAAGTTGTTTTACAATAACAAAGTTTTCCAATATTGAACTTATTTTATTTTTTTGTATTAATGCACAAAGTTTTAATATTTGAATTTTAAATGGTTGGAAAGCTCCTTGAGTCTACTTTCTAATGGATAAACAAAATCAAAATCCAGATTTTTTAAAAATATATTTTGAATTTTTAGTAGACATTCTGCAGTTATCTAAAAACTACACAATGGGTAATTTTGAAAATTCACTATAATTCGTACACAGTGAATTAGATAATGACTTTATATGGATAGAAAATCCTTTGAGTCTAGTTTCTAAATCTTTAAACACTTTGTAATTTGGATTTGTATAACTCAAGTTATGATCAAATTAGTAAGTAAAGTATAAAATGGGAAACAACCACCCAACTTGGACAGGATCGATCTCCTCAGGGAAGAGATCGATTGCTTTTTTACCCAAAAATGAATTTTTTGTTAAAATGGTAAGAAGGGATTGATCACCCTATATAGGGGATCAATCACTCCCTAACCAATCGATCCCCTACAAAAAGGGATTGATCAGTTAGGCTATTTTCAAGCGTAAATTGGTTTAAAACATGAACCAATCAATCCCCTCACAAAAGGGATCGATTGGGTCTAGGCAAAGACATCTTCAATGGCTATTTTATCAAGGATTCAACGGGCTACTTTCACTTTCCAAGCTTCCCCAATGGCTACGTTTTCAATTTCTCTATAAATTGGGCACTCCAACACACCAAGAAGATTGATGAATCAATAGAGTAATAGCTAACAAGCTATATTTTTATTCTCTCAAATAATTAAGAGTTTTTATAGCTTCAAAGTCTATATTTTTGTATTTATTATATCCAAATTATATTTGTTGTTCATTCATCATTTTCTTATACTTAAACTTGGCAAACACTTAGCCTTAAAGAGGTTATTCTATTGTTTGCAAAATTACCTTTGATATACAATGGTGAAGAGAACAAAATATGAGGTATCCTCTTGAGAGCTTTGTAGTGGGTAAAATACTACAAATGGTAGAGGTTTCTATCTTAAGCCTTAAAAAGAAAAAGATATGTTGTATTTTCAATTTAAAGAATAGTAGATTAAAGTCTTGGTGTGGACAACCAAGAAGAAAGGACGTAGGTACCTTGTGGAGAAGGATCGAACCTTTATAAATTATTGTGTTTGATTTTTTTAGCCCAACCTCCTTACAATTTATTGTTGTTTATATTTGATTTTAGGTTCATTAATTGTTATTATTTGCATTATATTTTCATCAAAAGTGCTTATTGTTTTAATTTTCATTCCACTCTATTGAAATCATTGTTTGGGAAGAATTTAGAGAAATCCAATTCACTTCCCTCTTGGATCAGCATCTCACCTAAAAAGCTAATATGGGGGTCTCTAAACCTAAATTCGCACGCACACTTAAATTTTGATCTCATTTTGATTAAATTTATGAAAATGCCCCTAAATAACTTTTTTGGGCTTTTACGGTTCATTTAAGGTTAAAATTTAATTTTTAAGATCCCAAATTATAATTTTATTAAGCTTTAACTAGTTTAACTTAGTTTAACAAAAATTTGATTAAGGGGTATTTTGGTTCAAAAATTTAAGTTTTTTATCAAATCTAGGGTTGTCTCATTGATTTTTTTTTAAATCCATGATTTGACTCGAGTTTTACCAAGTTTCACTTTTTCAACCCAAATTCAACCAACAAATTGATTAGAGGTTTTTCAAAGCCTTTCCATATCCATTGACCTACAATTCTGTTTTCAAATAATTTTAAAACTTTCCCTTCGATTTTTATTTCAAAAGGTAAGTGTGACTAAATTTAATTAAGTTGACTTTAAAAGTTACTTTTGATTTTACTTTAACTTTCAACATTTTTTTTATTGTCAAATCTAAAATCAACTTATTTAAAAAATTTAAAATATCTATGAAGTTTAAAACTTCTCGAAAAAGATCGAGTCTCCATTTTAGAATGTCAAATTTGATTAAAACATATCCAAATAAAATTAGATGTCTATAAATATATATACTTATTGTTAAGTAAAAAACTCACATCCATAAAACTACAAATTTAAATATTTTATGACCATACAATTCCAAAACATTAGTACAATATGCTATAACATGGTAACATTATAGTATTATAGTATTTAGAATCACAAGTCACAACTCATATCTGCATAATGCAACCTTCTTTTTTTCATTTCTTATTCAATACCAGTTTTTTTTATAAAAAGTCTTCTTTTTCAAAAAAAAAAAATCTTATAAAATTCATTTTAAAAAAGTGATCTTAGAAGGAATTCATATTTAAAAGTGAAAACCCAATTTGTATAATTGAAAATTGCTTGTATGCATTCAATTCATGTGAATGCAATTGGATTTATAATTAATTTAAACAAAAAGATAATGAAAATGATGCTTTTTTTTTTCAGAAAAAATAAAACATATAAATAGTTAAATTAAATATTAGAGCATTCAAATTTGGTACTTCTGAAATAAAAAATAAAAAATTAAGTGTGAATATGGATGGTCGGCATTTGACTTTGACGAAGAAGGAAAGGAACAAAAATGAAAAAGCCATAAAATAATTCACTTATCAAAGCCGGCGTACACGATATCACATGTCATAGCTTTTTAAAAAACTTTTTTCATTATTTCGATGATAGTTGCATTTATAATTATATTATTTAATTATTTAATTTATTATGAGACATTATTTGATAAAGTAACAGTAAATTTTTTAACATAAGAAATAAATTTAAGATAGTAACATGTTTGATTTTTTAAAATTAATTGTTTATATCATATATGTTATCATTTTAATTTTATTTATGAAATTAAAAAAGTTTTTACTGGTAATTTTGATAATTTCTTATTTCCTATTTCATTTTATGATAAGTTTTTTTTTTATTTATTTGCTATCAAAGTATTTAATTTTTTATTGATGTAAAAGTAAATAGTAATATAATATTTTGTTATCAGTACACTTATTTGTAGTCAGATTACTTCATTTATACGATCACTACTAAATTTTATTACTTCAATAATTATTTCTTAATGAATTACTTAATTTTTCATTTGATTTAATAAAAATTAATATTTTTAAATTTCTTATTGTTTCATTTATTTGTTTTTTAATTACTTTAATTTGTTATTTGGACTGATAAAAAGTGGTTTACTATCTTTTGTTACATTTTACTTATATTTTTATCAAATTAATTAATTTGTTCATTTTTTTCATTTTGTTTTATTTAATTTTAGTTTTTTTTCTTATTAATTTATTTACATTTACATGTATATTTTTATTTATTTCATTTTTTTACTTACTCTTTATTTATTTTTATGTATATTTATCAAGGATATATTTTAATTGTTTGAATATATAAAAAAATAGAACTAAAACATTTAGATTAATTAGGTAATAAATAATAATTTGTAAATATATAAATCCGATTATGAAATTTTAAAGGTCAATAATGGTTGATCTATTAGAAATTTTTAGGTAAAAAGTTTTATTTAATTTTTTAGAATTGCAAAGAATTTAGATAAAATCTTAATAACAATAAATTAAAAATAAAAATTTTTTTAAAATTTTGAAAGTAAATGAAAATTATTCTAATGATAAAATTCTAAAAGTCAAGAATGACCGATTTCTTAAAAATTTTTAGGCAAAAAATATTTCTAAACATATACCAAATAGTGAAAATTTTAGGAAAATTTCAATAAAAAATAATTTATATTTATTTTCAAACAAATAGTAAATAAAATTTAATCCTTGTAAAAGTTTAGAAATCAATGAAAATTATTCTAAGGATAAAATTCTAAAAATTTAGAAATGGTTAATTTCTTAAAATTTTTTAGATGAGAATTTTTCCTAAAAGTATCCCAAACGATGAAAATTTTGGGAAAATTTTAATAAAACTAATTTATATTTATTCTCAAAAAATAAAAAATAAAAATGTAACTTTTGTTAAATATTCATAAAAATAAATTTGATAATGAAATTTTTAAAAATCACAACTTTTTGATTTTTTAAGAAATTTTTTAATAAGAAAATATTTTTAATATAACCAAACGATAAAAGATTTAGATACTTTTTTAAAAAATAAAAAATAAAAGAATTAAAATTAAAATTAAAATTAATATAAACTTTTTCATAAGTTATTAACAATTCTTACAATGGAACATTTTCAACAAAATGAATGAAATTTTTTGATACTCTTAAAGTGAAGAGAGTTATTTAGCAATTTGTAATAGTGATAGCAAAAAAACTTAAATTTCTTTTGAATATTGTAAATAATAAAATTTAAGAAAAACAAAATAATAAAAAGACTTTTTTAATCAAGATAACTTTAGGGTGATATAAGATTAATTGATACTATTTTTAGATGGGTATTATAGGAATGCTAATACTCTCTTCACACGTAACCGTGTTCTCGAATTTAGGTTTGGTTAGTAAAATAGAACCTATTTTTTTAAAAAATCTTAACTAAGCTTAGGAATTTTTTAAAGAGGACAAATTCACCTAAATGGCCAATCACTCTTAATAAAAATGATTGGTGGTGACACCATATTTTTGTCTAGCGGTCGAGTTCTTGGACTTGTATATTATGACAATTATTTATTATCAAATTGCTTTAATAACTTGATTATGATGTATAATAATTGATTATATAAAATAATATTTGATTATAATTGTAACTTCAAAAAAATAATCATATTATTATTGAATTACTTAAATTTTCATTTGACGTAATAAAAAGATATTATTAAATTTTTTATTGTTACATTTTTTATTACTTTAATTTGTTATTCAAGATGATAAAAAGTGATATTACTATCTTATGTTACATTTTACTTATATTTTTATCATATTAATTAATGATCTAATTATGTCAGAAGTTTCTATATTTTGAGAAACTTCAAAATTTAGTCTCTTTATTGTAATTCATACAAATTTAGTTATTGTACTGTTTTGATTTAATAATTCTAGTCTAATCATTAACATCATCTAATTTTTTGCATTAAAAATTTTGATATGGTTATTGACTTGCTAACATAGATATTAACTTTGATGATGCAGCATTTTCATTGGATATAAATGAAACTGATGATAACATGTATTAATTAAAATGCCACATAGCAAATTAACTAATTCACATCATGAGCAATAATGAAAGCTTTCATAGTGTCCTTCATTGAGTGTATTTTATACTTTTAAACATGATAGATTGCCTTTCTCCAAAATTTATATCAAAAACTTGAGTCATAGAATCACTCTTAGGTTGTTAGATATATAAAAAATAGAATCTAAGTTCCGATACCAATTGTTAGCTCAAGTGTAGATAACAATTTAAGAGAATGATGAATTGGATTGTTTCCAAATTCTTTTCCAAAACTGACTTTCAATAATTTGAACAAAAAATTTAAAGCAATAAAGTTTTTTATGAAAATTTGATGAGATTAACAATAATAAAGAAAATTAAAGCACATATAAACAACAATGAAAATAAAAAAGTAGAGATAGAGAAATCAAATACTAAGATTTATAGATGTTTAGTTTTTTTCCAAAGACACTTATGTCTTCTCCCTTAGCTATCTTAGCCAAAAATAATCCACTATATCTTAAGTCTTACAAATAGCCTATCCAAGGCTAAGAGTACAATTAATCAAAAACCTTTAATGGTTTTTCTCAAAATCTTACAAATGCACTTAAGGGTTTTTGCAATCTCAAATGAGAGACAAGTGTTTTTGGAAACTAAATAACCTCACTAAAGTTGGTTGTTTGCCTAATTAAGTACAAAGAATGATAAATAAAGAACAAATATAATTTGGATATAAAATGGAAAGAATTAAAGTTCTAATCTTTAGAATACTCTTGAATTCTTGAGAGAATGAAGGCAAGGATTTTTTTATATTTGCTCTCTTACTTCATAAGTATGTTGGAATACTCTATTTATAGAAAAAATGAGTTTGTAGCTATTGGAGAAGATTGAAAAATGAAAATGCATGCTTTTCTCCTTTTAAAGTAGTCGTTAATGGCTATCAAGAGCAAAAGAATTGATTGAGCACATTAGAGGATCAATTTGGTCTTGATTTTAATTCAAATTTTGATTGTTGCAAGGAATAGATCTATCGACTTTAACAGGGGATCCATCAGGTAAGCCTGGTTTTGCATTTGAAGTAGTTCTAGATGAATAGTGCAGTCAGCTATCTTAATATAAATCTTATTTTGTACTTTACTTACTAATTTAATCATATCTTGAGTTATACAACTCTAAATTAAGGTTCGTTTAAATATTTAGAATCTAGATTTAAAGTGCTTTCTATCAATATAACATTTAACATCCAATTCTATGTATAAAAATTATAGTAAGTTTTCAAAACTACCATTTATGCAGTTGTTAGATAGCTTCTATAGCTTTTAGTAAGAATTCAAAATCTTTTTATTTGATTCATTAGAAAGTGAACTAAAATAGCTTTCTAACCATATAAAATTTGAATATTAAAACTTTATAAATTAATAAAAAAAATAAAACAAAATCAATGTTAAAAAACATTATTCTTACAAAACATATTTCTCTAGTTAATCCATTTCTCAAAACCAATATTATCAAAATTATATTGAGTTCATTATGAATAAATTCACTTTTGTTAGCTCAAAGACTTGAATAAACCAAGAGGGGGTGAATTGGTTTTAATAAAATTTTTTAAGATAATATTCAATAACCATAAATTATCAAAACAAATAAGCACAATAGATGAATATAAATAAGAGATAGGGTTAAAGAATTTAACACCAAGATTTTTAGAGGTTCGGTCCTTTCTTAAGCACCTACGTTCTCTCCCTTAGCCTCTCTTGCTAAGGATTTCAATCCACTATTAGATAAAGATTACAACCAAGCTTTCACAAAGCTTTACAAACTCAACAACATATACCCTTAAGGGTTATCCTCCCCCTTAAGCTTACACACTCATAATATAAAAATTTAGAAGTGTTTTACAAACTTTAAGAACCTCACAAAGGTTAGGTGTTTGTTAAGTTGAAGTACATAAAGGTATATATAAGAAAGTAGAGAAAAATCAATATGAATTATGCATTTTTTCTCTTTTTACAGCTTTGAATGCTTGAACATATTGGTAGGTGAATAGCAATAAGTTTCTTTAGCTCTTATTGCTCCTGGTCTGCAGTGAAATACTTGATTTATAGTTAGAAAGAAGTTGAAAGCTATTGGAATGCATTTAATGCTTCAAACCTGTAAAAATTTTAGCAAAAAAATAGCTGTTGGAAGTTTCTGACCTTCAGGGGATCGATCCTTTCCCTTAGGGAGTCGATTGGTTCATGTTTGAGAAGGCTTGATTTTGTGTCTGTTTTGCCTTACCCGATCGATCCCCTAAAGTCTTTAGGTGATCGATCATTTATGTGGGGGAATCAATCCCTTTTCTGGGTTTCAACACTTGGGGAGCATTCTGTTTGAACAACTGATCAATCCATTTAAAAGAAGATCAATCCCTTACCTTAGGTGATCGATCTTTTATGTAGGGGATCGATCCCTTTTTTAAAAAATTTCACGATGAAAACATTCTATATGAAAAAGTGATTGATCCTTTGAATGAGGGGATTGATCTGTTCAGCTTGAAACTCCAACCAATCGATCCTTACCTGTAGGGATCGATCAGTTTTTACCAAATCTTGAAAACTTTCGATTCTGGTTGAAATAGGGTCGATCCATTTTTCTAAGAGATCGATCTGATAAATGAGGGATCGATCCCTTCCCTTAGAGGATCAATCCCTTCTATCAAAACTTGCATAAATCATGTTTTGTTCTCAAAATTTGAGTTGTTTTGGTTCTCAAATGAATTTTGGCAAGATAGAAAGGTGAAAAAATGTTCAATTTAAGCTTAGACAAGATTGAAACAAGTTTGACAAATTTTTATTTGTCAAATCAAAACTCTTAATCAATTCAAGGCCAACAATCTCTTCTTTTTGTTATGACAAAACCAAGTGAAAATTTTGCTTAAAAATATTTTTCCTTTTGAAAAACAAGCTCCCCCTTAATCTATGAAAAACAAACTCCCCCTGAAAAATATAACTCCCTATGAATTTAAGCATTAGTTATAAGCCAACAAAGCAAACTCAATATCACCAAACCAATATCATTATAATCATCAAAGCAATTTTTCATACAATATTTCTCTTCTTTTTTGCCATAGCAAAAAGGATGAAAGAAAGTAAAGTGAAACTAAATGAGAGAAAATCAATTTAAGGCCATTGAATCATCAACCATTAAACAATAAGAGCACATGCCATATGAGAATGAAAGATGAATTTCATTGATATAAAGATTAAATACCAACATTTACAAACCAAAATGCAATATGATCATTCAAACATACAATCATGCATAAATAACAGAAAAATTTAGATAAACACATATTTGATCAATCAATAGTGCATTATTCATCCTAGCATCAAGAAATTTACTTTAAGGAACATTCATCATACTAAGTTCACCTCTAATTGCATAAAATCTATCATTATCAATAGGTTTTATGAAGATATCAGCTAGTTGATGCAAGGTATCCATATATTCAAGCACAATATCACCCTTTTGAATATGATCTCTAATAAAATGATGCCTAATTTCAATATGTTTGGTTCTAGAGTGTTAAATTGGATTTTTGATGAGATTGATGGCACTAGTATTGTCACATTTAATGGGAATATGATCCATGGTTATTCCAAAATCCTTCAATTGTTGCTTAATCCACAAAACTTGAGCATAACAACTTCTGACTACCATATATTCAGCTTCGGTTGTAGATTGAGCAATACCATTTTGTTTCTTGGAAAACCATGATATGAGCATATTTTCAAGCAATTGACAAGTGCCAGAGGTGTTTTTTTTATCAATTTTGCACCCATCAAAATCAGCATCAAAATAGGCATATAAAGCAAAAGATAAACTTTTTGGATACCATAATCCTAAATTAGGGGTGTCTTTAAAGTACTTAAAAATTCTTTTGACAGCAGATAAATGTGACTCTCTAGGTGAAGAGTAAAATCTAACACATAAACATACAGTAAACATAATATTAGGTTTACTTGCAATGAGATATAGTAATGAACCAATCATAGACCTATATAGTTTAGAGTCAACACATTTACTTCATTTATCCTTGTCAAGTTTTGTTAAAGTGCTCATTGGTGTTAAGCAAGGCTTTGATTCTTTCAATCTAAACTTTATAAGCAAATCCTTGATGTATTTGGCTTGATTGATAAATGTGTCATCTTTTGTTTGCTTTACTTGTAGTCCCAAGAAGAATGTGAGTTTCCCCATCATGGTCATTTCAAATTCACCTTGCATAATCTTTGCAAATTCTTGACAAAGAGTTTCATTAGTAGCACAAAATATAATATCATCAACATAAATTTGCATTATGATAATGTCTTTTCTTTTTGTTTTAATAAAAAGTGTAGTATCAACCTTTCCTCTATTAAATCGTTTTCTATCAAAAAATTTGGCAATCTTTCATACCAAGCTCTAGGAGCTTGTTTTAAACCATATAATGCTTTTGTCAATTTATACACATGATTTGGAAATTTTAGATTTTCAAAACTGGGAGGTTGTTCTACATACACTTTTTCATTTATAAAACCATTAAAAAATGCACTCTTAACATCCATTTGAAGAGGCTTAAAATTTTTAAAATATGCAAATGCAAGCAATATTCTTATGGCCTCTAAACTTGCAACCGGGCATAGGTTTCATCATAATTAATTCCTTCTTCTTAACTATACCCCTGAGCTACCAATCTAGCTTTGTTTCTAATAACATTCCCATGTTCATCCATTTTATTTCTAAAAATCCATTTTGTGCCTATGGTAGGATGATCACTAGGCCTAGGTACAAGATTCCATACTTGACTTCTTTTAAATTGGTTTAATTTCTCTTGCATGGCCAATATCCAATGATCATCTCCTAAGGCTTCATCTATATTTTAGGTTCAAAATGAGATAGAAAAGCAACATAATTGCATACATTATAAAAGGATCTAGTTCTTACCCTTTCAGTTGGATCACCAATGATTTTATTATCTTTGACATACTTTTTTTCTCCAGGATGATTTGATTCTCTCTCTATGTGTTGTGGCTCATCCATAAACTCATCATCTTTCTTTTAATTGTTCTCCTCAATGTTATAAGGTGCATCATTCATCTACTCTTAAAGGATACATACATCATCATCATCAAGAAGCACTTTTCTCGAAAGTGAGTTAGATTATAAAAAATAACATGTATAGATTCAAATAATATCCTAGGAAAATTCTTTTATCACTTTTTGCATCAAATTTACCAAGATCATCTTTTTCATTATTCAAAATAAAGCATTTGCAACCAAAAGGATGAAAATAACTTTTGTTAGGCATTTTTCCTTTAAAAAGCTCATAAGGGGTTTTCTTCAAAACTGACCTAATCATAGCTCTATTTATAATGTAATAAAAAGTATTTGATTTTTACCCAAAAATATCTAGGCAAATTATTTTCACAAAGCATGGTTCTAGCCATTTTTTTTAGAGTTCTATTTCTTTTTCTAGTACCCCATTTTGTTAAAGAGTTCTAGGAGCAAAAAAATTATGGCTAATACCATTTTCATTACAAAATACATTAAAGCCAAGATTTTTAAATTCCTTTCCGTGATCACTTCTAATACTAGTAATTGAATAACCTTTTTCATTTTGTATTTGTTTGCTAAAAGTGATGAATTTTTCCAAAGCCTCATTCTTTGAATACAAAAAGAGAACCCATGTGAATATAGTAAAATCATCAACAATAACAAACCCATATTATTTTCCACCAAGACTCATTGTTCTAATAGGGCCAAAAAGATCCATATGAAGTAGTTGAAGAGGTCTAGTAGTTGAAATACAATTCTTAGGTTTGAAAGAAATTCTTCTATGTTTTTCTTGAGCACATGCATCACAAACCTTGTCATTTTCATATTTTAGCGTTGGCAAACCAACAACAAAATCATTTTGAGAGAGTTTTAAAATTACATGCATACTTGCATGTCCAAGCCTTCTATGCCAAATCTAATTTTCATTTTTTTTTAGCCATAAAACAAACATTTTTAAAGGATAAGTCATCTAGATGCACTACATAAATGCTTCTTTGACGATATCTAACAAAAATAAATTTGTTAGTTTTGATATCAATTACTTTACAGCACATGGATTCAAATACAACTCTAAATCCTTTATCACACAATTGACTAATGCTAAGTAAGTTATGCTTGAGTCCTTTCACAAGTAAAACATTTTTAATAGTAGTAGAGGAATTGTTACCAATTGAGCCAATCCCTTCAATTTGGCCTTTAAAGTTCTCACCAAATGTAACATCTCTTTCACTTTTAGCTTTCAAGTTCTTAAAAAGAGTTTTGTCATCGGTCATGTGTTTTAAGCATCCACTATCAAGGTACCACAGATTGTTCTTGCTTGAATTGGCTTTGTAGCAATGCTCATCTACTTACAAAAACACAATTAAAGTTTTGTTTTGGGTACCCAAATTTTTTTGGGTCCTTGAGTGTTAGTACTAACAATTTTTATGCCTTTTAAAATATATTTCATTTTAGTAATCTCATTTTGAGATGTGTTAACTCCTTTTGGAATCTACACTTTTCTAATGAACTTACCTCTATAAGTGATATTCTTTAAGGGATAATATTATATTGAATGACCCAATTTATGACAATGTGCACATATGCTGGATGGATCATTTGGTTTAACAAGAAAATTTTTTAAATGAGTTTCTTTGTTGCCACCACTATAAACTAGTCCATCTTTATTAAAAAAAGCTCTTTGTGTTTCAAGCATATCATTGAGCTTTTGATGTCTTATATAAAATCTGGAAAATGAATTATGCAAATTTTCATTTTTCTTAGTCAAGTCATTGACATTCAACTTCAAGAGCTTAATTTCATTTTCTAGGTCTTTTTTTACCTTAGTCAATGTTTCACTTTCTAGTTTCAATTTTGAGACCATTTTCTTATATTTCATGCTCATGTTCTTAAATTTTATAACTAACTCATCATAAGCATCTTGTAGTTCATCAAATGTGTATGAATTTAAATCACATAAACTAGAGGTTACTTCGGACTCATCAAGAGCCATGAGACATAAATTGACTACTTTTCTTTCATTTGATTCATCATCGGAGAAGTCATTATCACTCTATGTTGTTACCATAGCTTTCTTCTTTGGCTTTGTCATGTTTTACTTTTTCAACATAGTACAATCAAGTTTAATGTGACCCGATTTATTACATTCATAACAAATAATTTGGTCTCTTTCTCTTTTACTTGATTCCCCTTTAGTCATTTCCATTTGTGGTCTTTTTCTACTGAAGAACTTGTTCATCCTCACGAACTTCTTGAACCTCTTTGCAAATATGACCATCTCTTCATCTTCATCATTTTTCTTTTCTCTAAAATTTTTTTCATCTTTTTGAAAGGTAGATTTGAGAGCAATGTCACCTTTTTTTATTAGCTCATGTACCCTTTTGATCTTTATTTCATAAGTGAGGAGAAAGCTCATTAGTTTATCTAAAAATAATGTGTGAAGAATTTTGGATTCTTCAATGGCTGTCACTTTGGCTTCCCAGCTCTTAGGTAGACTATTGAGAATTTTTTTCATCATTTCCACATTTGAGTAAGTTTTTTCAAGAGCTTTTAAACTATTAATGATGTTGGTGAAACGATTTGACATCTCACTAATGATTTCATATGGTTTCATCTTGAATAGTTCATAATCGTGAGTGAGCATGCCAATTTTTATCTCTTTCACTTGATTAGTACCTTCATGAGTAATAGCCAGCTTATCCCAAATTTTTTTTGCATTTTCACACAAGAAAACTCTATTGTACTCACTTGGCCCCAATGCACAAAAGAGTGTATGCATTACTTTGCATTGAGTTGAGCCATCTTCATGTCATTGACATCTCATTCACTCTATAGCTTGATCACCTCCTTACCATCAACCATCTTCATTAAAATTTGAGAACCATTTACAATGACCCTCCAGACTTCATAATCATTAGCTTGAATGTACAGCCTCATCTTAGTCTTTTAATAGGATTAGTTGTCACCAGCAAAGAGAGGAGGTCTTACAATTGAATGCCCTTCACTTTCAAGAGATGTTGCAACTATTTCATTTATCATGAGACACATCTCTTGTTAGCCAGTATAGTTGTTGTAGCTTGTGGATGGTTTTTCCATTTTGATTATCATATTTTTTTGAGCCATTTTTAGGATCACTCGTGGACTGTTAAACCTACAAAAAAGAGTACGAGCTCTGATACCAATTGTTAGCTTAAAGACTTGAATAAACCAAAAGGGGGTGAATTGATTTTAATAAAATTTTCTAAGATAATATTCAATAACCATAAATTATCAAAATAAATAAGCACAATAGAAGAATATAAACAAGAGATAGGGTTAGAGAATTTAATACCAAGATTTATAGAGGTTCGATCTTTTTTAGGTACTTACGTCCTCTCCTTTAGCCTCTCTTGCTAAGGAGTTCAATCCACTATTAGATGAAGATTACAACCAAGCTTTCACAAAACTCTACAAACTCAACAACATACACTCTTAAGGGTTATCCTCCCCCTTAAGCTTACACACTCACAATATAGAAATTTAAAAGTGTTTGACAAACTTTAAGAACCTCATAAAGGTTCAGTGTTTGCTAAATTGAAGTACACAAAGGTATATATAAGAAAGTAGAGAAAAATTGATATAAATTTTATACTTTTTCTCTTTTTACAGCTTTGAATGCTTGAGCAGATTGGTAGGGATCGATCCATTTTTTAGGTTTCAACACTTAGGGAGCATTCTGTTTGAACAACCGATCGATCCCTTTAAAAGGGGATCGATCCCTTACCTTAGGTGATCGATCCCTTATGTAAGGGATCAATTTATTTTCTAAAAAATTTCACGAAGAAAGCATTCTGTATGAAAAAGTGATCGATTGCTTGAATGAGGGGATCAATCCGTTCAGCTTGAAACCCCAACTAATTGATCCCTACAGGGAGGGGATCAATCGATTTTTGCCAAATCTTGAGAACTTTCGATTCTGGTTGAAAATAGGATCGATCTTTTTTTCTAGGGGATCGATCTGGTAAATGAGGGGATCGATCCTTTCCCTTATGGGATCAATCCCTTCTATCAAAACTTGCATAAATCATGTTTTGTTTCGAGAATTTGAGTTGTTTTGGTTCTCAAATGAATTTTGGCAAGATAAAAGGGTGAAAAAATGTTCAATTTAAGCTTAGACAAGATTGAAACAAGTTTGGCAAATTTTTATTTTGTCAAATCAGAACTCTTAATCAATTCAAGGTCAACAACTTTAAAAGAAATAATTGGACTTTCAATTAAGCTTAACTAAATAATTTTTTTAAATGGTTTTGATTAAAAAAATACAAAAACATAAATAAAGGTTTGCTTAAACTTAAAAACATTTTACCGAGAATTGTCAATCTTGAAAATTTATATTTTTTATATAAACATTAAGACCAATCTTTTCAAATTTTTTTAGGATATTTTTCAAATCAAATATCACTTTGAAAAATATATTACTTATTTAATATCAAAAAAATAATAAAACTACAAAACATGTATTTTTAGCTTATTTAGCTTTATCATTTATTTGAGCTTTTTCAAAATCTTAATAAAGCTTATTTAGCTTAATGTTTTATCATTTCAAAACAAAAATCAATTCAAGGATAACATAAATTATACAACAACAAAAGGCCATGAAAGGAAGCTCTCGCCCATAGTGTTTCTCATGATGGTTGTAGATACCTAATTTTGTTCAGGGTAAATTCTAATTAATTTTGAAGCCTTTAAAGTTTGGCCCAATTTGTACCTAACATTTCTTTAACATTTATGATTTTTAAAATTGAATTTTTGATTAATGTGACCCAAATGCCCTTAGGTTAAACTTGGTTAAATAAAGTCAAACTTGGTCAAAATCGATCAAACTTGATCAAACTTGAGTCAATCCTTGAAATTCACAACTGAATGGGACTATTAAAGCTCAAGATTTATAAAATTGTAATTTTGATGCACTAAAAGCCATGATTGCAGCTTTGAAGGGATAAAATTACCAAAATACCTTTTAGGGGTATTTTTGTAATTTGATCTTTTCAAGGTCAGTTTTTGGTAAAAACTCAAGATCGTGTTTTGATATTATTTCATGAATCATAATAGCGCTTTGAAAGAGTTAAAATTATCAAAATATCATCATAGATATTTTCATAATTTAACTTTTTTCAAGTCAATTTTTTACCTTTCCCAGGTCAATTTTTGACCAAAAAGTTCAAATCATATTTTGATATTATTTCATGATTTTTTATGCATTAAAAACCCTAATGGCACCTCAAAAAGATTGAAATTACCAAAATACCATTTAGGGGTATTTTCATAATTTGACTTTTCTAAGGTTGTTTTTTCACGAAAAGCTTCAAACCATGATTAGATATTATTTTATGAATTTTGGTGTATTAAAATCACAATAATAAAGATAGGATATTAAGTTTTTAAGAAAATCATGCAAAAAAACAAAGAGCACAAATGGAGGTAAAATAGTATTTTCCCATCAAGTCAACTACACTAGAACTTAAATTTTTTGCTGTATTCATTTTGAACCATTGATCTTTCAAGGGTTTAAATCTTAGGGCCAAATGTGGTCACTTGATCAGTAAGCATAAAGAAAAAAAGAAGGATTATGCTAGCCATTAGGTGAAAAATTGATCAAAGGGCTAAGAGATTTTGGCTTGGCCTTTATATTCATCATATAGGGCTAAAAAAGAGGAAGAGGCAGCAAGGAAAAGTGGTGAGAAAGGCAGCAAAAATGAAGAAAAAAAATTTTGAAAAAAGCTTGAAAGGAATAATTTCTTCTTCATTTTCATGTATTTCATGCAAGTTCCATATCTAACCATATACTTTTATTTTATTTTTAGAAATTCTTTTCATAGTGGTTTTCTTCCATATTTTCATCTTTGAGTCAGTAAATTTAACCAACCAAATCACTGGTATAGTTTGAAATATAGGTGAATCAATAATCAACCACAAATCCACCATGAAGTTTTGACCCATATTGTTCCATAACTTGGCTAAACCTTCTCTTACTTTGTTTATGAGATTTGCTTTCTTGGATTGATGTATTAGGATGTGTTTGTGCTTTTATTGATTGTCACTCTCATGCTAGTTTACTACTTTGATAAGCTATGTTAGTTAATTGGCAAGTATGAATATTTCTAGTATTTTCCTTCATGATAATTTGTTACATATTTGATAAAAATCCTTTGATGATAAAAGACCTTTACAAGGTAGTTTTCTAAGTGTTTGATGTATTTTTTAGCTAAGGGAAATGATAGAATGATCATGGATGGGGCTATGGAAGAATCTCTACTTAGCATTCCCATTGTTTAGCCAAGACTTCCAACTTATTTCTTGGCTAAAAAGTTAACATTTCATACTTGTTTGCTTTGATTTCTAGCTAGATTTTCATGTTTTCTATGTGTTTGATAAAAATTTCAAAGGGTTAAAGTGTGGAATGAGTGGATTTTTTTAGTAGGATTTAACTTTTTTTCATATGTTTGTGTGGAATGAAAATGTAGGATACATAGTCCTACATGTTTGGCCAATACAAGAAATGCTCCAACGACTATGAAAGTTTCTATTTAGTTTTATCCATGGCTTGGCTGAACCTTGATTCTTCCCTTAGCCTTTAGTGTTTAATTTACTTTTATTTAGGTTGTTACATGAATGATTAGTTTATGAAGTGTTTGTGAATTTGCCTTAAGCTTTTGTTTTCCTATGCAGTCTTCTTTCATGCATTAAATATTACATTTTGCATTGATACCACATTTATTTCTTTTATGACATACATTATTCATTTTAAATCCTAAACCTTCACACCCTAAACTTAAACCTAAACCATAAACCAAACCCTAAACTTAAACCCTGAACCCAAAACTAAACCCTCAATCTTTAAACTTAAACTCAAACCCCAAGCCTAAACCCAAAATCAAACCTAAACCTATCCTAAATCAAACCAACCCTAAACCTATCCTAAACCAAAACCAATCCCAAAATTGAACCCAAATCTACCCAAAACCAAGCCTAAACTCTAAACAAACCTCAAACCCTAATTCGAGCCTAAACTCTAAACTTAAGTCAACCCCAAACCAACTTCTAAACCCTAAACCTTAAACCAATCGCTAAATCGAACCCAAACCCTAATTTTAACCAAACCCAAATTGAACTTAGACCTTAAACCCAAACCAAACCTAAACCTTAAACCAAATCCTCCAACCTAACCCTTAAACCCTAAACTGAACCTAAATTCTTAACCAAACCTTAAACCCTAAATCAAATTTTAAACCCTAAACTAAAACCAAACCTAAATCCTAAATTGAGCCTTAATCATTAAACTGAAACCTCAAACCAATCCTTAAACGAAGCTTAAACCCTAAAAGCCAACCCTAGACCCATTTTCATGCATTCGTATTTCATTTTAATAAATTTTCACATGCATTAACATTTTTGAATTATTAATGCATTCATGCATTTATATTTGTCATTCTCTCTTTGATTGTCATGCATATATATCATGATATTCAAGCATATTGCTCACATGTTTCATGAATAAAGTGTTTTAAGAAAACATTTCAAAAAATAAATAAATAAAATAAGGTAATATTTTAAGTAAAAAATACTCTTAAGATTTTGCCTAAATATAGGGGGATTCTTAACGGTTATCATTTATAAGAAATATTATCTTGGTTTTGTGGGACATCTTGAAAACTCCTAAAGTTAGGGATATTTTTTAAATTCCACCTAAATATGAGGGAATGGAGGAAGTGTTTTGATACTTAGGATTTTTCATCTCAATCCAATAATTGGTTTGTTTTTCAACATTTCAAAAAAAAATGATTTGTTCGTAAAACATAAAATTCAAAGTGATTTGCTTTCAAGAAATAATTTTGGAAGAAATAAATAAAACTTAAGGAACTAATTAGTAAACATTAAAATTATAACCATTTTTATAAAAACTTGAGGATAACATGTAACTAATTTGTACATTTGTTTAAACAGGCACTATAAGGTGCTAATCTTTCCTTGTGCATAATCAAACTCCTGAACCCAACTCAATTTTTGTAAGCCAAAATATCTTTTTAATAAACTTTAAACTTGTTTTAATATTTTATTAAAAGGATAAACTTTTAAGGTGACCAATCACATCTTTAAAAAAATTGATAATAACTTTTCGGTTTTGATGTTTTTGAAAAATATTTTTTTTCACTTCTAACGATAGGATTCTCGGATCTGCACCTTGCGATAATGGTCGAGACTTCCACCTTAAATTTGTGATGATTTTCATGCTTGGGTAAATGATCTTAATATGTTTATGATGATTTGTGCTTGTGATGATCTTGTTTATTTAGTTTGATTATATGTTTGTTTGATTTTGATGAAGAAAAATGTTAGTTTGTTTATTTTCATTTATAAAATTTTCCAAGTGTTTTATAAAAGTTTCATTGAAAATAAATGGTTGTTCTCTAAGTGTTTGATGTGTATCTAATGAATGAAAGACTTACCTAATGGAAATTAACAAAAATATCATAAATGGAGCCTTAGGGAAGCTCTCAACCTAGGTTTCCCCATGCTTGGCCAAGAGCTCATCATTCCTTCCATATCCTATTTCTTTGTTTTTTTAGGTAGGTGTTCATGTTTTGTTATATTTGCTAGGTGTTTAAATAAAATTTCAAAGTTAGAAAGGTATTGATTTTAATGTTTTCATGGTGTTTGATGAAATAAAAATGCAAATTTTCATGAGTTTCTCAAATGTTTGATAAAATGACCACACAAGACCTATCAACATGACCTAGGGGTCTTAGCTTAGGCATTGCTCATTGCCTTGGCTGAGCCCTTCCTTTCCCTCTTAGTCACCCTTTGCTTGGTTTTAATGTTTATTAGGTTTTTGATAATATGTTCATGTCAACTTAATTATATTAGTTTAATTTCATGCATTATAGTTGATTAATCTCATGCACTTAGTTTAATGAAAAATTTAAAGTGTCATGCATAGCTAATCATACATAAACCTAAACCTTTAACTCAAACACCAAACCTAGACCCCAAACCTAGACTTTAAACCTAAACCTTTAACTCAAATCTTATACCAAACCTCAAACTAGACCCTAAATCTAAACCCTAAACTCAAACCCTAAACCTAGACTCTAAACCAAACCCTAAACCTAGGCTTTAAACCTAAAACCTAAACTTAAACCTTAAACCTAACCCTAGCCAAAACCCTAAACTCAACCCAAACCCTAAATTCTAACCCTTACCTGAAACCTTTTCCTAAGCCCTATTAGTAACTCTAATCCTTTTCCAAACCCTAATTTCTAACATAATCACTCTTATGCATTTGTGTTTATTCATATAATTAATTTGTTGTTCATCTTAGCATTAGCAATCATCACTTTCAAAAATATTTTGTTACATGCATATGCACTTGTTTGTTTTCATAATTAGTTTGTTGTATGCATTAGTATATTAATTGTCATTCTTATAAATACCTTATTGCATCTATTAATAAAATTTTCTAATATTTTAAGAAAATGTTTTGAAATATGTTTTGAAAATAAAGTAAGATAATATTTCAAGTAAAAATAATTCTTGAGACTTTGGCAAGTTATAGGAAAAATTCTCAACAATTATCTTTTATAAAAAATATTTCCTTTGTTTCGATGGATTATTATGAAATCTTTAAGTAAAGAAATGTTTTTGAAATTTCACCTAGATATAAGAGAGTTTAGAAAATATTTTGATATAGAAGGTTCATTTTAATCCAAAATAAAATTATTTGCATTTTCAAAGAATAAAAAAAATATGATTTTGTGAAAATAAATGAAATTCAAGGAATTAACTTTAAACATTAAAGTCAAGACCATTTTTATCAAAACTCAAGGATGACATGCAA
The DNA here is from genome assembly GCF_002303985.1 of Durio zibethinus. The sequence continues at coordinate 18,597,885 of NW_019167938.1, read as the reverse complement.
TTAATTAGTACCATTTTTTAATAGGTACTGTGGAGGTGCTAATCTTTCTTTATGCGTAAATAAACTCTTGAATCCCTTTTTTATTTCAAAGACCAAAGTTATCTTTTTGATAAATTTTGAACTAGTTTTAGAGTTTTATGAAAAAAATAAACTTTTTGGATGACTAATCACACATATGAAAAAATATTGGTAACAACTATTGATTTTGATCTTAAAATTTTCCATACTATATCGGGTTCCTGGACCCACATGTGGCAATAGTAACATAGTTTAGAGTTTCAACCGCCATTGAATGATGTTTGGATCTAATGCTTCGACATGATTGAACTTTCTTTAATCCCACTAGAGCCTCTAATCACCGTTAAACCTTTAAGTGTTCAATGAAAAATTATTCTTTCCACCATAACCTTTCTTCCCCCTTTTTGCCCTTACCATATTTTTTAACCCTTCAATGAATAGTGCAAGGATAAAAATACCTCCTATCACTTATAATCCTTTTATGCCCTTGCCATCCTTTTTTGTTCTCCTTTTTGAACTCCATTGAATAATGCATGAATAAGAATACCTTCTATCACTTAGTAGCTTTTGTCTTTTAATTTCTTTTTATTATTTATGTTTTTCATCTTTTATTTAAAGCTTTTCACAAAACATTATTATAATTATACCATAAATCATTTATATAATTATATAATAAAATAATTAATAAATAAATAACTAAAGTAATAAATACAAATAAAAAATAAATTTTATCATAAAAATCATACCTAGTAAATATTTAAAAAGATAAATGTTTTTATAATTAAGTAATTTATTAAAATAGATTACTAAATAAATAATACAATAAATTAATAGTAGTAATTTTATTTTATTATGTTTTAATGTATTATTTTTAAAATTTTAATTTTTTAATTTTGTTATATATTTTATATTTCATATGTTTAATACTATTTTGTTAAATAACATTTGCAGTTGTTATAAATTTGATATTTCATATGTTTAATACTATTTTGTTAAATAATATTTACAGTTGTTATCAGTATTACTTTTTTTATAATATTAACTATTTTGAATCATTTTTATAATTTTTAATATTTAAAATTTTAATTATTATTTTAAAATAATTCAATATTTTGATTGAATAATTTTTTAAACATTTTAAATGTTAAATAATAGTATTAGTATATATATATATTAATATTTTATTATATATTTATATTAATATCTTTAATGATCAATTTTTCTTTTTATTAGGTTATATTTTATCACCACCGTTATTTTTACATTGTTTTTGACCTACAAAATAGCACAACCTTTACGATGAAGAACAAAATTTTACTAATTTAATAACTAATTTTATTGTTATAATAATCAATCTTATCAATATCATTATTTTCAATTTTACCAAAATTAATATCATTACGAATTTTATTTTATTTCTACAATAATTAATTTTAATGTTATCATTATTTTAATTTTATCAAAATCAATTTACCTCCAGTATAAATAAGTTGATAAAACTAGACCTGATAATTTTAGATATTATATGAAAACGACATGAAAAAAATTATATATGATTTTAAAAAAATATGTTTCATATTTATTCTTGTCGATATGAATTTCGACACTACACAATTTATATCTTATACGTGTTGATATCTTTAAATACGTGACACGACTCGAATAACATATTTACTTTAATCTTATCATACGAATACACATTTAACATGTTTAATACGTTTAATATATTTAATACATTTTTTATATTTATTTTAATTTAATATAAATATATAAAGATTATTTTAATTTTTAATCTTTTAATTATGATACTTAAATAGCTATTTAATATCATATAAAAATTAATTTAAATATTTAATTGTGATACTCATTTAATAATTATTATAAAATTATTTTTTATATTAATAATATTAATATTAATATTAGTCCTATATATTATTATTTTATTTTTTACTCTTTAATAGTTTATCAATTTAAATTTGATACTAAACATTAATATAATTATGTAATATATATTAAAATTTAAATATATAAATTAAATAGATATTAAATTGGTATTAAATTTTTTATATTTTTTAATATGTAAATAATTTTTTATATTATTAATATATCAAATTAATTAAGTTGTAAATAAGAGATAATTTATAATTATTTATTATGTTAGTTATATTTTTGTATATATTCATTTTAATCATATTTATTCGTATATTTTTATCTATTCATATTTATTTATATCATATTTAAATAAATTAATTATATATATTAATCATATCGATTTTATATAATATATATAATAAATATATCGTACTTATAATTATAATTTATATTATAATTATAATTTAATAATTTATATTATTATACATATCAAATATGATATAATATTGGATATATAAAAATACGATTTATGAGATTTATATGGAACGAGTCGTTATTCGATTAGTCCGATTATTTAAACTAATGGGACGAGTCTTTGATTGATTGGTCGGATTATGCGCCTACTTTTTTGCCATTGCCAAAAGAATCTATACCACGTGAAGTAAGAAGATGTCGTGAGCATCAGTTCTTTCCTTTGGTGAATGGGTCCCATCAGTTTCAGTCATCATCTTCACAAACCCCTTCTTTTTTTTTTTTTTTACCGGTTTGCAATCTTAGAATTCCAACCTCTCTGGTTACCCTATAAAATATTTTTCCTAATTAAAATCTCAACTTTCTTTTGCATCTTAAAAATAAAATAAAATAAAATATAAACAAATTGAACAAATACTATTTGATTTTTTAATTTTTTCAAAAGAAAAATCCACATGGCTTTGAAAACTTCAAACTTGTTCAGGAGCCATCTTTTTTACGGTAATTCTAGAGACCAAGAATAACAATAAAAAAACCATTTATTATTTTTTTCTCATTTTCTATTAATTTTTTTGGTGGGTGACAGGGTTTTTGTTGAATTGGAGGAGAGGAAAAAGCAGAGTAATGGCTAAGCCAGTGAGGTTTAAAGGGGTAGATGAAGAGTTACAGAAGATTTTGGATACTAACATGGATGAAGCACCTGCTAGAAGGAGAGCTAGGGAAGCCTTTAAGGATATTCAGCTTGGAATTAATCATATTTTATTCAAGGTTATTCTTTTAACCTTCATTCTTCAAATTTATATCTAATGGGTACTAAAGTTATATATTGAATTGAAGTATTAGATTTTTGTTTCAATGACTCTGAGTTGTTATTTCATTTTAGAGGATTTGGTTGAATTGATATGTAGTTAGAGAAGGAATGGCTGGATAAAAAGGAGAATTGGTAGACAACTTCTCAAAAATTCAGTGGAGAATTGCCTTTGTTTTTGTTTGATATTTCAAATGGATAAGTTATAAGTTGAGTGTTTGTTAGCTTTATTTCATTTTATTTTCTGGATAATTTTTATGGATAGTTTAAAGAATTTGGTTGAGTTGATTCATTTAGAGAAACAATATTTTAATTAAAGGAAAATTGGGTAGTTGTTAGAATGAGTAGACAAATTGTGAATGTGAGAATTCAGTTTTTGATATGCCAAATAGATGGTTTTAAAATTTTGAGTTGTTTTTAGGTGAATAATGATTGGTCCTTTTCCTTTTTTTTTTGCATGTGTTGCAGACACCTCCAGATGGACTGAAGATGAAGGAGGTAAAAGCTATGAAATTGCACTTTTCTTCTTCTTTTCTCTCTTTGGTATTTGGCAGGCTTTTGTCCACCACAGCTCCTCTTTCTTTCTCTCTACAAGCAAGTTTCGTTTAAAGTGAATAAGAGATTCCCAGTTCAAATGTAAAAGTTCTTGTGAAAGCATCATACTATTGTTTTAGCTGATCTCTTGTGTGTGTGTGTGTGTGTGTGTGTTTTGAAATTGGCTGTTCTCTTATGTTTAGACCAAATGGAAGGTCACCAGATTAGTGATAAAAAGGAACAACCTTTGGCAACTGGAAAGCTTTTTCCCTTTTTTCCTTTCGAAAAGAAAATTTCCCCACTGTAAATATATCTATGGTGTTGCTTATTCAGTTACTTTTTCTTTTCCTTCTTGCACGGAATTGATGAAGTTCATACCTAAGTTGTCTACTTTGCCAAAAAATGTTTTAATTGCCTCATGTTTGATTCTTTGCAGTGGCTATAGTCTACTTTATAATCACTTCATATTTTGAAATTTTTTGGTACAGTCATATGAGGTGAATTCTAGGGGATTGGAAATTTTCTCAAAAAGTTGGCTTCCAGAGAACTCTCACCCCAAGGCAATGGTGTTTTTTTGTCATGGTTATGGAGACACTTGCACTTTTTTTTTTGAAGGCATGTAGTTCATAACTAGTAACAAATAACCTTGTTGTAGTTTTGGGTATGTTGTCATGGGACCTAAATATCTTTTGACATTGTTAGCAGGAATTGCTAGGAAATTGGCATCGTGTGGATATGGAGTTTTTGCAATGGATTACCCAGGATTTGGTCTGTCAGAAGGCCTTCATTGCTATATTCCGAGCTTTGACAGGCTTGTGGATGATGTGATTGAGCAATACTCCAAAGTCAAAGGTGTGGGTTTTTCCCCTCTAAGCTATAATGATATTAATTTTGAATCTTTTTGGGGAACTTCTCTGGTTGTGACCAAATTTTATCTTACATGGTCTCAGCTTTTCCGCTTTCCCTTGATAGAACAATTCATTGATATCCTTCTTCAATGAAGTGGTAAAGTAACTTGATAGTACATTGTGGAATTTTGCGTGTATAAGTGCTTGGCAATTTATCATCCTTTATGATTTTTGTTGAATGTTGACACATCAATATTTGAGAGTCACAAATCATCTAACAATAATCCGTACTCCTTGTAGCTGTAGGAAAAATATGAAATCATGCTTTGAACACAGTTTCTCAATTACAAAGTATGTCCAAAAGATTTGCATTGACCTGACTATGACAAATTTTGTTCTTCAAGCCTCTTCAGTTGCATATAATTGACTAAAACTTGATGAAATACATCAAAGTCATTTTGCAGCACCCTTTAGTGATAAAATGACCTGGACATTTTTAGGAAAAACCATCACAAATGTTTGTGTGAAACTCCTGGTTTCAGCATTCCAGGGGGTACAATTTGATATAAACTGAAGATGCACGGAGAGAAGGCCCTGATTGCAGATTCAATATCCAACAGCAGGGATGTATCAAGGCAGAGCACCTTAACAATTTGCTAAATGGTGAAAACAAACTTCTCAATGGGGAGAAGAGAGTAATAAAAGATTGAAAAGTAGAATAAATATTTGATTTTTCTCTCATGCTTTGTTAGATGGATTTGGAAGTTAATTAATTCGTAAAATTTTTTTGAACTTTCATCTTCTCTCACATTTTCCTCCTTGTAGTTTATATAATTTTCATTCTCTCACTTTTCTACTCTTATCATATCAAGTAGAAGAAAATTGCAGTTTCACCTTCCTTTTTCAATCTTTTCCTTTCCATACTCTCACTTCTCTTTAATTGTGCTCGCAAGAAGCCACTTGAATCTTTTCTGAAAAATAGAGGTCAGCAAGCTTGTGACTGAACTGGTAGAAAGATCAATGTCAAGCATTATGTCCTACTTATTACTCTATCAAGTAGAAGCAATTACACTTTCACCTTCCATTTTTAATCTCCTCCTTTTCATGCTCTTACTTCTCTCTAATTGTGCACACAAGGCCACTTGAATCTTTTGTCAGGAAAGAGGACAAGGAGCTTGTGACTAAACTGCAAGAGAGGTTGATGTAAAGCATTATCTGTCCTCTTTCCATGTGATGTATAGAAGTGGTAAATTTTTAGTTGTTTCTTCTCAAAATGTATCAATTTCAACTAAAACAGTGGACAGCGGAAAGAAAGTAATGAAGATGAAGTAATTTTGAATTGGAATATTGTTATTTTACATTTGTAAACATCTATCGTTTTATCAATATTGCCATCACTTAAGAAAAAGATGAATTGGAACAATTCATTTTCTTTTAGTTCTCTTGTTATGTGCCTCATAAATATGTAAGAAGCTTCAGTTTTTTCATTTTTCTAGCAAGTTACCTTTTTTTTTCTTTATAAAATTTCCATAAATGATGATGTTTGGTTTACTTGATGTACCTTAGGCTTGTTATAATTTTATTCGAAGGAAGACTTTCTCCTTCCCTTCAGAGTCTTTGTTATCTTCATTTTTATTAAATGTATAAGAAAAAATGTCAATGGTCTTGATTACTGGTTTGCTCTTGATGTTCACGTTTGTTGGATTCGATGGCAGAGAATCCTGATTTTAGGGCTCTTCCAAACTTCCTCTTTGGGCAGTCAATGGGTGGAGCCGTAGCTCTGAAGATGCACCTAAAACAACCTAACGCCTGGAGTGGTGCATGTGTTGTTGCTCCTATGTGCAAAGTATATTTCTGAACTGAAACATTTTATGGACTTTGTATACATCTTTTTTACCTCTATTAATTGAAATACTTTGTGTAGATTGCTGATGAAATGGTTCCACCCTGGATAGTAAAGCAAATTCTGATTGGTGTGGCTAATATTCTTCCAAAGCAGAAGTTAGTCCCACAAAAGGATTTGGCAGAGGCAGCATTCAGAGACAATCAGAAGAGAGAATTGGTTTGTTTCTATGGATCATTTGAATAACTTGTAGTTAACGTTTATGGTAAATATTATGGATGTCCTGTAGAATGCTCAAGTGTATAATTGTGACATTTTTGTGCAGTTTGTTATCTCTTGGGTATAATCATTCATCTTCTCTGCATTCAGAATATTTGTTTGAATAAATAGCCAAAACTTTTATTATATATATTTTTACTTTTCAGTTTTCTACCAATGCAGACACCTTATAATGTTATTGCTTACAAGGACAAGCCACGCTTGCGGACTGCTCTAGAGATGCTGAGAACCACTGACGAGATAGAACAAAATTTGGAGAAGGTCCAATTTCCCTCTCCCTCTCTCTTTAATATTTTTTTATTTACTTCAAAATGGAATTTCAAACAACTTTTCTGTGTCTGTTTGACAGTGTGTTGCGTGTATATTTCTCCATAACTATATTTTGTTTAATGTTCGATAGCAATCAACTCACGCTTTACTATAGTTTCTGCATCAATCCCCAAACTCGTTTTCCTTAAAGTCAGATAAGCCAAACGTTGTTAAATCCGGACAAGTTGTCGATAGTCGGTTGCAGGAATCTTTTAGCTTAAGTTGCAGATCCAAATGACCGAACTTTTTCATCTACACCTATTAAGATGAGCTACATATGTTGCTTAGGGTACGATAGGGGCAGAGTCTCAATTACCATGCTATTATCATACCACTGGCATTCCAGGAGTGCCGTCATATAATATGGTTTAGTTCTTTCCTCAGGGTTTTTGGATCCTACAGTTATCGATGACTAATACCAGTGGCATTCCAGGAGAGCCGTCATATAATATCATACCAGTTATGATTTGGAGTTTGAAACTTATGATTGATGACTATAATTGCCATGATTTCAGGTTTCACTTCCGATATTAATCTTGCATGGGGAGAATGATGTGGTAACGGACCCATCTGTTAGCAAAGCCTTGTACGAGAAAGCAAGCAGCTGGGACAAGAGGATTATTATTTATAAGGATGCCAGTCATGCTCTTCTTGAAGGTGAACCAGATGATATGATTCTTAGAGTTTTTAGTGATATAATTTCTTGGCTTGATGAACATAGCAACAATAGTAAATGCTAACCACATCTTTTATGGCTTATTATATTTTCAAATTATGATTTATTTATAAAAAAAAAAAAATTCATGAACAATCACTTTTTTTCCTTCTCTTAATCTTTAATATTTTCTCAATTATTTTTAATAAAAAATATTAATTTGAAAGAAAAAACAAAGGTGAGAATTGTAGTTGGTGTTATTATCATTTGTTAAAATAATTTATTCTAAAAATTCTTTTCGTGCACGTTTCATGGTGTAGTGCTTCCTTTTGCGTGCTGTCTTGAAAATTCTTTTTCGTGGAATGGAAATTTTCCCCATAAAAAATCTGTCATTTTCAAATTTCTTGCCGTAGTCTAACCCATACGCCTTCCACCTCCCAACCGAAGCCTAAATTATCAATCTCACACTTATTTTTAAGGGGAGAAGACTTAATAGCATCAGCGATCTTTTAATTTTGGGATAAATTTTATTTTGATGTTTAATTTTTTAAAAAGTTTAATTAAATTTTTAATTGCTTAAAGTAGTTTCAATTTGGCCTTTTGTCTATAAATTGACCGTAAATATTACCTGACGCAACCAACTTTTAATGTGATAGGTAGAAAAATTAAAATAAAACTTTATTCAAAATTTAAGAATAAAAGATGCTACTGTTTCAATTTTTTTATATTTTAAATATATTTTTACCAAATATTAAATTTAGAATTATGTTTTTATATTTTTATTTCATATAATTTATTAGTTAAATATTTTTGTTTTGAAAAAAGATAGATTTTCAAAAATTAAAATTAAGTTAAAATTTTTAGAATCTTTTTTAAAAAATTTCATATCAATTTGAAAACAAAAAACTATTTTATATTAAAAATATTATTTTACTAATAAATCATAATAAAAAAATATTAATTTCCATCCAAAAATTTATTTTTGATTAAAAATATTATATATATTTTCCTTTTTCTAACATATTTTATAAAATATATTTTATAAAGAAAAAATGGAAAAATAAATAATAATTAAAATAATTAAAGAAAAAATCGATTGTTTATATTTCTAATATATTTTATAAAATACTATAGTTTAAAATAATTTTTATTTTTTATGATATTATTTATCAATAAAATATATTTTAATAGAAAACAAATTTTAAAAATTGAAAGTTAGTTAAAAATTAACTAAAAATTTTTATATTGATTTATAAATTTAAATAAAAAAACTCAATATCATTTTAAACTATTAAGTAAAAATTTTCATATCATTTTAAAATATAGATTCATTAATTTTATTCAAAAATTTATTTTCTATCCATAAATTCTACTTTGAATATATTTTTATTAAAAATTTTATATTTATATAAAGTAAAAAATATCATTATCAATAACTCTATTTCTTCCTCTTACTGATCAAAGGCAGTAAAAGTCATTTTGATTGTCTTTTTCTATTTTTTTATAAATATAAAATTTAAATAAAGAATAGATTCAAAATAAATTTTTAATATAAAAATTATTATAAATAGTTTAATAAATAAATTTTTTAAATAATTTAAAATTTTTTACTTAATACTTGAAAAAGATATGAAGTTTTTATTTAATTTTTTAAACTGCTATAAAATTTTTTACTTAATTTTTTAAAGTGATATGAAATTTTTCAAAGAAAATTTGAATTTTGAATTTTCAACTTAATTTTAATTTTTGATAATTTATTTCTATTAAAAGCAAAAAATATTTAACGAATAAATTATATTATAAATAAAATATATAATTTTATTTTAAATTTAAAATTTTAATAAAAAAATCTGAAACATAAAAAGTTTGAGATAGTAATATCGTTTGTCTTTAAACTTTAAACAAAATTTTATTTTAATCTCTTCATCTGTCATGTAAAATACCAAATGACGTTATCCGCATTATACCAATAAGCATATATCGTCAATTTAAATAGTTTTATAAATGAAATAATTAAAATAAGATAATTTTAAATAATTGAGAACTCGATAAAAAATTTTTAAAAATTAAAGACCATAATAAAATTTAGCTTAAATATGAAGGACTATGGATACTATTTACCTTTAAAAAAATGATAATTCGAATCTAATTCTTTAAATATGGAATAAACACATTTATTATCTATTCAATTTTTTTTGGATACAAATGTTACTATCATTCAAACTTAACCTTTGGGTTTTGAATACATTCAATTCCCACATTAACCAAAAAATTTATATGGTTTTAATTTATTGTATAAATATAAAAAATATTTTATCCATTATCAGTAGAGTTTTTTGTCTATGGATTAAAGTTAATAAAGGAAAGAAAAAGAAAAGAAAAAAAATTTAAAAGAAAAGAAATGATAGTTCATTCTTGTTTGGATAGATAAAGTGAAAAAAAGAAAGGAATGGAATGGATCGATTATACTTTTTTTTAAAAAATATTTTTTTTATCATGTGAATAATCTTGATATTAATTATTTTAAATAAATTTGAAATTTAATAAAAATAATTTCAATTTAAAAGAATATTATTAATAATTAATTTATAAAAATGTATATTTGAAATTATTTTTATACTACAATTTTTTTCAAAATTAATCCATAAATGAAAAAATTAAAAATGTAAATATTTATTATTAAAATAAAACTAACCATAAATTTATTTAAGTATTAGCATTTTCCTACCATTTTACATGTTTTGTCATGTTCTTTTTTATTATTATTATTTAGAATGTATGAAATGATAACAAAATGAAAAAAAAATAAAATAAAACCTAAGCATATATTAAAAATATATAGAATTCGAAGTTATTGATAAAAAAATAGTTGAGAAATAAGTTGTAAAAGTTTTTAAAGGCAACGATTAACATCAATGGTTAAGCTTAATATTATAAAAGTATTATTTGAAAATGATAAAATATAATAATGAAATAAAAGTCATTTTATATTTATAAATTTTTAATCCTTTCCTTTTCTTCCTATTTACACTAATTTGGGGTAATTAAAAATTATAGCTTTTGAGAGAAAAGGAGAGATGTTCAATTTTCCTATTTTTTTTTCCTTTTATTAAAATGTAAATAATAAACCAAATCAAGGAAATATTTTCTTATTTTCCTTGTTTTTTCTTCTCTTTTTTCTTTCTCCTCCTTTCAATTCAAATATAACGTTAAATTTTATAAGCGAAGTTAGTAAAATGACACATAGCCTTAGGTATATATTTAAACAATAAAAAAATAATTAAAAATAAATGAAATATGTATTAATCTCTTAACATTGTATGTAGAATTAAAAAATTACACCGACGGTATATTAAATACTAACTTTAGAAACGTGTAATAACAATTTTTAGTATTTGTTTAGTTTTTTAGGATTTAAATCATTTTGAATTTTAGTTATTTTGAGGTTACTTCAAGTTTTTACTTATTAATTTAAATTCAATTATTTAATTTTTAATTTAAAATAATTGAGATCGAGTCAAGTTTTTATCATTTTTTACATAACTAGTATTTATTGTCACGTTCTTTACATGTAAATATATAGTTTAAAATTATAATTATAACATATAAATACATGAGTTTTTAATTAATAATTGATTTGATAACATATATTTAAATCTTTAAATATTATAAAAACTCAATTTGTGTGAAATTATATGTTTTATATTAAAAATCTTAATTATAAAGTAAAATTTTTCATCAAAATAAATTAAAATATGAAAATATGTATAATTAATGTTTAGTATATAAATATAAAGACGTCATAAATTGAACGACAGGGACCAGTTAGAGGATTGATTTAGCGTATTTTAAATAATATTTATTATTTATTAAAATAAATGTAAAGAAGATTTCTTTGAAAAATCTATCTCCGTCTATTATATAAATTACATGAAGAACTCTTGCTCGTCATACTAAAAAAAAAAAAAATGAGCCTGTATCTCATATAACTTCTAAGCTCAAATTAATTAAAAAAGAATCTTATTATTAAATATAAAATCATATAAATAAAAATAAATTCAAAATGAGAATTTAAAATTTTAAAATAAATTTTGTCCGAGATCCGATCAAGTCAAGTTTGAATATTTTGACAAAATTTTGCCACATATTTTTAGCATTAAACAACATGCTTAGATTATTTTCTAATCCTCTCTATTTACAGACATCAAAGAAAAGGGTTGTAACTCTTTGAAAAAAAAAAGAGTGATGATTCTTTACATGTGTCATTTCATTTAATAAACACAACCTTAAAGCTAAATACACTTTTATGAATAATTATGAATATAATTATTTTTATTTTTGAAAATGAAAAATAATGTACAAAAGAGTATAAATCGTTCTAAGAGATGTCATTTTAAAAAATCACATTTTTTGATTGAACAGTAAAGTGATATTCGAATGGCTGTCACGGGTATTCAAATACACAAGTGTTTTTTTACCTAATATCTTAAAGCAATGATTGGATATTCAAATGCTTACGAGGGTATTCGAATATCCTATGATGACATCTGAATACCCTTAGTTAAACTTTACTTTTTGAGCTTATTCTTGATTTCAAAGCTTGCTTTTAAGCTTTCCTAAACTTTGATTTCTCAAATTAGCTAAGTCTCATACTTAAATAAAACATTTTTCATTATTTTAAAAATATTTCCAACAGTCGCAACATGTCAGGTTCTTTTTCCATTGGATATAATGTTGCTATTGCTCAAAAAACAGTTACTATAAGCTACCTTCAGTATGCTTTTCAATTGTTTAATGCACTTTAAACGGATACACATATCCCTCCACCTTTAAAATTCTATGAAAATGCTTTTTTGTAAGGCTTTAAAAGTTAATAGATATACGAAAATGTGTCTTTGTAAGCATTTAAAAGTTTATGAATATACGTATTTGTAAATTTTAAAAAATTTACAAAAGAATATTTTCATCATTTACGAATTCACGTAAAAAAATTCAATACACCAAATTTCAATTTAATCTATATTTAACAAAAAAAATCAAAGGGCAACTTTTATATTGGAATTAAGTAGCTTGGATTAGTGCAAAAGTTGTGATTTTAGGATTTGATTTAAATTTTTAAAATGAATTTGGTTTAGATTTGAAGAAAGAGATAATACATCCGTCCAATAAAGGAATGAGTGTGAAGAGTTTTTACAATAAGTGACAATAATTGGATTTAAGTTTTAAATTTAAGGTGTAATTAAAAAATATCTAACAATTTTTGAATTTTTAAATTTATAGCATTATATGTTTTTTTCAAAGTAATTATATGTACAGATTATATTACATTGTTATTGCTATAATATAATGGTTTGTTATTGTTATAATGGTTCATCACTACCTAACTTTGCCAAACCCACCGAGATAAGGACCCATATCAACACTGAAATAGCACAAACCCACCAAGACAACGACCCAAATCAACACTGAATTTGCATACGTCCAGTTAGATGGTTAGATTCAGTGATTCTAATATTTATATTATATAAAATTTTTAAATTTATATATTTGTATTATATTTTATATAAAATTATACGTGATAATTTGTTTAGAAATAAAAATATAAAATTTATATTTTTAATTTTATTAAATTAATATATAATTATTGATAAATTTTTAAATTATTTAACTTTTATATTTTATTTTTTTATTATATCGAAGTCATGGGTCGTATTATAACAAAAAAGTTTATTTATCCAATTAATAGTATACACGTGTCAAAAAACGGATGGACAGCTAAAAAAAATGCACCAATTATTCATCCCAACAGAAACTGACAACAAAGTTGAAGGTGCAGTATCATATATTATTATATGCAAGACAAGACAAGTCTGCAAGTGGACACTACTTGCTGTCATGGGTTTTAACAGTTTTTTATTTTTTTTGTTAAACACTCTTCCAAAACTTAAAAGCACTTTCTCTGTTCAACCTCTTTTGCCTGCGTGTGAGCGTGTCTCTCTCCTCTTTTCCTCTTTTAGTGGAATTTCTCACTACCCGAAGTCACCAAATTTCTTTCCATTTTTTGGGTCACCGCCTTTTAAATTTTTAGGGTAGTACTATTTTGATAACCAACTGTTAGGCAGTAGGGTACTGCATATGATAAAGCTCATGAAGAAGCCATTACTGTTGGTTTTGTTAAGGGGTATTTCAGTTTTTCAGCAATCATGGTCTTTTCTTCTTGCGTTTCCCTTCCTCTAGTCTCACTAAAGGTTTGTTTTTTTATGTTCTTTAGCTTACTTTTTTTAATACCCTTTTGATGTTTTTGGTTGTTTAATTTGTAATGGTTGATGGAAAAAGAGCTTTAAATGACTGGAAATGGGTGTCTTTTGTATTTTGAAACAATCAATTTGGTCATTTAATAGGCACATTTCAGTCTAGTTTCTGCTAAATCTCAGATGAGGTTTATGGCTTAGTTGTGGAGTAATTTTTTGTTGACAAAGACTTTAGCTTTGCCAGTATTAGAAATTAAAATTAAGTGATTTTTGGTGGTCTGCATGATGGACATAACTTTCATTATGTATTTGTTTGCTCAATTGACATATCAGAACTTTGATTGATTCCAAGTATACTGGATTGTTTGCTCCATTTAGTCATTATTATCAGAACACGTTAAATGTCAATGAATATAACATGTTGATAGTTTTCTGTTTAGCTTTCAAGCTAAAGAGATATCCTTACATTTAAGGTTAATTTCTTATAGATTAGCCACTTTGGGCAGCCTAGTAATCTTCATCATCATGTGGAAATGGACCAAAGGTTCACCTCTGTTCTCAAAAGCAGGACTACTGAACATTTTGGCAAGCAAGCAAGAATTGGAGCTGGCTTACTTGGTGAATGGAGTTTTGCTAGAGGAACAAGACTTGTTATTAGACAAAGAGTTTCAACATTGATTCACTGTAGAAAAAGCTTTGAAGTACAAGCTTCGTGTAATTCTTTTTACCTGTTTTAGTGCTTACTTTCAGCAGAATTTTACAAACTGTTTTTTATTTGCTTTAATAGTGTCTAGCTTTCACGCTCGTCGCATGGTCAGAATTGTGTGAATCATGCACTATCTTGAAAGGAGGAGTTGCAACTTCTGAGAGAGTGTCTTACATTCTTCTTTCCAGTCTCGCCATGGTCCTTCTGAAGCTCCTTTTATCTCTAACGATCAACAGAAATATATAACTTATGCTCATGTTATGTCTTGTCTGCTAAAGTTTTGGTAGTCTTATGCCGTGTCAGCTCAAGAATTTCTATGAATATACTCTTTTGGCTGTTTAGGTCGTTCCTTTCTTGTACCTAGTAAATATTTTTATCAATTATTAGCATTCATCTGCATTAGGTCCTTCCCTGCTATTAATTTTTGGCACTTCACTTATTGTGTTGTAGCAGAAACCAGTATTTTGCTAGAAAAATACTGAATATTAGTGAACATGTGGGGGAAAGAGTGAAGAAAAGAAATTGATCTGTTTTTGACATAGGTTGCCAGGTGAAAAATCCGGCATATGCTGGAGGCATATTTCACATGTTTCTCTTTCCTGTATAAATTATTGCTGCTGAAAGGTTGTGAAAAGGACTAAGTTGGATAGTTCCACCATGACTGCTTCCTTCGTTCTGCCTGTGCCATTTGTGCTTGATCATCGCACCAGTTATTTCCCTGTGCTGCTGCCTGGGGGCTGACTGAGGTCCTACTTGCAGCCATCTGGTATTGGCATCGATGGATTACACTATCTATGCTTATGCTGATGTTTATCTTTAAAGGTCCTTAATTTGTAGCATGTATGAAACACATCTGCTTAAATGCCATCTAAGTTTGGGTGGGTTTCTCATGATTGTCAATAACCAATGGAATTTATAATTTTGAGTATTGATTGAATTTTGAAAGAAGTCAACATATGTCAAGCATTTTCTTTCACTCTTCCTAACTGGCATATGCTACGTTTTACAGGGTTGACAACTTCTCAAATTGCTAGCAGCGTGTTTAGTTTGGGAACAGCAGCAGTTCTTCCATTCTATACTCTCATGATTTTTGCTCCAAAAGCTGAATTGGTAAGTTTCTTATCATTACCACCATTATTCCCTTCTATCGATTTTTAAGTTTCTGGTTGCCATGTATAGCTTAGGAATATGAACTTTCTTTATGGATATTGTGAATCTAGAAATAATTACTTTGAGAAATTCCCATCTTCTTGTCGCATCTTTCCTTGTGGGGACATTGATTATTTGTTTCTTTTCCTGTCAGACCGTTTACGGGTCCTAAACCTTTATGGAGTGAAGTTTTGGTGAACCAGTTGTAAATTGTACTATTTGTCTGAGATTTGGTGGTTTGTAATTATTTGTTTGCATTTAAAGTTTTTTTTTTTCTTTTTTGTATTTTGATCATGAAATTCTTGATTTGTCATTGGAATTTAGTTAGAACTTTTGTAATATCTTGTAAGCGCTGCAACGTCTAGGGTATGTCCTGCACCTTGAAGTCAGCTTTTGCTTATAGTTTCCTAGTCTTGGAAACATTTGAAACTCTGCAATCTTTGTTTCAGTAATTCATGTAAATATTTTGAGCCATGCTATATTTCTTAAGGAATTCATGCGTTTGGCTTGCATAAATCCTATTGCAGACTAAAATGTCTATGGAAAGTAGCATCCCATATATTGTGCTTGGACTTCTGTATGCATATCTGCTGTATATGTCGTGGACGCCTGATACATTAAGGCTTATGTTTGCCAGTAAATACTGGCTGCCGGAGGTACTTGTTTATCAGCACTTATATGATATGTATATCATTGGTATACTTTAGAAATACACGATTTTCATTGACAACAGCTAATAAGTTGCTCATTTTTTACTTTTGTTTTTTGTCACCGAGTTTTAGCTATCTGGTATGGCTAAAATGTTCTCTAGTGAGATGACTTTAGCTTCTGCATGGATTCATTTATTGGCTGTGGATCTCTTTGCTGCAAGGTAGGCTCAATTTTTATGCACACATGTATAAACAGTTTAGACTGTGAGGTCTGACCATCTTGTTTGGTTGCTCAATCCAGACAGGTTTTTCATGACGGACTGCAAAACCAAGTCGAGACTCGGCATTCGGTTTCTCTTTGCCTTCTCTTTTGTCCCATTGGAATTTTTAGTCATTTTGTTACCAAAGCACTGGCTAGAAGTGCTGGAAATAACAGACATGGAATGCATTGAGATTTACCTGATGCACTAGCATTCAACAATTAATCCCTCTATTTGAGCAAATTGTGTTATCTTCAATTTGATTTGAATTTTATTGAAAACATCAATGTCTTTAGAGCCAGTAAACCTCTGGTTCATTAATGGTTATCTTTCCCTGTTGATATGATTACAGTACTTCTTCCTCAATTTCTAAGAACAATTGTGAAATAATTCTAGTAATCAAAGATCAATCAATTATTGATTTGGAAAATATGTCTAGAATTAATTTTCCATTGGGATAAGCAATCAAAAGCCAAAGGATAGTACGAAATTCCATTGGGATGAGAAAATTTTGCAGTATAAAATATATGAAACTGGTGATTATGGCTATGAAATCATCAGCATATCATGCAAAAGCCCTTGTTTGAAGGGTACATAATGATTCATTGTCCATAATGTAGGATACAAACCAGCATCAGATCTAAAGCAGAGACCCTACAAAAAGGCAGACAGAGAGAAATGTGTGACTATACCTGCACATGTAGGCATAAAACACATCTCTTGCAAGTCATTTCAGGCACGCTTTTTGTTAGCACATCACTGTTAGATGGAGCATCATTTGTTAAAGATTTTCAAAATAGAGCGTCAGAAGTAATTTCAAATTGAAAAAGGAAAAGAGAAGAAAGTTATTTAAATCAAAGAGTGAAAGTTTAGAGTAACTGGATTATATGGAAGGTTGAGCCATGATATTGGATTTTTAAAGATCCGTTGATTTTGCATTTATTGTAAATAATTAATTTAAAATTAATATCATATTAATATTTATTTTATGGCACTTGGCATACATGGTAATGTGTACGTGTAGTAAATAAAATAGTATTTTATTTAAAATTTAATTTAAACAAATATAAATTAAGTGTAGTTCTAAACAGGTAGATAAAAATAAAAAAAATTCAATCTTCACAAAATAAATAGATAAATTTGTTCAAAAATAGATAATTTTTATTTATCAAAATAAGCAGTTATTTTTGTAAATTAAAAAAATAATTAAATATATAAACTCATCTGATTTTTTGTAAAAAAATAAAAGAAAACAGAAATAATAATTTGAACTCTCTTTTTCTCCAAATAAATGAGATTCTTTTAAAAATATTTTGCTAAGGAATTTTTTATAGATATTTGATAGTCTTATAATATATTGATGATTGCTCGATACACTGATCCGTCGATATAAAATACAATCAGCCACTAAGTTTCTTTGTATTATCAAAGTTTATACATCAAAACTATTTTACATATTAATTAATTAAGTTGAAGCGATGAATAAACCCAACAAAAAAAAAGCACTGTTTCACACCCTAAAGTTTGTCTTCATTTTCTCAATTTTTTCCGAATCCCATGTTCTAACCTTCTTTTCCTCTTTGTAATTGATAGAACCTTTTTAATGTGAATGGTTTCTTAGAAAACAATACTAAAAACAACATCCAACATTCCTCCTCTGAACTTATAATATGAAAACCCAACCTCATTTTCTACCTATTTGAATAAAGTATGTTGTTACTCGATTTCAATCCACGATGTGCTTACCTCTTCTTCTTTCCACTCTTTAATTCATCCAATTTACTCAGTTACATTTGAAGCCTTTGAGAAAAAAAAAAAAAAAAACTTAAGAATCTTTTAAAAGAAGCTTTGACAAGGCATTAGAACTTGTTTTAAATCATATATATAGGATTGAACTGACTGGAGTATCAGCCATTAGACATCCAAAATAAAAGGACAAAAGAAAAACAAAGATGAAATAATTATTATAGGAGCTGTTTAGCATATGATAAGAGTGCTTGTCCTTTTGTTTCTCCCTTTCAGGTCCCTTTCATTTGAAGAATGCAATGCTGCCTCCTCCCGATCCTAGCATGCATAGATGCAGGATATATTGTCTACACCATTTCCTGTCTTTTCCAAACCATTGTGGATTAATTGTGTGATCAATATCAGTACAAACACAACTAGAAGCTCCATGTACTGACCCTAGCTAATGGCTATGTTATTCCAACTCTTCATTTTTCTTCAAATATTTGTGTCTGATATATATTTAATGGACGCGAGTATGGTGGTCCAACCCTCCAAATATATGAAAAAACTTTTAAAATGAATGCATGTGTCAGTATCGTACTCATTCTATATTGGACCCTTACCCTTGCTCCGAGTAATAGAGGCTAAAGGTAATATAAAACACAGGACATTTTGTCTTTCTGGTGGTGCATTGTATCGAAAGAATCCAAAGTAAAATTTGACAGAAAGGAGTCAAAGAAAAGGATTTAAAGGCTTAATAGAATTTTCATTAACAATGTTGAGAACCCATGCTGCCCCATCTTTTTATGTACATGATATGGCCCATTCAAGCTATCTCCTCTCAATCCCAAATTTTTGGATGCAACGCACCTGTGGTTCTTTGTATTTTTTCTACCTATAATGCCACTTCAATATTATCCTGTTTCCCATCATTTCAATCATTCACCAAATGAATTGGCAACATCTGTGAGTTTCTATTTATCAATATATTTTTGGACCCATTATTTTTTGTCAATCCTAGGACTGTTTGTTTTCATTTATTTTTATTGCTGGATGTTGGATGAAGCAAGATTTATTTCCATGTCTTGCACCTTTCATTTGATGAATTACACAGTTCTGACTGGTTGGAAAAATATTGCATATTTAAAAATGAAAAAAAAAAAAAAAAAAAAAAAAAAGGTACTCAAGTCTTTGTGATTATCCAAAGAATAAAGAATTAGGATGGATCCCCATGCAAAAATCAAAGATCGAAATTTTTGAAAAAGCGGTTTTCCCTTAAAACACTTTTTTCATTGAAAGAATTAATAAATCTATCAGTAGTTTTTTTATATATATTATATAAGTGAATACTTCGAAAAAATTTTAGATCCATCACTGCAGATAATTGATGATATATATGGATGTTAACATTGTTTAAAACTTTATGAAAAGCAAGTGATTAAACCAGTGATGCTCCTCCACAATTGACTTCTGAGTTACTGTTAATGTATTATGCATTTGTCTTAGAATGTTTTTTATGATTGATTTTAAAACACCTGGATAGCTGAGGCAAAAAAAAAAGTCATTACTGGCAAATTTGATCTCTTTTGGATAGCTATCAAGCCTATCATTTCTGTGCAGGAATGGTACTAAGTCTGAGTGGTCTGCTTGTCTTATTAATTGGCAACTTTTTCCATTTTAAATCTTGATTAGAAGAGGTTAGTTCAATGGTTTGCAGCCACTAGACAAAGTTGATTTATACCTGAGAATATCAAATCAGTCTATATAAAGGTGGGTGAAGAACAGAAGAAGAGCACAGGATTCTTCAATGTCCATACATGATAGCTTTTCAGAACTCTTTCACTCAAAGAAACCGTGAAGCAAACGCAAGTATCAAGTTGAATGAGAGGAATTGGTAAGTAAAGTGGCCAAATTAAAGCCAAGTTAAAATCATAATTTGACAAAATACTTCACAAGGAAATACATTAAATCTTTTGTGAAATTAATAGTGATAATTTTCATTAGGACAATTGACATCTAACTACAAACAGATGTAACATGCAGGAAAGTAGATGAAACATTTGCCGCTTGTCTGGAAACAGATTTGATTTGAGGGAAGTGAGGTAGGATAGGAAGCATATTCATGTGGCTTATGGCTAACAATAAGTAATGGCCAAAAGTGCAGTCAAAGTGGCTATGTCGAGTGGAAGCAATTCTGTTCTCCATGTCTATCTCTTGCCCATTTCTCCATCAGTTGTGCCACATTTGAATTTGTCCCCTGCATCATTGAGCATCCAGAATCACTCATTTTAACAAAATATACACAGTACTTGCATAAGTTTTTAGTTACTTTTACTTAATCACGTATGAATGTTTACCAAATTACATATGTGAAATGAAGTTCCTAGATTTGAACTAAGTTTCTGTTTTGGGATAATGTTACAAATGATTTTTAAATTATATATAATAAAATATTTAATATGATATCAGAATTTTAAAATTTTTAATATCTCTAAATTATGAATCAATTAATTAATCTGATACTCATATTAAAACTTACCAAATTAATTAATATATTCATAACTTAATTCTCATATTGGAAATTCTGATTTTTAAAATTTGGGCATCTCATTAAATACCATAATTTAACATTAACACTTCTTGTTATGACAAGGCATTTATTAAGGTTATGACAGCAACTCATTTATTGAGATTTTAACAAACTTTGTTACATTCAATTTCATGTCTCGTCCTTCCTCTATTCTTTTTTTTTTTATTATTATTATTTTATTAAATTTATTATTTATTAATTGTTATTTTTTTATTAAATAAATTTTATAAGAGATAAGGATAATAAAAAAATTCATATTTACTCAGAAATGATTCTAGCTAGTCAATCAATATAAGTTTTTTTTTTTTGTTTTAATCGAGATCGGATCAAGATTCTTTTTAAAAATAGATTTGAGTTAGAAATAAATTGAAAGTATTTTGTCTCATCTCAAATATTCATATGACATCCAACTCTTTTTTTTTTTTAAGTTTTTTTTTTTGGGTCTTTTTTTTAATTTTTACTTTTTATTAAATAAATTTTGTAATAAAAAAGTTAATTGATATAGAAAATAATAAAATAATTCATATTCAATAAATTTTGATTCGATTTGATCTAATCAATGTATTTTCTTTTAATTTAGGATAATTGGATTGAATATTTTTTTTAAAATCGAGTCTAGTTATGATAAGATTTTGGATGTTATATCTCAACCATTATATATATATATATATATTATTTATTTATTTAATTTTATATTTTTATATGTATTATTAAAAATTATTATTTAATATCTTAATTTAATAAATTCAAGTGTCATTCCATTTGATTTTTTTGTCATTCTTTTTTTTTGTTTTTTTAAAGTTTTATTTATTAAATATATTTTGTAAAATAAATAAATAGATGTAAAAATGACAAAACAATTTATATCTGATTGATTTCAATTCATCATGATTCCAATCGATGCAATTTCTTTTAAATAAGGATTGGGTTAAATTTGTCTCTTCGAATAATTTAGATCAATTTAAGATTGGGTTTGAAGAGCTCTACTTTGACCTTTTTTGGGGTATATAAAAAAATATTTTATTATTAATTTAATTTAATTTATATATGTTATATTAATAAAAAAATTATTTAATACCTTAATTTAGTTAAAATTACATTTATATATAATTTATATTAAATAATTACACTTATATTTGTCTATTTGTTGTTATCCATTAAAAATTTTGCAATCAAAAAATTTACTTCTCTCGTAATTAAAACAAAATTTACAAAAATAAAAAATTATCCCTAGCGAAATGTGGATATAATTCTAGCCTAGTGAAGTTGTAGAAGATGAGGAATAAGAAAGCGTCCACATGGCACCCTTCTTTTATCCATTCTCTATTTTTTTTATTTTTTATTTTAATTAAAAATTTTTTTTTTGCAAAAACAAGTCAACGATTAAATATGATAAAATAATTTTAATCTGATTAATTTTGATTCGTAATAATTCAAAGTAGATGCTTTTTTTTTTTAAATATCAACATCAAATCAAATCAAGATTTTTATTTGAAAATGAGATTAAGTTAGAGATGGATTTCAAGTATTTTGTTCTATCTCAGATGTTCACGTGCGCCCCCCTCCTTTTGTTTTTTTTTTTTTTTTTTTTTTTTTTTTTTCATTTTCTTTGTTTTTTTAAGTTTTTACATTTTTGGGTTACCTTTTTAATTTTTTTATTTTTTTTATTAGATAAATTTTATAATAAAAATATGAGATTCAGATAACAAAATAATATATATATATATATATATTATAGGTTTCGATTTGTTTCAATTTAATTAGTGTATTTTTTTAAAAATTCAAGATAATTTGGGTTGAATTTTTTTTTTTAAATCAAATTTAAGTAAGAGTAAGATTTTGAATATTACGTTTCGATTTCGGTATATATAAAATATATATTATTATTTTTTAATTTTATATTTATATATTTTTTTATTAAAAAATATTATTTAATATTTTAATTTAATAAATTCATATGATATCTCATTTGATTTTTTTTATTGTCTTTCTCTTTATTTTTTAAAATTTTATTTATTAAATAAATTTTGTAAACAAAAAAATTAATGGATGTAAAAATGACAAAATAATCTATGTTTGATATGTTTTAATTTGTTATTATCCAATTAATATATTTTTAAATAAAAATTAAATTAAATTTTGTCTATTTAATAATTTAGGTTAAATCGATATTGAGTTTAAAGTGTTCTATTTAACTATGTTCAAAACATATAAAGTTAAATGTTGAATTTAAAATATAACGTTTGACTATTTTATGAATTAAGAATAATAAATTTTATTTCGCTCAATATAAGGTTAAACATTTTTTAATTTGCTCAAAACAAGACTCAATAACCAAAGTGTGATGCACATACCATTTCATCTGTAAAAATGCTCTTCAAATATTTCAGATGAAACTAAAAAAAAAAAATAAAAATCAAACATTAGCTAAATATTTTCAAGAAAAAAACCCAAAACCAAATCATCTTAAAAATAGTTCTTCAAGCATTTTCTCTACTCCTGCAGTTGTCTTTATTTTTAAATCCACGCTTTTGGTGCTTCTTTTCTCGCTTCTTAACTTCTTGTCTCTTTAAAACTTGAATCTAACGTTTCGCTTGTGGATCAAAATCCACGTATTCTCCAAAATCTATAAGTTTCTAACCGAGTTATTTTTGGGTTTTGTTTTGTTTTTTTTTTTTTTTCCAAAGTTTCCCCTATAGGTTATTGATAATCTCAATCTCAATTTCATTGTTTCCTACTCTTTATTGGCTATTGAGTATTTCTTTTTTATTGTGACTGTTTTTTGTTATTTCTTTGATATGTTTTGTGGGTGTTCGGATGTTAAGAAAGTGTGGGAAAATGAGAGGAAAATGGTGGGTTAATTTTGAAAAGGAAGATAATATCTTTGGTTTTTTAAGTTTGGTTATTTTATGGGTTTGGATTTGTTTTTTAAGATTGACTCTTTGGGATTGATTATATAATATATAATTTCATTTTTTGATTTGGAGTTTTTTTTTTTATAATTTTTTTTTAGGTATTTGGACGTTGAGAAAGTATGGGAAAAGAACAAAGAAAATGACGAGTTTAGTTTGAAAAGAAAAATAATATATTGGATTTTTTATTTGATTATATTTTAGGTGTTTGATTGCTAAGAAAGTGTAGGAAAATGAGAAAAATTTTATGGGTTAAGTTAGAAAGATAATATTTTTATTTTTTAAGTTATATATTTTTTTGGGTATCCGTCTATTTTCACCAGTTTGAAATTTGCAATCATGATTTATGAATAATGTTTTAAATAAATTGATCATTAACACTATAATTAAATATAATCCAAATAAAACATACTCAAGTATCGTTCTTTATCCTAACTACATGCCTATTATATATGTGTATATGAACAGTTACAATTTCTTAACTTCCGTTTCCTCGTACAAAGATTCAATTCTTCCTTGGATCCAGCCAAAGAAACTGAGAGGAAACCAGATCAATGTCCGCCTGTATTTTGGCTCAAATGGCAATGTTCTTTCAAATTTTCTGTCGATATGATAAAAGATGACAAGACACTTGGCAGACGCATCATTATGTTAGATCATTGTCAATCAATAGAAAAACAAATTCTGGTCATGATGAAATCCGTCTGCAACATCCTTTTTTCCCCTTTAATCCGGAAATCTTTCTGGGTCCTAAAACTGGCTTTTCTTTCTTGCCTCTCTTCCTCAACACTTGATTTCTTTTTACTAAAGTTCTCCATTCTTGTTGTCAATAATATCACTGAGTGGCTTTTTGCAGATACAAAAATATGGATATTCATAAAATTCACCACGTCCTGGGCCCATCTCATCTGGCTCTCCCATGAATCCTCTGACTAAGTTCGAGGGATATTAATGGCTCATTTCCATATCTCTCTAGATCTTTGTTCTGTTAAATTTTGCTGGTTCTTATATTTGATTTACAAAGGTGTAAAGTAAAATCTGTGATCAATCATTTTAAGTTTATAGTTTTTATCTTTTATTTTTCATTTTTCAGTTACTTACAATATATTTTTATTTTTTAGTTATTAAATATTACTATTTTGTAATCATTTTATTTTTATGATAAAAATGAAATTTTACCTTTTTTTTTTTTCACTTAAAAGACATCACTCTATTTTAACCCCTTAAAACATTTAACTTTATTAAATCAAATTAAAAATGATATTTTTAATTAAAAAAGTCCGAACATTAGATTCCAAATTAAATATTTAACCAATATATAAAAAATATATAATTATTTATTATATTTATATTTATATATTATATTAATTAAAATATTATTTAATATTTTAATTTAATAAAAAAAATATATTTTTACATAATTAAGTTATTATTTATATTAAAAAATAAATTCGCATATATTTTTTTATATATTATCTTTCATTAAAAGTTAACATAAAAATTTTACTTTCTTTATTTTTAAAATATAATTTTAAAAAATAAAAAATAATACTGTAACAAAAAAGTGGGTCTGAACCGTCTGATTCTAGTGGTAATACTAATAACTTTTACTGTATATTTGCATGTCCTAAAATTACAATACAGGGCAGCAAAAAATAGCATAGATACATGCAAAAATAAATAATTAATATACTATTTACTCGCCAGTCGCCAGGGCTGAAGGCTGCGGCTCTGTTCTAAATTCACAAGGCGTGAAAGAACCTGCTGTTCACCCCTGCCCTGTATAGCTGCAGCTCAGATGTCGTAGTAATGGTAATCTCAGTGTTGGCTGGTGCAAAGAGCACGTCTCCTTCATTAACCATATCTTCCCATGATCCATAATACAGTGTTCCCTCCCCAAGAAAGATGAGGAAAATAGAGGGGCCAGGGATGGCTGGGAAAACCGTTGAATGCCCTTTCGGAAGAATGCAACGATCAACCTCAAACTCGTCAAAGGGTGGAAGATACCTTGTTATGTACGGACTCAATGGAAACCCTTTCAGGATTTCAGGATAGCCCTGGATCAGATAAACAAGAATCAAAATTTGAAGTTCCGGAACTTCAGTTACTTTTTTTTTTTTTAAACAAAGGAGGTCATGTCTGAGAATATAAGAAAGGGATACAAGTATTAAGATTCAAACTCTAAACTTGCTAAATGTCACCTCTCAAAGGGTGATTGCATGAATCAACTAAGTTAAGTTACAGGTTCGGAACTTCTGTTTAAAACCTCGATTAAATACTTGTACCTGCTTATATGTTAGCATGGAACAAAGAGTTTGAATATCGCGATGCTTGGGGGTAAGACCAGCCCGGACAACATTGTCTGAAGTTGCCATGCATTCGATGCACTCTCCACTTAAGTATGCATGGGGCTCATTTGCCCCAAGATACAATGCTTCACCAGGATTAAGTTTCACATAATTGAAAAAGAAGGCAGATATGACACCTATGTCACCTGGATATTGCTTTTCCAAGTGCAACACCAACTGTTCCTTCTCTGTGAGACACCTCAACTGATGCAAGAAAAAGAAATAAAGAGTAACAGTGTTATCAAAGAAAGGTCAAGAACATAGCTAGAAGAGAAAAGGAGGGAAGAGAAACTATACAGAACAGCTACTATTTAACAACTTTACAAGCTGGAAAGAAAAGAGAATATAATATATCAAAGATTATAGAACGAATTAATTATTAGAAAAGTCTGATATCTCTTGCCAACAAGGGAAAAGAGAAAAAAAATCTACCATGCACTCTTTGCAACCAAATTTATAATGCAGCAGCATATTTTTCCCGGGCTGATTTCATACAGAAACAACATAGAACTATGCAAAATAAGCTGACCATACCAGTTTAAGCCTGCGACTTAGCTGCCTGAATAAGCAATGATGTAGGCTTTTGACCATTGGGAAAATTTAGATGAACTTTTTCATGTCAATACATTCAAGTATTTAAATAACATTTATAACTTAAAGTGGTAAACTGATAAAGAACAGAAGATCTCCAAAATCAAAGCCTAGAAGGAAAATCAGTTTGTTATTGTCAGTATTAAAAATTTTCTCACGATGTTGAAGGTTTTTCTTTAAATAAAATAGAGATTTGGTTAGGAGCCATTTTTTTCATATGCCCACATAAGTTTAAAACAGACTAATATAAAGCATATTTTCAAGTCTTCAGAACAGTCATTTTCTGAAGGAACTCTAAAGGGAAGGACCACATCAATGCTCCCTGTCCAGCTTATGTTTCTAAGGAACATAACTAGGTGATGACTCCTGATTTCTTTCTCGGTTTTATGCCTCCATGCAGTATGGAAAAAAATCTATAATGATGAAATTTCTGCAGACCTGACTTTTAATGTGCAGCCGACTTTTCAGTTTTGATATTGCTTTAGTTGTCATCTCCTTGCTAGCTGACATAAGTTGGGTAAAAACCGATTCCAGAGCAGATTTTACTGTCTCTGCCCCATCTCGGTTGTCAATATCTAAGACTTGGTTTGCTGATGCACTGCCAACCAATTCTACAATTTCAGGAACATCTTCAAGTACACCCTTAAGCTCCTGCAAAGAAGATAGATACTTACTTCAAATAAATAACTATAGTTGATAGAATCGCAAGCAAATGATAAATAAACAGACAAGAAGCATAGTTCAGCTAAACCAAATAACATGAAAGTTTTGGAAAAACCACATAAAATAATACCTATAGTCTTCAAGACATTTCAAACATAATTTGTAAATATCCGAAAATAAGTAGAAATATGTTTGAGGAGACACTTGAAGATGGGCGTTTTTTCACAATTAAAAAAGGTTATTTCCTCAGGCATGCAGAAGCACTGTGAAATTGCTTGACTAGGTATCAAACTTCTCCAAAATATGATGACCTGAGTAACTGTCCTGGTGCATCATAATTAGCTTATATATACAGAAAATAAACTTTAAATATGAATAAATCCTTTAAGATCAATAGACATGAGAACGTTTTGGTGCAGTGACACATTAAATTTTACCAAATTGATAGCAAGTATCATATTCACCTTCCAGCTATATAGGCCAAAACAAGTCCAACCAGAAACAGTGGCAGTGGATGTAATATTCATGGAAAGTTATGATTAATTATCTTCTGTCTCTAATTTCGATGCGATTCAGACTGAAGTTTGGTCATGCATATCATTTCCCCAATAGTTATTCAACATGATTACAACTTGACAGCATAGATGATACATTACTAAAGGCTACCATGTGTATCTACTGAGAGAGCTTAATCAAACATAAGGACAGGGTTTTTCATTCTCAGAAGAGACAATTAGCAGAAGAACAATATAAAAAAAAAAAAAATAAAAGTTCCACCAAAAACTGAGCACAATTAATTTAATACCTCAAGAGTAATGAACCCACAAAGGGCCCTGAACTCTGTTATTGCCAAAGCCATCTCAGGTTTGTGATTACCATCCTTATAAAGGTTTGGCTGCAACTTATGCAATTCTTTGGCCAATTCTTTATCTGGATGCGCCTGTATTGACAGGGCTTTTGCCACTGAAAGTACCTATATTACAGCACACGGACATAACCACTGAACCAAATTAGACAAATTAATGACAAATTTACTAATACTGTAGTTAAAGTTATGTTGATATCCATTTTTAACTCTCAAGCTTAATTCTTTAGCACGAACTATCCAAGGTTCATTCCAATATCTCAATTAAATTGAGATCAAAATCGCCCAAAAATTAAAATTTAAACTTATAGATAACTAAAGAAAGATTAAACTACCACCAACACCACATCAAATCAAAATTCAGTTACATTCAACTTAAAACCGAAAAAATGGTAATAAAAAAAAAAGCGAAAATTCAATTTCCATTCCTATTAAGAGAGAAAACTTTAAAAAGAAAACCCAGTAAACCAATAAAATTCAAAGAGAAAAACACAGACAAAAATCAAAACTCAATTTTCAACTAATCCAAAGGAGAAAAGAAAAAAGAAAAAAAACAGAGAAAGCACACAAATCCAAGTAAAAGAAAGAGCAAACCTTGAACAAAAAAGGAAGATCAGACCCCCATTTTTCCAAAACCTTATGACCAAGCACATTTGGATTCTTCCCAAGCCACTCTTTCAAACCCATATTTTCTTCTTCATCATCAGCCAAAAAACTTGGTCCAGAGTCATGGGTTCCCATCCACAACTCAGCGTAAGGCCTGTCAAGCTCAACCTTAGCCCCGCAATTCAAAGCCAACAGCCTCGCCACTTGTGCATCCGCCCCACATCTTCCCCAATCGTAGTTTTGCACCCAAGCTCTTAACCGCTTCAACTTGTCAGCATTAGCCTTTGCCATTGTTGAAATTTGAAAAAGAGAAAGACCCAACAAAGAAAAAAGAAAAGAAAAAAAGACTAGAGAAAGGTGAGAAGGAAAGGAACGGGCATTGTTTGCTGGTATTTGAAGAGTTTGAACGGGGTAACAAGAGAGAGGGAAACAAGTTGGGAAAGAGAGAGTTTAGATTGAGAAAGATTGGAAGAAGTCGAGGTGGGGTCTCTCTCTGGAACCATGACTGTGCTTTGCTTTCATGGCAGTTCGTTTTTAATACTCCCACTTCCGCACGAACTTTCATGCCCTCTTTTTTTCTTTTCCATTATTTTAATTGTCTAATTTATTCTTAATTTCTTTGTTTTTCATACTTACGACTATAGAGAATATTATATATATTTTGAAGTTAAAGAATATTATACATTTAAATTGGTTCAATCTTATAACTTTTACATGTTTCTAAAATTCTCATTAAAGATAATATTATATGGATAAATTCATTCGAATCTATAATCTTTAAACATTAATAAAAAATTTATTCAAACATCAGTAGTTTTTTACTTATCCTTTAAATACCTAAAACTAAACAAAAAATAAAATAAATATATCTATAAACATTAAAGTTTTGTTTGATAAATTGAAATATTAAATATTAAATTTTTAATACTAAATTTGATGAGTATTGAATTTGAATTATAAAAATTATTTAGTATTTTATTAAAAATTAAATACTGAAAACAAATTAAATATTGAATATAAATATATTATTTAATAACTATAATATATCGAATTTTAAAATTTTATTTTTACCCTTATTTTCATTATAAATAATAAATAGTGTTTTTAAGAAATAATAATTCAAAAAAATTTTACAGAAAAAATTACTGAATGAATTTTGCATTAAATGGTAAGCATCTATATCTTCTTATCTTTATCAACACTTTCTGATTGAAAAAAAAATTAAGTGAAATTTAAAATGTATTATCAAATACATTGAAAACAATTAAAATGTTAAAATTTTCAAAATTTATAATAATTTATCAAACAAAGCCTTAGAAAAAAAGATTGAAGTCCAAATTCTAATAAAAGTATAACTTGGACTATAATCCAATAACAAAATATGTTTATCTAATATCCGTCCTAATCCTTATCCGATAAAAAAAAAATTCCATTCTATTCCCTTTTTTTTTTTTTTTTAAGTCATCTTAATCCTTTCACACTTGCTTTTTCTCCCTATTTTTTCTCATTTAATTTTTTTATATTGTCCCGTATTTCCTTTTACTTATAAATTATTATTATTTAAAAAATATGTTTAAGAGTTAAATTTTAAAATTTTTTTATTTTAACCTAAATTTTATAATTTTTTTTAATTTGATACACTATGTGTATATTTTTACGTATTGAATATTTATATTTATATTTTATTCAAATAAATTTTAAAATATGATAATAAAAAATTATTTTAATTTCAAAGAAAAGTACAATAACAAATTTTAATATCTAAAAAAGGAAAAAATTCTTCATAATTCAGGACAAATTTGAACATTGAAATAGTCTTTTATTTTGGGCATTGCAATTTAAAAGAATTCAACTATTTTTTTTTTCAAATAAAAATTCAACTTGATTGAATCAAAACTTAACATGATCTTTTTCTTCGTCAAGGTAAAGATAATCTAGAAACTTGAGGAAGTCAATTAAATTAAATTTTCTTTTTTTTTATGAAAAACATTTGTTTATAAAATTCAGCAATTTAAAAATAAATATTTAAATATTTTAAAATTTAATTTTAAAATTTATTAGATGTTATTTTATAAATTAATTGAATTAAAATTTATATATTTTGCAATCAAACTTTAATCAAAGCTTAGTTCCAATTTGGCCATTTCATTCATTAATTAAACTTTCATTAAAAATACACTAAATAAAGTCGGGGGATCTTGAACGGTCCTTAGGCTGTTTTTTCCCTAAACCAAATAAAATCTGAAAAAAAAAAAAAAAAGGCTAAAAACCGACATATTGTCGCTTGAGAATTCTATAAAATCGAGGAAAATATCGACAAAGGAAAAGGCATTGATAACATCACCAACGTAGACACACCGTCAAAATCAATGACGTGTCGGTGGCTGTTACTGTTCTTACAATTGATGACCCTGGGGCCGACTTTTTCAGGTGATCCGCACCTAGAAAAGAATATAATTAATTATTAATTAATTTTGATTAAGATAGCGAGTTAACTGTCAATGATTCTACGTGGCAGGTTGCGAATGCTTTACGTGGCAGTTAAACTTTCGTTAAAAAAAGGTTTGACTTCAAAAATATAGTTTTAAAAAAACGAAAATTTTAAGTGAAAAAAAAAAAAAAGAAGCGTAGGGATTTCCACGTTGTGCAGCGACAACATCCAATTCTCTTATTATTATTTTTGTTTTTTGTGCTATTTTAAGGAAGACAACGACCCATTATCAGAGTAAGTATTACATTTGTTTAGAGGTGAGTAGTTAATTCTTCTGATTTTGAAAATTTAAAAAATAAAATTAATTAATCTCTTAAAAATAATCGAAATAGGTTTATTTTTTTCTAATAATTGTTATAATATTCAAATTTTAAAATTTACTCATCAGACATAAAAACATAAGTTGACCATTTGTATAATTTTATTTTTTAAAAGTTATCATAATTATAAATTAAGAGTTCTTAAAAAAATAAATTTTTATCTACACAGATAGAACTAAGTTTCAAAGTCATCAAAATTAAATTTGAAAGTTAATTACATGTAAAAAAAATTAGCACCCATCACCTTCAAAATTGATACTAAATTAATTAAATATTATCTTATTTAAACTTTAATCAAAAATAGTTTTATTCTTTATTTTAATTAGCTTCAAATCCATTTTTTTATTTATTTACACAATATTATCATATAAAAATTTTATAAAAAATCTCATAGAAAATATCAAACAATTATGCAAATATATATAATAAATCATACAAAAAATATCATGCAATAAAAAAATCTTGCAATAACATAAAATGTCTTCCAAAAATAATCCTTCAATCATGCAAATATTAATAATCATACCATAAGTGTCATGCAAAAATATCATAAAAAATCATGCAATAATATTAAATCATAATTATGTAAATAAAATATTAGGTAATAATTCACACAAATATAAAAAAATCATGCAATTAAACATCCTAAAAAAATGCAAATTATAAAAAACCACATCAAAGGTTTTTTCTTTTCTTTTACTCATCCTTTTTAATTCAAATAACAATTAAAATAATAAAAAATCAAAATCAAAAGAAAATCAAAATTAAAAAATAACAAATAAAAACTTTGCGTATAGGTCAGGTCAGAAAATGGGTTGGCACGTGGGTCCTGATAAGTCAATATTAAAAAATTAAAAAAAAAACAAAAAGTTTAAAATTTTCACAAAAATTTAAAAAATCAAAAATAAAAAAAAGAATTTTAAAATATGAAAAAGAAATATCCAAAAATATCAATATATAAAAATAAAAAATAAAGTTTGGCATTGTAGGATTTTTTTTTGTTTTTTAGATTTTTTTAATTTTTAATTTTTTTTCCTTTTTCAATTTTGTTTGAATTTTAAAAAAAAAATTGATTTTGTGGGATTTTTTCATATATATATATATTTTAAATTCTTTGGATTTTTTTTTAATTTTTTATATTTTTCTTAGATTTTTTAAATATATGTTTTTTTTTTCAAAAAATTTTACTATTTTTATTTTTTTCAGTTTTTTGAATTTTTTGTTCCATTTTTCTTGAATTTTAATTGATCATTTTTTCCTATTTCAATTTTTAAAATTTTTTAATTTTTGGAATTTTTTTAAAGTTTTTAGTTTTTTGGATTTTCCACAATTTTCAATTTATTAATTTTTCAAAAGAAATTGAATTTTTTTAATTTCTTAGATTTTTTCTTAATTTCTTCCATTTTTTCCATTTTTAAAATTTTGTTTATTTTTTTTAATGCTGACATGGTTATGATGATGTAATGATAATTAGACTTTTTGACACATATTATCATGTTAGTAACTTGAGTAACGATATTAGTCTAATGTATCAAACTAAGGAAGGAATGAAAGTTTGGATACTTAATAGTTAATTTTAATTGTGTACTATTGATTGCAATAATCCAATTGGATCAGAAAAATATATATTATGTTTAGGTGTTAACAAGCCTTTTGATTTAAATGAATACGGACAAGAGAAATTTTTACGATTATCTTGAATGGATAATAAGTTTGGTTACGATCGAATTCGAATATGAAATTGAGATTGATATTATATCAAACATAATTTGCATATATATTTTAGTAAAAAGGTGATGATGGTGGATAGAAAACTAGGAATAATTAATTTGTAAGCCAAATAAAATGGGTATCTATTCTAATTGCTTTTCAATTCTGATATATATATTCCTTTTCCTTTTATCCAAAAAAGTATTCCTTATTCCCGAATAAAAAAGGAACCATTGAAGTAGGACGTTTGATTTGAAAGTTGGTGTATGATTATTCAATAACAACAATTTGATCAATAAATGTGTACATTTATAATTTATTTTTTAAAAAAAAATTCTATCTTATATTTTATTCTTAAAAAGTTAAAGGATTACTACATATTCTTCATTATATCATATTCACAATTTTAAAATACATTATTTAGTATTTGTTATATGAATCATAAAATGTTATATGCCAATTGGGACATTACCCTAAAAATTTCATGTATTCAATAGCTCACCCACCACAATCAGCAACAGGAGGATACTATTTAAAAAAAAAAGTAAATCTTTTTACATTATTACAATACCAATTAATTACTTAAAATAAATATAATTCATGATTTATAAGGGATAAATTCCTTATATAATTGTTTTATTATAGTTAATTGATTAACAACATTATAATAAAATTAATTCATGTTTAATATAATCATAATTTTTTAAATTATGAAAATTAAATATGTGAACATTAATTAAATTTGCAAGTGTTATTTACATGTACTTAAAAAATATTTATATTTTATTGCATAACTTATCGTATATAATTATTTATGGAATAAAAAATATATTAATTTTCATATTATCAAATTTTTAATGATAACAATGTAATTATAAAAATGAATTATCATTTAAAATAAAATCTCAAAATGTGATTAAATTATTATTAATAAATATAAAATTTTTATGATACTTTATTCATATTTATTGAAACTATTTTATACAAATATTTTGTGTTTATTATTTTTTTCTTTTTCAAGAAATTTCATAAATTTAATTTATGTTGAAAAAATTTTAAAATTTTACTATTAAATCAATTTTGAAAAACTTTTAGTAATTTAATTTACATTGAAAAATATTGATTAAAATTACCTTTTTGTTAAATTAAAGAGTTACCTCGCCCATTTTATATATTTTTAATTTTCCTATTTAAGTTTTTAAATATAAAAAATGAATAATAGCAAAATAAATAGCGTCATCAAAATGGGTTAAAGAATAGAGTTTGTATTTGATGAACTATCAATAAATAAATTATATGTACTGTTTGTGAATAAGATGATATTAGTTTATTAATATGAAATTTAAAAAAATTAAATTAAGTTTGTATATTTATCTTAATAGCTAATAAAGATTTTATGTTTGGTGATTAATGAAGGGGCATAATTTAATTAATTGATAGTATATAAAATTTATATATTGATAATACTTCAATTATAAATTTGAAGCCTAATTTTGGATTGAAAAGTTGGTAAAAGAAAGGAAAAAAAATGAAATGATAAGAAAAGAAAAGAAAAATTTTTAAAGGAAAGGAAATGATATTTCATTATCTTGTTTGGATAGTTAAATGAGTAAAAGAAAGGTAAGGAATGGATTGATTATAACGTTTTTGTTCAGTTAAGTTGGGAAAGGGAAAGCGAAGGAGATATTATATTATATTGCTCTAATTATACCTTTTTAGAATAAAATATTTTTTTTATCATGTGAATAATCTTGATGTTAACTATTTTAAATAATTTTGAAAGTCAATAAAAATAATTTTAATTTAAGAAAATATTATTAATAATTAATTAATAAAAAATGCACGTTTGGAATTTTTTTTCCATTACAATATTTTTTTTTTCAAAATTAATACATAAATGAGAACATTAAAAACCTAAAGATTTATTATTAAGATAAAACTAACTATAAATTTACTTAAGTATTACCATTTTCGTACAGATGTACATATTTTGTCATGTTCTTTGAATGAAAAGAACAAAATGAAAAAAAAAAAAATTAAGACCTAAGCAAAAATTAAAAAAATAAAATAAAAATTGAAGTTATTGATAGACAGATAATTGAAGAATGAGTTCCAAAAAATTTAAAGACAGCATTAATGGTTAAGCTTATAATGATATTTTTTAAAAAATGATAAAATATACAAAGATATAAAGATCACTTTATATTTAAAAATTTTTAATCCTTCCCTTTTCTTTATGTTTATTTTAATTTAGGGTAATTAAAAATTAAAGTTTTTGAGAGAAAGGGAGAGACGTTTAACCTTTTTTTTTTTATTAAAATATAAATGATAAATAAAATAAGAAAAAAATTTTCTTATTTCTTATATCTTATATCTTTTGCTTTCCTTTCCGTTCCCTTCCCTTACCTCTCAACCTGTACTTAGGCTCGAGGATATTATTGAAGTGGGATTAGAGCCAAGTTTGATGATCCAAGGTGAACGGGCGTGGTCGAATCCAATGGATTCATGCTCATTTTGTTTTTTCTTTTGTTTTTATTTCTCTATTTGCTCACGTGCTTTCCCAGGTCCCCTCCTTCATTTTCACCGGAAAATCATAGTCCCGTTTCATTTTCCTTTTTCTTTTCGTTTCTGAGAAAAGGAAACCATTGAAATTGTCGAGAAAAAATGAATCAACTCGACAACTTGGTTTCGATAAACGGTAAATAAATCTCTCATTTTTAACGATGAATCTAATTTTTTAAAAATATTCACTTATAATATATAAAAATTATAAATAAAATTTAAAATAATATATTATTATAATTATCACAAGGATTTTTTATATCTTGATAAAAAATATAATTATATCATTATTAATATTATCAAGTACATCTTTTTTGATATTTTCGTTTGTAAAATGTTGACAGTTCATATCTATAATAATTATTCATATATTTTATCAATTTGCTGAAAAAGAAAAACGTTTAAAAATTTTTAAAATATCCAAATTTCGTTTAAAAAATTTTTGTTATTTTGTTGTTTTTAAATTACTATAAATACTTTACCATGAGAAATAGATTCGCTTTATGCTTTTGTTTTCAAGCGGAAAAATGAAATTTAATTAATTTCTTGATAAATTGAAACTATAGAACTGCAATAATTTTGTTTTTTTATTAAATTAATTTTGAATGCGACATTTCAAGATTCAACTTTTTGGATTGTCATCGGTGATTATCTTAGTCGGATGTTCGGGTTAATAGAAACGGGAAACTTCGTGGCTCTTCCTCGTGAAGCTTCGATTTCGAGTACTAATTATGTGAAACATACGGATTGGTTGTACAATTCGACTTTTCAACTTGGCAGCTTTTTCATGTGAAAGACAGCAGTTAAAGGAAGTTTTCCATCAAAAAGAAGAAATTTCTTTAATTTTCTCAGCGAGGCGTATTAATAGATCTTCTAGAGACAATTAAAGGAAGTTTCCTCTCTAATAACAACAAATTAAGTACCAAAAGAGTATTATAAGGGATATATAGGTGCAATCAGAGATAAGAAAGGCATTGTACAGAATAAAATGTTTATGATGAAACTGTCGTTTTTGCTAGTTGAATTGTTAAATAAAAAATAAAAATATTACGAAGTAATATAATAAATTGATAATATTATAGGGTTACAGTTAAGAGATAAAATAATTGTAAAAATAAAATAAAATAAAAGTTTGATAAAATTTATTCTTTTTGGATATTAATTTTTATATATTTTTATTACTATTTTTGTGATGTTAATTTTTAAATTAATTAATATTTTTTATTTCTTTTTAAAAAAATTTGCTAAATTACAATTAAACTTGTCAACAAATTAATCTATCCATAAAATCTACAAGTTAAATTCGATATGAATCAAAGTTTTAAATATAATTTTTAAAATCTAAGTTTTACCTAATTAAATTATTATTTTTATAAATAAAATATTTTTATTTAATTTATATTTTAAAATATAATTAAAAATATTAAAATAATTTAGAATATTATACAAATATAAAAACGTTCTAATTGCCTTCGGAGTTCCCAGTTCAAGGCCCATCCTTTTAATACTTGCAAACCCAAGCCAAGAGATAAAGGACTTGCTATCCGCTCTTAGGTCTTCGTTGATCACTGCTGCTTAATGAAAGGACTTCTCTTTCTCGCTTTTTAGGTTGCGGAATATAAAATAGAGTGGGCAGTTCTTCTGAACGACTCCTCTGCTATTCATAACTCCGCTCTACGATTCGGCATTCTTATATTAGGCTTTACCGGTATATTTATTGAATGGGATCAAGTCAAAGATTTCTTTTTCATTTTTAATTAGAGGAATGGGGATTTTATTTCAGCTCTTTAAATATATTTTTAAGACTAAATTCAAACAAGTCAGTTTTCTCTTTCATCATATCCGGATACACCTCGGATCTTATTACAATTATTATGATCGCATGCTAGACAAAGCCTGGGAAACTGACTAAAATAACATGCAAAAGTACCAAATAACTAATTGATTGGTGTCCAAATTGTCAAATGCGTCCACCAATTTCTCCTTCTGGACAGCAGATCAAACCTTCACTTTTGCTGGCTTCTCCACAACGACACTCTGTGACCCTGTCATCCTTGCTAATATCACAAATGACATTCCTCCGACGGCGTTATTTAAGCATCTCAGAAACACCACTGATGACTTAAATACCAAGGGAGGGACTCCCTTGGCCAACAGGAACTCAATCCCATTCAAGGTTTGGTACCTCAAATTGCTGCTGACGCCCATCTGAATAGCCCAAGTAAGGGCATTCAACAAGGTAGGAGGAGGTTTGTTGAGTGTTTCAAAGCTGCTGGGATCCATTTTCTTCCTCATTTTGATCAACCCATTTGAGATTGCAGTTCCAACAAGGCCTGCACCAAATCCAACAGCAGCAAAAACTGCCCCTTTGAAGATAAGAGTCCCAAAACGGTTCATGAAGGTGTATGCACCAGGTTCAAACATGTGACTTGGAGGACATTTTGAAAAGATAGCAGGGAGAGTTGAAGAAGAAGCTGAGGTTGTTGGTGCCAAGAGATACATGAGAGTGAAATTCAGAATGGAACTGACAATAAGAGTTGAGAAAACGAAATCAAGCTCTTTAAGACCAAAATTAGGACGAGAAGCCATGTCCCCAACAACACAAGCACTGACTCCCACCATCTGTTCCATTAAAACTTTGAACGGAAACTGCCGATCTGCTGCAACCCTGTTTCTCCATCCCCTTAGGAAAACACCCAGAATGCCAAAATCCTGCCACGAATATTTGTTTTTGGAGTTGGAATTCTCATCTCCTCTACCTCCTAAGCTACGACCAACACCATTGTTTCCACCGCCTTCTCCACCACATGAATTATGGAGTTTGGAACTGGAAATCTTCGAGAGCAGAAAGCGGATTCCTTGGTTTCGAGGGGATGCAACAACATCTGCCGATTGTGCTTTGAAACGGTGGCTCAAACTCATGTAAGCAAATTGCCTTGTCATCGAGAAACGATACTGAACCATGGTCGCCATCTGATCGCACTGAATTGATTCCTCAAACTTTACCCTACACAGAGTTAATCTAATCTTGATTGATATAATTCAGTAACTAAGAGTAGGGGCGAAACCGTATTTTTTGTTTTGGAGGGTTCGATATGAAAATAAGATGAATTGATGAAAATGTAATAAAAATTTAATATTAAATAAAGTTATAATAATAATATGATTAAATAAAAAAATTATAAATATCTTTTTACATGTAAAAGGAATTTGTTGAATATTTAAAGAACTATTAAAATCTAACTAATAAATTTTTTAAAAAATAAAGAATAAAAGCAATCATTAAAAGGTTTAGCTTTAGAAATAAAAAGTTCAATAGAATTAAATTTTTTTTATAATGATTGGATTTGTAATTTTATGTGCAAAATATATAGGTAGTTGAATTTTTTTAATTGTATTTTTTGAAAATTTCTTCTAACATTAACGTGGCTACAATGATACGATGATGATTGAGCTTTATGTCATGTCAATAACTTTACTTATAATATTAATTTGGAATATGAAAGCATATGATAGAATGAAAGTTCAATACCTAATAATGAAATTTATTTTTTAAAATATTAAATTGATAAAAAGTATATGAGTTATTTTTGTATTTAATAATAATAATAATAATAATAATAATAATAATAATAATAATAATAAAGGTAATTATATATATAACATATAAAAGGGAATTTGCTTGTGTTATTTAATTATAAAAAAAGTGATGATGTGGTATTCAATTACAACTTTTTTTATTATAATGTTATAATTATCAAATCATAATAAAAATTTATATAATGGTCTATCACTTATAAGTTTTAATTTTATATAAAATTTTGATCGACCTCACATAATTTTAAATTGTAATTAATTAATTATATTATAATTACTATAAATAATATACTCTTGTGACGATGGTAGATAGAAAACTAGGAATAATTAATTTGTAAGCCAAATAGAATAGGTATATATTCTGATTGGTTTTCAATTCTGATAGATATTCCTTTTCCTTTTATCCAAAAAAGTATTCCTTATTCCCAAATAAAAAAGTACCATTGAAGTGGAGCTTGATTGAAGTTGTGTATGATTTATTACAATAACCCAATTTGATCATAAAAATATACATTATATTTATTTTTTTTAATAACATTCTATCTTGTATTTATTCTTAAAAAGTTAAAGGATTACTACATATCTCATTATATCATATTTACAAATTTTAATACATTATTAGTTTGTTAATATGATCATAAAATGTTATATCCTATTTAAACATAAAGCTATTGCATTACTAAAAAAATGTTATAAATCAATAACTAACACAACAAACAGACACCATGGAGGGTAACTATTTTTTCAAAGAAGTAAATCACTTATAATTATTACATTATAATTAATTAATATCTTAAAATAAAATAAAATTCACATTTATAAGAGATAGATTCTTATATAAATTTTTATTATAATTAATTAATTACAAGATTATAATAAAATTGTAAGTAAAACGTTTCCAGTTCTAAGCATGCCCAATTATGAGTAGAGAAGACACCATTTGTAGATATCAATCATATAGAATCATAGATTTTTTTTTTCTTCTCTGAATGAATAGAAAGGGGATCAGCCTTTCACGGAAGTTGCTGGGTAAAACAAGTAGATGAACAATTGATGAGTCATACACTACTAATGCCTTAATATATAAAGATCTACATGTTTCCCTCGCTTCGCTGGAAATATTTTTTATATTTATAATTTTTCATTGAACTAACAATTAAAAATAATTTTAAATTAAATCATGTTAAACAGTAATTGTTTATTTACATAATTGTTTATTTATTTTGTTTTAATATATATTAATGTTAATATAATCATAATTTTTTTAATTATGAAAATTAAATATGTGAAAATTAATTGCCGTTGCAGGTGTTATTTACATGTATTTAAAAATATTTTATGTTTTATTGCATAACTTAACGTATATATTTATTTATGGAATAAAAAAATACTAATAAATTTTTTAATGATAACAATGTAATTATAAAATAAAATTATCATTTAAAATAAAATCTCAAAATGTGATTAAATTATTACTAATAAACATCAAAGCTTTTATGATATTTTACTCATATTTATTGAAACTACTTTATACAAATACTTTTTGTTTATTATTTTTTACTTTTTAAGGAAATTTCATAAATTTAATTTATGTCGAAAAATTTTAAAAATTTACTATAAATCAATTTTGAAGATTTTTTTATTAATTTAATTTACCTTGAGAAATATTGAAAAAATTACCTTTTTGTTAAATTAATGAGCTACCTTGCTCATTCTATATATTTTTCATTTCACTATTTAATTTTTTAAATATAAAAAAGAACAATAACAAATTAAATAGCATTAACAAAACGTGTTAAAGAATATTTTTTGTATTTGATATATTGTCAATATATAAATTATATACACTATCAATCAATTAATGATGTCAATTTAATAGTAAGGATTTAAAAAAAAAGTTTGTGTATTTATTTTAATGGCTAATAAAGATTTATGTTTGGTGATTAATGAAGTTCTATTATTTGATTGAACGATAGTGTAAAGAATCTATATATTGATAATGCATCAAACATAAATTTTAAGTCTATGTTTGGATTAAAATTACTAAAAGAAAGGAAAGGAAAAAAAAGAATAAGAAAGAAAAAAAATAAAAATGCACGTTTGGAATTAATTTTCTACTACAATATTTTTTTGCAAAATTAATCTATAAATGAGAAAAATTAAATATTTAAAGACTTATTATTAAGATAAAACTAACATAAATTTGTTTAAGTATTAGTATTTTCGTACAATTGTACATATTTTGTCATATTCTTTTAATTTTATTATTTCGAAATTGTGAAGTGATAACAAAATAAAAAAAAAATTTAGACCTAACCATAAATTAAAAAATATATAGAATTCAAAATTATTAATAGAAAAAAAAAATTGAGGAATGAGTTGCAAAAGATTTAAAGGTTGTAGCAATGGTTAAGCTTAAATATTATAATAATAATACTTTTTGAAAAATAATAAAATATAATAAAAATATAAAAATTATTTTATATTTAAAAAATTTTAATCCTTTCCTTTTCTTTTAGTTTATTTCAATTTAAGATAATTAAAAATTGAAACTTTTGAGAAACAAGGACAGATGCTCAACTTTCTTTCCTTTATTAAAATGTAAATGATAAATTAAATAAGAAATTTTTTTTTTTTTTATTTCTCCTTTGTTTTTCCCCTTCTTTTCCCTCACCCCTCAAGCTATACGTAGCATAAAGGATATTATTCAAGTGGGATTAGACCCGTATTTGATGATCCAAGGTGAATGGGTTTGGTCAAATCCAGAGGATTCATGCCCATTATTTTTTCTTCTTCTCTAATTGCTCACGTGCTTTCCCAGCTTCCCTCCTTCCATTTTCATCGGAAAATCACAGTCACGGTTTTCCTTTTTCTTTTCTTTTTGAGAAAATGAAACCATTGAAATTGTTGAAAAAAAAATGAATCCACTTGGTTCCGAGAAACGGTAAATAAATCTCCCCTTTTTAATG
Source organism: Durio zibethinus (assembly GCF_002303985.1). Next base: position 18,555,280 of record NW_019167938.1, on the reverse strand, counting down.
TTGATTTAAGATTTTTTTGATGGGTGTTTATTTATAATATTTGTAAAAATTATAAATAAAATTTAAAGTAATTATTATTATATTATTATAATTGTTACTACAAATTTTTATATTTTTAAAAATAATTACATGATTATTAATATTATCGACTGCATCCTTTTTAATATTACTATTTGTGAGATCATCGACATTTTATCTAAAATGTTGAAAGTTCATATCTACCATAATTATTTACGAATTTATTAATTTTATTGATGTAAAATATTAAAAAATTTTAAGATATTCTAAAGATTTTTAAAATTTTATTATTTTTAAATTTTAAGTGAAACACTCTACTGTGAGAAATTGATTCGCTTATGCTTTTAGAAATGAAATTTAATAAATTTCGTGATAGATTGAAGCTATAGAAGTGCAATGAGAAATTGATTCGCTTATGCTTTTATTTCAAATGGAGAAATGAAATTTAATTAATTTCGTGATAAATTGAAACTATAGAAGTGCAATAATTTAGTTTGTTTTCTTATTAAATTAATTTATGTGGGGCACATTTCAAGAATCAAATTTTGGAATGCCACGATTGTTGTCTTAGTTGGAAGCCTTGGTTAATTGAGAAGGGAAACTTCCTGTCCTCTTTCTCGTGAAGCTTCAATTTCGAATACGACTAATGTTTTTAAGGATGTGAAACACATGGATAAGTTGTACAATTCAATTTGTGAACTTGGCAGCCTTTTCAACTGTGAAAGACAGCAGTTGTTTTTTTTCCAATAATTTATATTGAAGATAATTATGGTTTTTGAATGAGTTAATTTACGGTTGTTGCTTGTGTTCTTTTGCAGGATTATTAGGTGGAAAAAAATCTTGTTTTTGGTTGCAGTTCGAACATTCGGGCATATGTATTATATTTATTTTATGTTAAATATGAATAAAATATAAAAATAATTACGTTAAATACGTGTTATATCAAATATCAATTTTTTTTAATTTTTACTAAATATATATAATTTTTGTTAAAATATTAACTCATTATTTTTATTTTTATTTTATTTTTATATCATATTTAAAATTATCATATTTATCATAAACTTGATAATACTCTTTATCATGCATGTTAAAATTTAATTTGTTGAAAATAATAATTCAAATTTTATAAAAAAAATTTAAAAAAATATTTAAAGGGATGGATAGGCATAAACAGGAAAAAATATACAAAATAAAATGTTTATTTTCCTTTTTAAAAATAAAGAACTTTATGGGATTCATAGAAACTTTATTTTCTCTGATTAAATAGTACATTGAAATGATTGGTTTAGATGTTTTGTTTGTTGTTGTGGAGCACTTGCTTGTAATTGTGGCAAATAATGCTTTTGCTAGAAGTATTTAATGGTTTAAAGGGTATGATAGTTTTTTACTCATTAGAGATTTTGTAAATAATTAAGAGTTTTTTAGATATTTGAGTTGACTTGACACGTTTAGTATTATATTAGTTTGGCCACATTATTATTGTTTTTCATTAGTCTTCTATCTCTCATTAAAAAATATAGACATCAATGTATTATTATCCCAGGTTCTATTTTGCTTTAACCATTTACTTTTCTCTCATTTCGATCTCTTTTCATTAGGGACGACGAACTAACCCGTTCTTGACAGGTTTCCGGCCTGACTCGACCTTATGGGGTCGATTTTTTTTTTTGAAAATTTTAGTTTTGGGTCAGGTCGGGTTTGGGTTTACCTTAAACCCGATTTATATAAATATATATAATAAAAAATTAATATTAATTAAAAATATTTTTTTATATAATATCGGGATCGGGTTCGGGTTTACCTAAACCCGATATGAAGTAAACCCGAACCCGACCCGATATTATATAAAATTTTTTTTTAATTAATTATTTAATTTTTATTTATATATATTTATATATGATATTTTAAATAATTTATATTTAAAAAATAATATTTATATTTTAAAAAAAATAATATTTTATTATTTCGGGTCGGGTCGGGTCCGAGTCCAAGTACGATTTACATAATATCGGGTCGGGTTCGGGTATGAAAAAACAAAATAATTTTCGGATAAAGTCGGATTCGAGTTTAATAAAGCATAAAGTGGGGTCGAGTTCGGGGCGAGCAAAATTCGCCCCGAACCCGACCCGATGCCAACCCTACTTTTCATTCTAATCTTTAACTTGTGTGTCAGAATATAAAAACAGGGAATATTCCCAACCTTCGCATCTAATCGCTTTTTTCCCTTTCTTGTTCTTCCAAGAGTACTCTCATATCGAAGCTCAACACTAACATTTGATACGCCAGGTAAAGGCTTTCTATTCATCAACCGGGCATAAGAAAATGTCGCCTAAGAAAAGAGTTTTGGAAGAAAGAGAGATTGCCACCCTGGTTAGAATAGAAACACATAATAGCTAGCATTAAGATCGACCTACCCTATAATAGGCTGGTCCAACCGAGACCAATTTTAGGCTTTAATTGAGCAAATACAAGCTCTTAAGCAAATGTTATAGATTATAATTTCACTATAGGCCTCAAAGGTACCTGACCTAATTATCTCTAGCCAATAAGTTATGGAAAGGCAATCAAGCTATGAAGAGGTAAAAGCTTTCTCAGCTTTCAGGAAAGAAGAGCATGATATCCAGTCGCTCACCACTACCAAAGTCATAACTCAATAAACACTACAACCCAAATATCAAAATAAATCGACTTGAAACCCCAACCAAACAAAGACTTGAAAGCTCGGATGTAAGCCACGGAGAAAGAGCTAAAAGTGAAGGTAGTAGCTTTTGAGTGTGAGCTCAAAATTTTGGAAATGTTGCCCTTCATTGAAGAAATTGACAAAGTTATGCCTCTAAAGGGGTTCAAAATGTCGACCTTAGAAACTTATGATGGTATTTTTGATCCCTTTGATTATCTAAACTTTATAAAACTAATATGATGATGCAGGGTGCAAACGAAGCTTTGATGTGTAAAGGCTTTGCTACTTCCCTTAAGGGCGTAGCTTGATCATAGTATAGTGGCTAAAACTAAGATCAATCGTGATATTTAAAGAGCTCAGCCATTCTTTCTAGTCTTAATTTGTAAGTAGTTGAAGAATGAAAAGGATGACATTAAGTTTGATGTCGATTCATTAAGGTTGGAATGAATTTTTGAAGGATTATATCACGTATTTTAACGTGAAAGCCTTATAAGTGAAAGACCTAAAACAAGTGGACTCAATGACAAAGAATACCACATCAAGCTAACTTTATCTTTAAAGACGTCCAAGACTTTGACCAACGTCCTACTTATACCTGAAAAATACATAAATGTTGAAGCTACAATAAGAAATAGCCGAGGTGAGAGAAGCTCATCCCTCTTTTTGATGGCCTAGGTGAAAGAGGCTCATTCCTCTTCCTTGGTTGTAAAAAAGATAAAAATTTCTATGATCCTTCCTTAAGAGAGAGACTACATAGGGCTATAAGCCCTAATAGAAAAGGAAATTATATTGTATTGAATATCTCTTGATAGAGGTTTTGATACAAATCAAAAGAAATCCAAAGTTTAGATGATCAAAGCTACTGAGGCAAAACATAAGAGGGATTCGACCAAAAGATGTGCCTTTCATAGAGATATAAGTCACAACATTGAAGACTATGTTAACCTCAAAAATAAGATTGAAGCTTTGATCATAAGAGGTTAGATGTGATAGTTTATAGATTGACAAAAGCAAGGGTAAAATAAACCGACTATAGATGGGACTAAAGAGAACCCATAAGGGATAAAGAAGGTAGGCCAAAAGAAAAGAGGAAAAAAAATCTCAAAGAGATGGGCAAAGACAGGAGAAAGGCCAAACTACCGATAACAGACTAGTTATCGAGAAATTAACGTGATTATTAGAATGAGCTCTCTTCGGCTAAAAAAAAAAAATCTAATCATGGCATAGTCATGCCTATTGACTTATCAACAAGGAAAAACAAGGAGTGGAAAAACCAATCGATCTCATTCAGTTCGAAAGACTTGAAAAGAATTTAATACCCAATGATGATACCATAATGATCATAATAGTGGTGTAAAATTACGTGGTTAAAAGGATCTTGTTTGATAATGAAAATTTGACCAACATAATGTGCCATGCCACCATGAAGAAGATGAAAATTAAAGAAGATCAGTTACAACTGATCACCACGACCCTAATTAGATTTGGGAATGAGCAGGTACTAGTAAAAAGGATTATTAAATTATCGATATCTTTAGGGATGAAATCGAGGACAGTCACATTGGTCATAGAATTTATGATTATAAACATCCTATTTGCCTAAAATATGATATTGGATCGATCTAGTTAGTCTATTATATGGCTCATAAGCTTAGCTCTTTATCTAAAGGTAAAATTTCTAATGCCTCATGGGGTTGGAGAGGTAAGAAGAGATCAGTTCACGGTACGATAATGTTACGTCATAATAATGAAGAGAAGGACTGAGAAGTAGATCGATAGTTTAGCTAAGATCAAGAAGGTTGAAGAAGAGAAGTAGACAATAGAAATTGAGGAAAAAATGAGAAAATATGAGTAAGCCCCTACAACATAAAATTGACCTAATAGAAAAACACTCTTAAACTGCTCTAAGCTCTTAAGCTCAATAGAAGATACATTTTTTGTTTCATTTTTAAAAATTTTGAATAAATCTTAAAGGTGAATGAGCTCTTAAACTAGCATGAATACTTACAAGTTATTAGGACTGAGCTATCACGTTGGCCAAAAGAAGGACTAAAATGAAAAATACAAACATTCTGTTCAATCTTACATTCTGATCATTTATCAATAATATACTAATCTTCATGTCAGGATCTATCTTTATAAAAAATGGTCTCCACATGATTAAATAGAAAAAAGTAATTGATCAAAAACCTAATTCAGATGGGAATTGACTTGAGCTGATGGAAGACCTTATAACTATACCATTTTGGTAGAACATTCCTGAAAAACATATGTAAATTAGAATTAAACTTGAACACAAAGAATAGTTAATTCGACTTTTAAGAAATAATACCAATTTATTTGCTTGAACATTGTCTGATATGCCTGAAATTGATATCAATGTAATGTTCCATAGGTTGCACACCAACTCAAACATTAAAATCAGTTTGGTAAAAGAAAAAGACCTTTGCCCAAGAAAGATAAAAGATTATTGAAGAGGAGGTTGGCAAGCTATTGTAAACAAGCTTTATTAGAGATGTTTATTACCTTGAATGAATCATTAATATGATCAAGGTTAATAAAGATAGCAAAAAATAGAGGATGTATGTTGACTTTGCCGACCTTAACAAAACATACCCAAAAAATGATATTCTTTTTCTTATTAAATTAATTTATGTGGGGACATTTCATGAATCAAATTTTGGAATGCTGTCTTAGTTGGAAGCCTTGGTTAATTGAGAAGGGAAACTTTCTGTCTCTTTCTCATGAAGCTTCAATTTCGAATATGACTAACGTTTTTAAGGATGTGAAACACATGGATAAGTTGTACAATTCAATTTGTGAACTTGGCAGCCTTTTCAACTGTGAAAGACAGCAGTTATTTTTTTTTCCAATAATTTATATTGAAAGATAATTATGGTTTTTGATGAGTAATTTACAATTGTTGCTTGTGTTCTTTTGTAGGATTATTAGGTGAAAAAAATCCTGTTTTTGGTTGTAGTTCGAACATTCGGGCATCTATATTATATTTATTTTATGTTAAATATGAATTAAATATAAAAATAATTATGTTAAATACGTGTTATATCAAATACCAATTTTTTTTTTAAATTTTTACTAAATATATATAATTTTGTTAAAATATTAACTCATTATTTTCATTTTCATTTATTTTTATATCATATTTAAAAATTATCATATTTATCGTAAACTTGATATACTCTTTATCATGCATGTTAAAATTTAATTTGTTGAAAATAATAATTCAAATCTTATAAAAAAATTTAAAAAATATTTAGAGGGATGGATAGACATAATCAGAGAAAAATATACAAAATAAAATGTCCATTTTCCTCTTTAAAAATGAAGAACTTAATGGGATTCATAGAAACTTTATTTTCTTAACTAAATAGTACATTGAAATGATTGGTTTTAGATGTTTTGTTTTGTTGTTGCATGGAGCACTTGCTTGTAATTGTGGACAAATAATGCTTTTGTTGGAAGTATTTAGTGGTTCAAAGGGTATGATAGTCTTTTAACTCATTAGAGACTCTTGTAAATAATTAGGGGTATTTTAGATATTTGAGCTGACTTGACACGTTTAGTACTACATTAGTTTGACCACATCACTATTGTTTGCCATTGGTCTTTTATCTCTCATCAAAAAATATAGACATCAATGTATTATTATCCCAGGTTCTATTTTGCTTTAACCATTTACTTTTCTCTCATTTCAATCTCTTTTCATTTTGATCTTTAACTTGTGTGTCAAAGTATAAAAGCAAGGAATATTCCCAACCTTCGCATCTAATCGCTCTTTTCCCTTTCTTATTCTTCCAAGAGTACTATCATTTTGGAGCTCAACACTAACATTTAGCATGCCAGGTAAGGGCTTTCTATTCATCAACCGGGCATAAGAAAATGTCACATAAGAAAAGAGTTTTGGAGG
>NW_019167938.1:18523945-18547651 GCF_002303985.1 Durio zibethinus | reverse complement strand
AAAAAGTTCAAAGGTTTACATTTAATAAATCTTAAAGTTTGAGATAAAAAATTTTAAAAGTTCTCATTTGAGTTCTTTTTAAAGATTCTCATTTGAAAAACTTAAAGATTTTCAAAGATTCTTATTTGAAACTCAAAGATTCTTATTTAAGACTCAAAGATTCTCATTTAAAACTCAAAGGTTCTCATTTGAAAATGTCTTAAAAATTATCATTTAAGACTAAAAGGTTCTCATTTAAAAGCGTCTTAAAGATTCTCATTTAATACTTAAAGGTTCTCGTTTAAAAACATCTTAAAGATTCTCATTTAATACTTAAAGGTTCTCGTTTAAAAACATCTTAAAGATTCTCATTTAATACTCAAAGTTTCTCATTTGAAAATATCTTAAAGATTCACATTTAAGACTTAAAGGTTCTCATTTGAAAACGTCTTAAGGATTCTCATTTAATACTCAAAGGTTTTCATTTGAAATTGTCTTAAAGATTCTCATTTAAGAATCAAAGGTTCTCATTTAAAAACATCTTAAAGATTCTCATTTGAAAACATTTTAAATATTTTCATTTAAGACTCAAAGATTCTCATTTGAAAACATATTAAAGATTCTCATTTAAGACTCAAAGGTTCTCAATTGAAAACATCTTAAAGATTCTTATTTGAAAACATCTTAAAGATTCACATTTAAGACTCAAAGGTTCTTAATTGAAAACATTTTAAAGATTCTCATTTAACACTCAAAGGTTCTCATTTGAAAACATCTTAAAGATTTTCATTAAAGACTCAAAGCTTCTCATTTAAAAATATCTTAGAGATTCTCATTTAAGACTCAAAGGTTCACATTTAAAAATGTATTAAAGATTCTCATTTAAGACTTAGAGGTTTTCATTTGAAGATTCATGACTTCATTAAAATATTCAATATTTTTTTTTCAGATGACTTTCAAAACTTTACCAAAGTCAAAATTTTATATGTACTGAATGTCATGATCAATAATGCAAATGCTTTCTTAATGATGCAAATGCAATAATCTAGATTCTTACAATACTTCAAATGTCATATTCTTAACCATGAGTCAAATATTTACTGCATAATGCAAGTGTATAGCCAAACCACTGTTTCAAATATTCTCCAAACGACAATGCAAATGTAATACACCTAATGCGGATGTTTATGACATGAAATTCTAATTAGTTGTGGTAATATGGTTCTTAAGACTCCACCATTTCTCACCTTCCTTTTATAGCTCTTCAGTACTTTAGAACAAGTTTCATCAATTAATACTTGACCACAATTTATAGGCTTTTCAACACTAGAAATTTCAGAATAAATTTCATCCATTACCCTATATCATTTAATCATAACTTACAGGCTTGTCAGCATTAACCATTTCAGAATGAATTTCGTCCATTGGCCCTCATCATTTGATCACCATTGACAGGCTTTTCAGTACTAGCCATTCCAAAGTGAATTTCATTCACTGATCCTCATAATTTGATTACCTCTCATAAATTATGTCGATCAATCCATCACCACATTCATTACTTAGTCACACCATGTGTCTTTTCAAATCATTTTTTCAAGTTTTTACTTTTTTTTACCCCTTATCATCCTGGATTTCTTTTTAAAGGAATGCAAGAATCTTTTATGCACATTATCATTCATTCATCATCATTTCAATTTTTGACAACTATAATGCAATCAAACATTTTTTCAATTTATTTTGAGAATGCAACAATAAGAGAGCACAATGTGAATTGAGAGAAAGGTAATCAATGAGGAATGAGTTTGGTACAAAAATAAATGGGGAAAGAAACAAGTTGGATGCATGTCATTGGGGATGAATGATATACCCCAAACAATGAATATCTAGAAAATTTTGAACATTAATTCAGTATTTTTTTTCAAAAACTCATTCAATTAACTGTCGAAATTATTTTGAGCTCATTGAACTTTGCCCCCGCTTTGAGAGATCTTTAGATGTCTTTAACCTGTCATCCATATGTACTATTTATCCAACTCCCAACTCAAAGATTTTTTTACCCAAATCGCCCTTTCAGGTTTTCAATTTGAGTATTTCTTTTCTCTCTTTTTTTTACCTTTTTTTTCATTTATTATTTTTTTCATTTTTTCCTTTTTCCTTTTTTTCTCTTTTTTCCATCTATTAGCGATATCTTTTACACATCAATCTCTAGAGCAACATAGCATAATTTTGTTATTCCATCACAAGCATGCCTTCGCCTAGCATATGATAATTCAATTCGAGCACTCACATTTTATCCAAAGAACTTTTAAAGGCTGTAATGTAGGTTATGGTGAGGGGTCATGAAAGAAATGGATAAAATAGGCTCAAAAATATTTAAAGGGTTCAAATCTAAAGGATCATTTCTCATCACTTGATGCAACTTGACTTTTTACCCCACATCATTTCACTATTTTTTTTATCTCATTCATCACAAAAAGACTCTCATTACTTTACCTCAAATCATGTGTGGTATTTATTTTTCTTTTCTCTTTTTCCTTTGTTTTGCTTTTCCTTTTTCCTTTCTATTTGAGATCTTTTATGATCTTTTACTTCTTTTCATTTTCAAAAATTGTCCCCAATGTGAAAGGTGATCCTTGGTCAGGATTCTTTAAAAAAAAAATTCATAATAGGCTCAAAAGGGGTAGCAATGAATGATTTTTTGAATGGTAAAAGAAAAATGACCATTTTCATCTCAAATGTAAATGCTTTTCTTGAACATCATCTATTGAACAAAAATAAGTTCATAGATCTTTATAAAAGATTACATATATTCAAAACATATCTATTTCACATTTGCTAGTAGCTGGTTTTTTTGCTCAAATAGTCTTTTTAGATCAATGTAATGAGTTTTCAAAATTAAATCCCAAAATTATTACTATCATTGTCTAAACATCCATCATCTAAAATTTGAGAATGGGAATGAAAAGTTATGAAAGGTAACAAAGCATGGAACAATGGTTGAATGAAAGAGAAAATGTAATGAAATGCATTATCCTTGCCTTTTATTAAAATGATAACAACTGAAATCCTATTGCATAAAAAAATTCTTAACATTACTAGGAAAAAAATCTAGAATGATAAGTAGCTTCTAACCAGCCTTAACATCTTTCTCAAAATTATGCTCTTGTGCAATCAAGTGAAGGATTTTTATTGACATCTTGCCTCCCCAATTCATCAAAGCTTACTAAGCCTTTTCGGATCAAACTTTACACTTTATGTTTGAAAGTATAGCAGGTTTCGATAGAATAACCCATATTCTTATTATGATAATCGCACATCACATTAGCATCACACCACTTTAGATAGGGTGGCTTCAATGGTTCTAGAATAACTAAAGATACCAAGTTATTTTTGACCAGTTCTGAGAATAACTCAGTATAGGTTATAGGGATAGGGTCAATTTGTGCTCTTTCTTGGTTATCTCGAGATCTCCTTAAACCACTCACGTGGTTGTTAGACTTTGAAGCTGATGTAGTGATGTGACTAGAATCATATGTAGGTATTTGAAAGGTTGATTGGTAAGTTAGTGGGTAAGCTGATTGTGGATATGGTTGATATAGGTAAGGTAAGGTATTATTCATAGTAGGATAGTATGAGGAATAACCTTATAGTAGATAAGGTTGATATCCTCTGAATTGTCTGTCAAAGCTCATAACTTGAGCTTCAATCTCCTTTATTTTTGGCACCTTCTTAGGTTTTCCTCCTTCTAACTTGTCATTTTTAATGGCATTCTCAATAATTTCACCTGAGATTACATGTCGATAAAATTCTTTGTGGCATTCCCTATTATCTTTTCATAATAGGGAGATTTCAAAGTGCTAACGAACAATACCATAGTCTTTTTCTCAGTTAAAAGAGGCTGCACTTGAGAGGCTATGTCCCTCCATTTTTGGGCATATTCTTTAAATGATCCAATTACCTTCTTTTCCATATTCTGCAAAAGATAAACAATCAGGGGCTAAGTCTATAATATGCCAGTACTGATTAATGAAGTCATGGGCCATGTACTCTAAGAATGAATACGGGTCTTGTCTAATTAAACATACCACCTAGTAATAGAGTTGGTGAGACTATCTTGAAAGACATGCATTAATAACTTCTCATTATTAGCATGGGCAACCATTTTTTGACAGTACATGGCAATGTAGGTTTTCGAACACTTCTACCATCATAATTTTCAAACTTTGAAACTTTGAATTTTGGAGGAATAACCACATCTGGGATTAGACAGAGCCCAGCAATATCCACTGAACCATAAAAACTAATTCTCTTTACTACTCTCAACATTTCCTCTAACAATTTCATCTTCTATTTAGCTTTTAAATCTTCTAAAATCTCCTTCTCTTTAGGCCTTAGCTTCTTTTTCTCTTTTGGATTATCTAAATTTGGAATTGGTATTGGTTCTACTACCTTTTCGGTAAAGATAGAATTTACATAACTTTGATATTGTCCTAAATTTGAAGTCGATGGCATTTCAGGGTATGTGTACCCCTATAAGATAGGTAAATTGCTGTGGTGGTAGACCTCGTGTAGTTGGACTTGATGTGGCCCAAAACCAGGAGGGTATAGTGGGTCATCCACCTCTTATGATAGATGGTCTTGTTGGTTAGTACCTTATTCTATACCTTTTCCCTTGTTTAACTTGTTCAAAGCCTTTAAAATCCTATTCAAGTTGCCTCTTAACTTCTCTTGGGCTTTCTCTATCCTCTTAAGATGATTGAAATTTTTTTATTTCATCTATCTAACTGGAGCCTTTATATTATGGTGATGAGTTGATTGTATGAGATTCTTGGTTAGTGGAGCTATTCTTGAACCTTAAGTACCATAATTACGATTAGAAATGTTATGCTTTATGTTTGGTATTTTGATGCATAAATGAAATGTGTATTTTCATGGATGAAATAAAAATGATTCAGATGTAAAATATTACATATGATAATGAAAATGATGCATGATATGGTAATGCAAATGCACAAAGTCAAACAAACAAAATAGTTAGATCACAAATTGTTCCTTCTTATGTCCTAACTTTGGGTTACATCTATCACTGAATAGGAAGGGCTCTATCCTATAGCTAGTCCTCTTAGGTGTTGATTATATGCAGGGTTAGGTGACTTTGATTATTAAAGGTTCCTAAATTATTTCTTACATCATTATCCATCATAGACTGGTAAAGCAGTCCAATCCTCAACCATCATAGGCTACCAACGAAAATGATTCAATTTGAGTAGGAGTATTTCACTAGCTATTATGGAGATTATCATCTCACGAGAGTGTAGGTACTTTTCTCCCTTCTAAAAGAGATAGAGCTTGGGTATAGAGTTCATGTAATGTAAATACATATGATAGTATGTGTGAAGAAACATATAGGTTTCATGCCAAAAAAAAAAAAAAGACAGAAAAAAGAAAATGTTAGTAAACAAATAATTGCAATTTAAAACCATTAGATCAAAGAATAGGATAAATTTAAAAGTTTATAGCTTGACTGTCTATAGTTTTCCCTAATGGAGTCGCCAAACCGTCATAACATATAGATCCGTAAATTTATAGCTAGACTTAACAAATTAAAGAGTCACCACTAATCTTTTTTATTAGGTATGATTGGCCACCTAAAGAATCTATCCTCTTAAAGAGCTTCTAAGTTTGACTAAAGGTCCCTAAAAGAATAGGTTTGGGTCTACTAACCAGAATAAGGTTTGGGAGTTTAGTTACATGTGAGGAAGGTTATAGCACCCCCAAGTGCCCATCCAAAGGATGGTACTATATTATTTTAAATTTATCCTTAGGTCTTGAGTCTAATGGTTTCAAATTTTTATGTTGAAATATTGAAAATAATTTATAAGATTCTTCCATCAATTTGGTAGAATTCTTAAAAATATTTTTTCACCTCAAGAGTATTCAAAGATCCCATTTGTTTCCTTAAAGAGACTTCGTCGTCGGAAAAATGTTTATTTATTATTCTTTTTTGTTGAAAATATATCTAATTATTCCATTATTTTGGCCAAATTAGAAATATTTTCTTTTTTTCTTAGATTTCTAAATTTTCCACAATTTGGGCCTAGTTAGAAATTCTCTCTTTTCTTTGTTGGATTTCTAAATTTTTCACCAATTGGGTCAATTTAAAAATATTTATTTATTTATTTGTCTTCGGAAGGAAAATAATATGACAATTATTTTTTATTGAAATTTCATTTAAATTCTTCCACCATTTGAGACAAATTTAAAGAGATTTCTCATCTAAAGATTTTTTAAGAATTTACTATTTAAAATTTCTAAGAATCTCATCATTGGATAATTATCAAATATTTTCAACCAAATTTGAAAAAGAATACAATTACTTTTATTAAAATTTCATTTAAATTATTCCATCATTTAGGACAAATTTAGAGAAAATTTATCACATTGAGATTTCTTAAAAATTTACCGTTTGAAATTTATAAGAATCTCATCTTAGGATAATTCGTACTTAATTTCAAATTTTTTATCAATATTTTTCTATTTTATATTTTCTATTTTTTTTTTGTTTTGAAAATAAATATTAATTATTGTTATTAAATTTTATCTAAATTATTCCACCATTAGGGATAAATTTAGACAAAATTTCTTACTTAGGAATTTTATAAAAATTTATTATTTGAAATTTCTATAAATTCTATAATTGGATAATTAATATTTATTCATAAAATTTATTTTATTTTTTTAACTTTTTTATTTTTATTTTTTTCTAAAATTTAATTATACGAAAATACTTAAAAAAATAAATAAATAAAGTGAAAGAAACCCAAAACAGGAGGTGACTCAATTCTAATGGTTATAGCGCGACTCGGTTGTAGGAAGAAAAGTTGAAATGGATTAAAAATTTTCTTTGCTTGGCTCAGCTTGAGACAAAGACTAAAAAAAGTCATTGGAATTTGGAAATTTTTCAGATTTTTTTCAAAATTTTTTTTTCTAAAACCCTAAAAACTCTTTGAAAAATTTTTTTAACTACTTTTCCTGATTTCTGCCTCTCTCCCTAATTTTTTTGTGTGTTTGTATGATTTGTGTGGGCATGTATTTATAGGGTTCTGAATCTTAAATCTCCAATCTAGAAAGGAATCTCAATTTCTTTTGAATTCCAACCTTAAACCCAATTCCAACTTTACAAACCAGTTTCAACAATTTCATATAAACTTAACTATATATTTTTTTGTTATTTTTATTATTTATTATTTTATTATTCATTAACAAAATTAACCCAAATAGAACCCTAGACAGATTGGGGTGTCTACATAAGCTATCATGCCTTGGGACCAAAACATAACACAATCATATTACCTTGAAGTAAAACTTCAAAGTAATATGAAACTTTTTTTAAATCATTCTAAAATTTTTTAATAAAATAATCTGTTCAAGAAAATTCGTAAGTTTAATTTAACTAACGAGAAATCTCTATATTCCCAAATGCAAACTAATAAAAATACTAAATTGCTTTATAAGATCTCACTAGCCAATAATGTCTCTAATATTCAAATAATCTTTCCAATTTGATTTTCTAGTTTCTCACATAACTAAGCAAACTTATCATTTACTTGTCTATAAAGAAAAAGTAAAATGAGAATGAGCAAGTCATAACTTAGCAAATATAGGCTTAAACAACAAAAAGTTTTTATTTTTAATTTTTTTAAATAAGCAGTTGAGGAAGAAGGGCATGAAGAAACTAGAAATGGTAATTGCCCATACTTATTGGTTAATTTGGAAAGAGAGATGCAGTGCTATTTTCTAGAATAAAAATCCAAAACCAATGGAAGTGATAAGGAAATATAAAGAATGGTGGGAAAACATATTAGAAGAAAAAAAGAAAGTGCAAGCAACAAATAAGGTGAAGAAAGAAAGGTGGCAGAAACCAAGGAAAGGATGGGTCAAGGTAAATTTCAATGTAGCAAGAAAAAAGGGTGGGATAGGCTGTCATGCCCTAAAATCAAAACACAACACAACCATATTATCTTAAAATCAAATTTCAAAGTAATACAAAACTTATTTTCAATTGTTTTAAAATTTTTTAATAAAATAATTTGTTCAAGAAAATCTGTAATTTTAATTCAAATAATGCGAAATCTCCATTTTCCAAATGCAAACTAATAAAAATACTAAATTACTTCATAAGATCTCACTAGCCAAAAATATCTCTAATGTCTGAATAAACTTGCCAATATAATCTTCTAGTTTTTCATATAACTAAGCAAACTTATCACTTACTCACTCGTAAAGAAAAATTAAATGGGGAATGAGTAAGTCATTGCTCAGCAAGTATAGGCTCACATATTTTACTGGATCAAGTATCATTTTCATATATATCATATAGATCATTCAAAATATTCATTAAATTAAAATGTTAGAGCATTTCAAAAATCGTCATTATTTCAAACATTTTGTAGATAATAAATCAATATCAAAATAGGTCAATTCATAAATCATTACAAAATATGCTACCATTCAAATATATTAATCAAACTAAATTATGGATCAATCATTAAAAATCATCGTAAATCATCTTCATATACAAATTATCATTATCATTAGTTTATTGTTAGCTATAATAATTGCTATAACCTATGACATTGGCTGTATCGATAATTTCATCCTTATGATCATTGCTAATTATTCTAACCCACCAACTAGGGCTTACACTAACTAATATAACCCATTAGCTATAGTAAGGCCATATGATCATGACTATGCTAACTACTATAGCCCATTAGCTAGGATCATAGAACTAGTTTTGGTGTCGATGATCTCATTTCCCATAGATGTAAAAACGTAACTATCATAAAATCATTTCTTAAACAGAAATAATTTTCCCATTTCATTCATAAGCATGATCCATCATTTACATAAAAAATACAAAATAATCATATACTTGATCCTATTTTCATACATAAAAAATATGAAATAAAACATTCATTCATTTAGAAATATTTATATATACCTAGATTCAAAAACAAGTAAAGTGTATGAGATCTTACTTCCACCTTTTTGATTCCACCACTTAGTTTTTTCTCCAAAATAATTACTGGCCTATTTAAGATAATTTTAATATATCAGAAATTAATCAACCCTTTTTAAGATTATTTGTACTAAAAACATCTATGTTGTTCAAGAATTAATTTAATTAACTAATTATGGTAGCCAGTACTTTCCATATCTCAAGATATACAACTTAGAATTAAGATATTTTTAATGTGTTAGAAACTAGACTTGATAAGCTTTCTAACCATATATGGCCCATCTCGTAATTCCTTATAAATTAATTATAATAAATTTTGCAATCTACATTATATGTTGTTGCCATACAACATGTATACCTTTTAATAAAAATTAAATATTTGTTTATAGGAGACTCCAAATTCAATTCCACCTATTTTGTTGGAAAGTATACTCAATAACCTTTTCAAACATGTATAACTCAATCCTTAATTCCTTGTATAAAATTTTCATAATTCAACCTTGATGCTGTTGCCATATAGTCTGTATATTCTTAAGTAAAAAATAGAAAAGTTTTTCATAGAAAATTCATATTTGACTTCCGTTTATTTCATTAGAAAGTATATTCCACATGCTTTCTAATGATATATAATACTTATAGTAATAACCTATCCATTAACACATAATTCTATTTTAATTCATTGTTGTAAATCATAGCATCTTATTTAAAAACGTAATTTTTCCTTCAATCTTTAAAAAGCTCAAATCTCCACTTTCAACCTTTAAAATCCATTCAATAATCATTATTAAATCTTAATAACATGAAGTAAACAAAGTCCAATAATTTATCCAAACAGATCATGAAGATTAATGGAAAATTTCATAATTTTTTTTGGTTTTTCTTTCAAAACTTTAACTCCAAATAATAACAACCAATATAGTATTTTTCTTAAATAAAAAGATGGCATATACTGACCTTTAAGAGATTAACTTGATTATAGTCTTTGATTTTGGATCCTTAACTTGATTTTTCATGCTCTTTAAGCTTAAGAAAGATAAGAAAGAAGAGCTCTTTTCTTTTTTGTTTTATGATAACTGGGTTTTCTTTGACAAAATATCTTAGCCACTTTTTCTTTAGTAATTAACCTCTTAATAAACTAATAGGCTTTAATAATAGTCTAGCCCAATTATCATTTGGGCTAGGGTATTACATTATCCCTCCTTATAAAAAGTTTCATTTTTTAAACTTAATTTACATCTACATCTTATTCCTTAATTTCTAGAATCACTTTTTTTGTCGTATGATTGTTTTATTTAACTTTTACAAAAGTAATCATTCTATTTCAAAACTTGTTTTTTCCAATCGACCATTCAAATAAAATGTTTTCGATATGTTAATGCCCTATATCATCTTGAATTTCTAAATACTCATATCCAATCATACAGCTTGTATTAAGGACATATTCTCTCAACATAGATTAATTATGCACACTAAATATCTAAGGTGACAAGATTCTTTATATTGAACTTCTTTCACTTTACCAAGAACTTCAAATGTCCTTACATAAATAAACTTAACCTTCTTTACTTTATAATCCATGTAACACTTTTAATGATGACACATTTAAGTACAAATGCTTACCTTCTTGAAGCTATAAATCTTATCTCCAAATTTATGCATAGTTCTTTTGTTTACTTTAAACCATTCCTTAATGAACTAAAATTTAGTAGACATCTGATCCGTAAATTCAAGAAATAAAAGTTTCTTCTTCTTTGTTTTTATCCTAATAAGTTTGAGACTTAAATCTACTTCCATACAAAACCTCAAAATGAATCATTGAATGTTTGTCTGATGACTATTGTTATAAAAATGTTTTTTTTCAAGTTACAAGATAAGCACTGCTTAGAAAATTTTCTACCAATGATAAAGCCTCCAAAAATAAAAGGAACACAAAACATTCTTACTCAAAATCCGTTAGTTCTTATTTATTAAATATTTATCGCTTTCTCGACTAACAATAACCTAAGAATTTATAACTTAAACCAAATCAAGCTTCCACTACATATTCTGATGTTTTCTTCTAGTAAAACTTTAAAATAACAAATTAACTTTCATAACATTGTTTCATAACAAGAAAAATGTATGCCCATAAATTTTCATGTAATATGTTTCACATCAGTAATTCATAACCATAATAACCTTAAAGTTGAATAACAATATTAACAAATCCTTTAGTCACCAAAAAGATCACATAATACTTTAATTTTGTTTTCTTCTTCGCTGACAATATGGAATTTTCTATCAATTAACCATTATAATGCATATCAAATTGATGCAATAAATCATATCTATAAATTTTTACTATGTAAATTCAAACATAAGTCTCTAGTTGTCAAAGATGTCTCTAATTTCAATTATTGTTCTTTCTAATTTAATAAACCAATTATCATATAATAACTGATTCTCCACAATCTTCACCAATATCATAATGTCTCAATTTTTTTTTACCAAATATATTGCTATCATCTCTAAGTTAATCAAGACTTATGCATCATAATCCATAAGAAAAATTCTCTTATAAAGTTTGAACTAATAAGAACTTCAAATACTTGAATTTGCACCAAAAGTATAGTTATGAACAATAGCCAAATGCATCAAATTATTTTAGAAATTTTTTCAAATTGCTTTAAAATCGAATACATGCTTAGAAATTACTAAGTACAGAAGATCATCACTAATTATTAAGACCTGATCCTAAAATCTTTTGCACTTATAAGATTTTAAACAATCATTCTTAACCAAAACATATATATTTTCTGTAAATTGATTACTCTTTCAAAACCAACTTCTTTACTAAATCATTTAGATAACACAACTTTAATTTTTATCCACAAATTTAATCTTCTGCTAAATATATACATCTTGCACCATAATAGGCAATATTTTTCATAAGTTTATAATTCCAAAGAATCCAATATTGTGCTACAAACTATAATCACAAATATTCACTTTGACAATTGAGAAAATTCTTTACACTCTAAATAGAAAAATAATAATCAAACTTTAAATTAACTATACAAACTTTCAACTTGTATGATCAAACCTTAAATACTTTCTCAATAAAAATGTAGAATCAAATCAAGTGAATATCCTTTTTTATATATATTAAACTATTTACTACAATTATCATATTTTGAACTAAATCTATCAAGACAAATTCTCAAACATTATAACCCATAAATAATTACTTTAAAATTTCAAAATATCATTTCATTCCAACTCAATATTCTATACTTTTAATTCCAACAATATACACTCCTATTCCAATATTAGTCCATAATTAAATGTTCATATAACACTCAACAAATTACTTCAAAATCTTGTTAAATCAAATATCTTTTCTCAACCCATAAAACCTCTAATAATTAAATTATTCTCTTTGATAATCATTTTAACTTATAAAATACGTCTCATTATAAGTCACATCAAAAATCTCTTCAACTTATAAAATCACACTCTATCAAAATAATTAGACTTTCTCTTGATTACAAGATCTTAAAAGCAATATGTAATTATCAACCAAAGTAATTATATTAAGAATTCATTAAATCATTGATTCTTTAAAATTTATTGAAACTTTAACTTCTCCAAAATTCATTGAATCATTTACTTATACTCACCATTATAGTCTATGGATCAAACTTATGTCTTTGAAAAATTATCACATTATCCAAAAGTCATCATCCAAGTTCTTAAAAATGTCCACGTAGTATATGAATTATAATCGTACTCGTAAAATATCTATTTCAACAAAAGGATCATAAGTTATGTTCTTAGAAATTATTGTTAATCTAATTATTATAATTTAACCTCTTACAAAATCTCTAAAGATCATAACCTAAGTTTTTAAAAAAATCTCAAAAATTATAATATAAGCTCTTAAATATCCTATATAGTTTAAAGATCATAACCTAAACTCATACAAAATCTCCAAGAATCATAACTTAGGCTTTTAAAGAAAATCTTATTATAATCTAACTCCTAAAAATTCTTTAAAGATTGTAACTTAAGCTCTGATATCACTTTATGTCATGCCTCGAGACTAAGATACAACTCGACCATATTACCTTGAAGTAAAATCCCAAAATAATATGAAGCCATCTTTTTTAATCATTCTAAAATTTTTCAATAAATAATTTGTTCAAGAAAATCCATAGCTTTAATTCAACTAATGAGAAATCTCCATATTCCCAAATGCAAACTAATAAAAATACTAAACTGCTTCATAAGATATTACTAGCCAACAATGTTTCCAATGTCTAAATAATCTTTCCAATATGATTGTTTAGCTTCTCACATAACTAAGCAAACTTATCATTTACTCATTGTAAAGAAAAAGTAAAAGGAAAATAAGTAAATCATGGCTCAGTAAGTATAGACTTACACACCATACTGGATCAAGCATTATTTTCATACATATCATATAGATCATTAAAAACATTAAAAAAATCATCATTATTTCAAGCATTTTGTAGATCATAAATCAATATCAAAATAAGTCAATTCATAAATCATTGTAAAATATGCTACCATTCAAATATTGTAATCAAAATCAAATCATGGATCAATAATTAAAAATCATTGTAAATTATCTTCGTATACAAATTATCATTATCATTAGTTTATTGTTAGCTACGGTCACTGTTATAATCCATGACATTGGTTGTATAGATAGTTTCATCCTTATATCATTACAACTATTATATTACACTAACTACTATAACTCAGTTAGTAGGATCATATGATCATGGATATGCTAACTACTATAACCCAGTTAGCTAGGACCATAGAACTAAGTTTGGTGTTGATGATCCCACTTCAGAGATGTAAAAATATAACTATCATAAAATCATTCCTTAAACATATATCATTTTCTCATTTCATTCATAAGCATGATCCCTTATTTACATAGAAAAAATACAAAATAATCATATACTTGATCCTATTTTCATACATTGAAAATAAGAAATAAAACATTCATTTCATTTAGAAACATTTATATATACCTAGATTCGAAAACAAGTAAAAGTGTGTGAGATTCTACTTACCTTTTTTCAATTCCACCAGTTAGCTTTTCCCTCAAAATAATTAATGGCCTATTTAAGATCATTTCACTATATAAAAAATTAATCAACCCTTTTTGATACCATTTATACTAAAAACAACTAAGTTATTCAAGAATTAACTCAACTAATTAATTCTAGCAACCTGTGCTACTTTCACTAAAATGACCATATCTGAAGATATACAACTTAGAATTAAGATCCTTTTAATGCCTTTAGAAACTAGACTTCAAAAGATTTCTAACCATATATGGCCCACATTGTAAGTCCTTGTAGATTAATTATAATAAAATTTTCAATCTATGTCATATGCTGCTGCTAGACAGCATGTATACCTTCTAATAAAAAATTACATATTTATTTATAGAAGACTCCAAATTTAATTCCACTTATTTTTTTGGAAAGTAGATTCAATATTATTTTCAAACATAATGGCTCAATCTTAATTCTTTGTATAAAATTTAAGGCAATTTTTTAAATTCAACCCTGATGTTGATACCATACAGTCTTATATCCTTAAGTAAAAATTAGACATAAAAAACTCAGATTTACTTTTGTTTGTTTCATTAGAAAATAGATTCAACATGCTTTCTAACAATATTTTTTTTAGTAATAATATCTATTAATTAATACAAGATTCTATTTTTAATTCATTACCGTAGATCATAGTATCTTATCCAAAAATAGAATTTCTCTTTTAATTTTTAAAAAACTCAAATCTCCACTTTCAGTCTTTTAAAATTCATTCAATAATTATCATTAAATCTTGTTAGCCTTGAATTGATAAAAGTTTTTGAATTGACAAAACAAAACTTTACCGAACTTGGAATTGAATTGTTTTATCTTAAATTTAACATTTTTCAGCTTTCTATCTTGCCAAAAATTATTTTTTAAAACTAAAGCAAAACATGTTCTAGAAACAAAAATAGACTTTTGGACAATTTTGGATATAGGGATCAATGTCCTAAGGGGCTAGATCGATCCTTTCACATGACCCGATTGATCCTTTGGCTAAAGAGATCGATCCATTTTTCTTTCAGTAGCTTATCTCATACAAGTTTTTCAAAAATTAATCAATCATCTTCTTGTAGGATCGATTGGCTAGGTTTTTAAATGAATCGATCAATCCTCTCTTTAAAAGGATTGATCCATTTTTTATCTAGAAGCAAAATAGGTTTTCAAAATTTACATAAGGGATTAATCCCCATACATAAGGGATTGATCACCTGGGATAAGGGATCGATCAGGTTCCTTACCTAATCGATCGGGTAGTCTGATAATGCATAAAATTGGTTTTAATTTTAATTGATCTTATCGATCCTCTATATAAAGGGATCGATCCCTCGATGCCCAAAAAGCCCAAACGACTATTATTTTGTTTGAAAATTTACAAGTTTCAAGTATTAAATGTAAGCAACGACTATCTTCCTCTTTTAACATATAAATGAAGGTTTCTCACTGCATTTGAAGAGAATGAAAAAGCTAAGAAAACTTATTGCTTTCATCTATCATTTTCTCTAAGTATTAAAGAGTATTATAGTGTGAAAAAAGTACAAAAATTCTTGTTGTATCAAATTATCTCTTGATACTCTTATTAATCTTGATTTGTACTTCAAATTTAGTAAACACCCAACCTTAGAGAGTTCTTTGAGTTTGCAAAACACTTAAAAGCTTGTATTGTGAGGGTTATGAGCATAAAAGGATGATAACCCTTAAAGATTATGGTGTTGATTATATAAAGCTTTAAAGAGCAAGGTTGTAACATTCAACACATAGTGGATTAAACTCTTTGGCAAGTGAAGCTAAGCGAGAGGACGTAGGTGCCTAAAGGAAGGGCCAACTCTTATAAATTTCAATGGTTGATTTTTTATCTGTTCTCTTACTTTTAAATTATTAGTATACTCATATTTGTGTGTTATTTGTTTAGTTAAAATTGATTGTAAAATTTTATGCTTATTGGATATTGAATTTTGAAAATTTATTATCAACCACTTTATTATCTCATTCCCATCAAATGTGATAATACTGGTGCCATTAATCTCATCAAAAATCCAATTCAACACTTAAGAACTAAGCATATTGAAATTAGGCATTATTTCATTAGAGATTCATGTTCAAAGAGTGATATTGTGCTTGGATATGTTGATACTTTGCATCGATTAGCTGATATTTTTATAAAACTTCTTGATAGAGATAGATTTTATACAATTAGAGGTGAACTTTGTATGATGAATGCTCATTGAAATGAATTCTTGATAAATTAATGCCTTACTTGAACAAATGTGGGTTCACATTCGATAACTTGTGTATGATTACATTTGAAATGTTATAATGCATGTTTAAAATAATTATTTAAAAAAAAAGCTACACGGTGAATCGATTGATCTAATGGATGACCAGATCGATTGGTTTTTCACTCATTAGCTAAATTAACTGGGGTTTTGCATGAACCGATTGATCTCCCTTGGGGGCTCGATAGATAAGGTAAGTTTAAAAACTCACTATTTTGGTTTCAAATTTTGAAAGTTCTTCTTAAAAAAACCCCACACGAGACTCCCTCTTCATCTTCCTATTTCCTTACTTTCTTATACCCTAATAAGTAATTGTTGGCTAAAACTTTTATACTAGATGCTGATGAGGACACAAACACTATGTGTGAAATGTCAGATTTAGCTCAAGATATCTTTGGGAATGAAAAACTTGAGATTGCCTCCTACACAGGCCACTAAACTCTCTACGTATGATAAATTATTACGACTATATAATTACTCATATTTTGGCATCATTTGGCACCAATTATTCAACTATTCGAAAATAAGATTACTGTAGATGTTACAAGATCAAACATGAGGAGAAACTTTAAACTTGTGCACTTTATCTTTAATAACATAATGAGAGTAGTTCAAAATAGAAGATTAAACTTTAGTGGTATGGTTTTGCTATAAGTAATCTATTGAAGAAATTGAGTATTAACATTAGAAGCGATTAGATGGATTGTATTTAATGACCCATTTATGTATTCTTGGAGTTCATACTTTGCATGGTATGGGTTATATATAAAAATGCAATTAGTTTATGGATTACAAAGATAGAAATTGGGGGCTATGCAAGAAGAATAAGAGCATGAGTTTCCCAGTATTCCTAATGTACCTCAATAAGAACTTTCTAGTCCCACCATTTGATACTTAAGGTGCATTACAAATTATGATGGGTTCAAATGAATAGCTTGCGCTCCATGGTTGGAAACATGAATTTAAGGCTTGAAATTTTAGAGTTAAATCAGAATGCCATGATTGAAGAAATTTGTCAAATGAGGACTGAGATGAACTAGCACTTCCACCATTTCCCACCTTATCTTTCTGCTTTAATGATCTACCTTGGTCCATGCCTTGGATGTTTTCCCTACATATTTATCTTTTTAAGTTTTAATTTTCTTAAAGACACTTATGCATTATGTTTTTAAACCTCGTTATTTGACATTTATATTAATGATGTATGCATTTATTTTCATAGTGGATTTGGTGTATTGCATTGGGAATTGGTTTAAATTGATGTTATGTGGAAATTTGGTATATTGATTGATTTGCTATGGCATTGAGTTGTGGAATTAAGTTGATTTGATTTGAACATATATTGAGCTTATTATTGCTTTGAATTGATTGTCATATTACTTTGATTGTCTTGATTTTTTTGAAATGACAAAAAGGAAGAGAAGTAATGAAATGAAAAATTCTTGTTGAAACAAGGTTTACAACAAAGGGTCATTTGATGACTTGCTCATATGTTATAGAGGGAGTAATTCTAAATGGATATATAGATATTGCCTTATCTATTAATGATCTTGATATTGATAGTTATATTCTTGTTCTTAGCTTGTTTAAATTTTTTTTATGCTAAAAGTGAAGGGAAGCCTACTTTTCAAATGGAAAAATGTTTTTGAAGCAAATTTTTTAGTTGGTTTTGTCATATTTAAAAAAAGGGAGATTGTTGTCCTTGAATTGATAAAGCAAAAATTTTCCTATCATGAATCAAATTTATTTTATCTCAAATTGAACGTTTTTTCAACTTCTATCTTGCCAAAAATTATTTTTGAACTAAAGCAAAACATGTTTTGGAAACAAAAATAGACTTTTGGACAATCTGGGATAGAATTGATTGATCCCCTAAAGGGAGGGATCGATTATTTCACATGACCTAATCAATCCCTTGGCTAAAGGGATCGAATCCATTTTTCTTCTAGCAGCCTATCTTGTGCAAGTTTTTCAAAAATCAATCGATCCCTTATTTGTAGAGATCGATTGGCCTAGGTTTCTTAAGTAAACTGATCAATCCTCTCTTTAAAGGGATTGATCCATTTTTTATCTAGAAGCAAAATGGGTTTTAAAAATTTGTAGAAGGAATCGATCCCTCTTATATAAGGGATTGATCACCTGGGATAGGGGATTGATCTAGTCCTTCACCTGATCAATCAGGTAGTCTTCTATATAAAGGGATCGATTCTTTGGTGCTCAAAAAGTCCCAACGACTATTATTTTGTCTAAAAATTTGCAAGTTTCAAGCCATTAATGCAAGCAATGACTATCTTACTCTTTTCAACGTTTAAATGAAGGTTTTCCATTGCATTTGAAGAGAATGAAAATGCTAAAAAAACTTATTGCTTTTATCTACCATCTTTTTCAAGCATCAAAGAGTATCTTAGTGTAAGAAAAGTGCATAAATTCTTGTTGTATCAGATTTTCTTTTGATACTCTTATTAATTTTAATTTGTACTTCAAATTAGCAAACACCCAACTTTAAAGAGGTTTTTTGAATTTTTAAACATTCAAAAGCTTGTATTGTGAGGTTGTGAGATTAAGGGAATGATAACCCTTAAAAGATTGTGGTATTGATTGTATAGAACTTTAAAGAGGCTAAGTTGTAACATTCAATATATAGTAGATTAAACTTTTTTGGTGAGTGAGGCTAAGGGAGAGGACATAAGTGCCTAATAGAAGGGCTGAACTTCTATAAATTTGATGTTTGATTTTTTATCTCTATCTCTTACTTTTAAGATTGTTAATATACTCATTTGTTGTGTTTATTTGCTTAGAAAAATTAATTTGTAAAATTTTGTTGCTTATTGGATATTGAATTTTGAAAAATTTATTATCAACTAATTCACCTCCCTCTTTGTTTATTTCAAGTTTTTGAGCTAACAAATCTTAATAACATGAAGTAAATAAAGCTCAATAATTTACTCAAATAGATTATTACAATTAATAAAAAGATTTCATAGATTTCGTAATTTTTCTTAGTTTTTCTTTTAAAACTTCAACTTTAAATAATAAGAATCAACATGTTACTTTTTTAAAAATAAAAATATGGCATTTTATTCACCTTTAAGAGATTAACTCGATTGTAGTCTCCGATTTTAAATTCTCAACTTGATTTTTCATACTTTTTAACCTCAAGAAAGATAAGAAAAAAGAAATTAGTTTTTCTTTTTTATTTACAATAACTAAGTTTCTTTGATAAAATATCTCAGCTACTTTTTATTTTTAATAATTAATTTATTAATAAACTAATGGGTTTTGATAATAGTTAGCTCAATTATAATTCGGGTTGGGATATTACATAGGCGTGGTTATAAGAAACTCTGAAGGAGAATTGGTAGGCAAAGGGGGAAAAGAAGTAGCAGTGCATGATGCTGCAGAAGCTGAAGCATTAGCTGTGAAAAAGGGAGTGGTGCCACTATGAAACAAGAGACCATTGTTACTTTGAGTGTGTCTATACAAAAGAAGTTTGGCAAAAGATCCTTCAGCTATCAACATTGATAAAATAGGTAGGAATTGCGGACAGTAGAACTAAGTTGAGCAGAAAACAGATTAAAAGGAAAAGCTTTGATCTCAATTTTATTGAGAATTACCTAGAACGCATGTATATATTTCATATGGGGGGAAACGAATCAAAGGATATTCAAGCAAAGGAAGATGACGGACTGCACAAAATGGTGGACAAAGTCGAGGAAATTGTAAGGTACAGGCTGCCATGAATTGAAACATATTGCAGGAGATATGATAAATAAAAACTTAGAAAAGATTAGAATCTGAATGTAGAATTTTCAGAATAAGCTGTTAACGAATTATTTTTTCTCTGTTTGTTAAGTTGTAGAATAATTATATTGTAGCTGATTCTTACTGACTTTGGATGAATAAAAATTCAATTTATCCAAAAAAAAAAAAAAAAAACACCCAAAGGCACATTAGCCGTCATGCCTAAAGAGAGCAATACCAAGCATCTTTGCAGGTAGTGGCTGAGGGCGTGAGCTTTTAACAAGGGCAGTGCGGGGCCAGGGCGGCCCTCGCATCAACTTTTCCCCCCAAAATAAGTAATAACTTCCATTAGCAAATGGAATGATGCCATTAATCACTTTTTATGGCTTCAAGTCCTTTTCTCCTTTCAAAAATCTCACACCCTTTTTATTCGCTTTGTTCTCTTTATCCCACAAAAATCACATTGTTAGACTTGCAACGGTACTATCAATTAAGTTGCCCGCCACCTCATTCAAATTTCTCAAACACTTCTCTTCAAATGATAATTCACTCATCTTTCACACCTTCAATTTCGATTCCTTCTATTCTAATTTAATCGACAATTCGACCCAGAAACCAACTTAACCCAAATCCATGCTAAGTTACTCCTCCTTGGTATTCATCAAAATGGTTTTCTAATCAACAAACTCATTAATTCAGCTGTGAAACTTGGAGAAATCAGTTATGCACGTAAAGTGTTCGATGAATTTCCTGAGCCAGATGTTGTATTTATGGAATGCAATCATTAGAGGTTATTCTAAGTATAGTATGTTTGCTAATGCTATTGAAATGTATTCAAGAATGCAAGTTCTATGGGTTAGTCCTGATGGTTATACACTGCCTCATGTCCTTAAAGCTTGTGGTGGATTACCGGGTTTTGAAATGGGCGAAGAGTTCATGGGCAGATATTTAGGCTTGGGTTTGAAAATGATGCTATTTGTTCAAAACGGGGTGGTTGCTTTTTATGCGAAATGTGGGAAAATTGCAAGTGCCAAGGTTGTTTTGATGGTTTAAAGTTTAGGAATGTTGTTTCTTGGACTTCCATGATTTCGGGGTATTCTCAGAATGGACAGCCTATAGAGGCTTTGAGCGTTTTTGCTGAAATGCGGGAAACGGTGTAATGCCAGATTGGGTTGCTCCTTGTTAGTGTTATTAGGGCACATACAGATGTTGAGGATCTGGAACATGCGGAAATCTATCCAGGCTTTGTTATTAAGACAGGGCTTGAATTGGAGCCTGACTTGCCTCATTGCGCTGACTGGCCAATGTATGCCCAAATGTGGGCAAGTAATGGTTGCCAGATCCTTTTTGATCAAATGAAGGTTCCTAATTTGATATTGTGGAATGCCATGATCTCTGGTTATGCAAAGAATGGTTATGCTGAGGATGCTGTAGAACTTTTCCGTGAGATGATTTCTAACAATATCAGAACAGATTCCATAACGGTCAGGTCTGCTGTTATAGCTTGTGCACAAGTTGGTTCTGTTGAGTTAGCTAGATGGATGGACAATTATATCAGTAAAAGTGAGCATACAGATGATATTTTTGTCAACTCAGCTCTTATTGATATGTTTGCAAAATGTGGAAATGTTGATATGGCCCGCATGGTCTTTGATAGAACACTTGATAAAGATGTTGTCATGTGGAGTGCCATGATTGTGGGATATGGATTGCATGGTAGGGGACGGGAAGCCTTAGACCTGTACCAATTGATGAAGCAAGCAGGTGTCTGCCCTAATGATGTCACTTTTCTTGGACTTCTCACAGCTTGCAACCATTCAGGTCATGTAGAAGATGGATGGCAACTTTTTCCACAGCATGAAAGACTATGGAATTGAGCCCTGCCACCAACATTATGCTTGTGTGGTTGATCTTCTTGGGCGTGCTGGTTATCTAGATCAAGCTTATGATTTTATTAT
The DNA here is from genome assembly GCF_002303985.1 of Durio zibethinus. The sequence goes on along the minus strand of NW_019167938.1, from coordinate 18,525,558 downwards.
GAATATGCCAATAGAACCGGGTGTATCAGTGTGGAGGGAGCACTTCTAAGTGCTTGCAAGATTCATCGCCATGTGACACTTGGAGAATATGCTGCAGAACGGCTTTTCTCACTAGAATCTTATAATACAGGGCATTATGTGCAGCTCTCCAATCTCTATGCTTCTTCCAGAATGTGGGATCGTGTTGCAAAGATACGAGTTTTGATGAGGGAGAAGGGACTAAGCAAGGACCTGGGATATAGTTGATTGAGATAAATGGGAAACTTCAAGCATTTTGTGTAGGAGACAAATCACATCCACGATCTAAGGAGATTTATGAGGAACTTGAGTCATTGGAGAGAAGGTTGAAGCAAGCTGGATTCATTCCACATACAGATTCTTCCTTGCATGATTTGAATTATGAAGAGATCGAGGAAACCCTTTGTAATCACAGTGAAAGGTTAGCAATTGCCTTTGGCTTAATAAGTACTGCACCAGGAACTACACTTAGGATAACAAAGAATCTGCGGGCATGTATTAATTGTCATTCAGCCACCAAGCTTATCTCAAAGCTTGTTAACAGGGAGATAGTTGTGAGGGATGCAAACCGTTTTCATCATTTTAAAGATGGAGTTTGTTCTTGTGGAGATTATTGGTAAGAAGCACAATCAGTTTGGATTTATCATGAGCATTATGATCTATTCAGCTAATCTAGATGAAGGCAGTTTGTAAACGTTTCATGGCATTTAGCTTGTATTGGATATGAAAATGAGAAAAATCAGGTTACTTGCATGAATTCATTTTGGTCTAATGACTGTGATACACAATGAATTTAAGGGTGGCCCTCCTCTTCCTTGAATTTTCTTTTGAGCACTTCTAGAAGATTTTGATGGGCAAATATTCCTAACAAGATTTGATTTGAAAGGAGAGTTCAGTTCACTTCCTACAGCATCATATGCCAGATTTCATTTTCAAATCACAGGAAAGAAGGATGCCTTTGCATGGTGCAGCTTGCAGGCAAGTGATACTATGACAAAAATGTAAATTAGTATGTTTAACATGAATCTTGGCGTGGGTTTATTTGATTTAACTAGTATCTATGATCTTTGGGATAGAAATGACATTCATAATTAATATTGCCTAAAAAAGTTAGAAATTCATATGAAGTTGAGATAAAAGTACTTTTGAATTTAATGGAACTGACACTAACAACTTTACATTGTTAGTGAAGTTGGAATATGTCTGTGTTATGTATAAACATTGATAATGCTAATTAACTATTTTCGCATGCCTTTCTCATAAAATTTTGCAATAAGAAGCTTCTTTGGCCAAGATTAAAAAATGACTAAAACAAAAAGTCTCATGTGGAGGAGATCAACATATATAGTGATATAGTACCTGTTAGAAACCTAGAAATTCATTTCATGACTGCATGCTATATATCTTTAAACTATAGAAAGATTATAGCGAATCACATAATTGTACCCAAAAAAAAAAAAAAAGAAGAAAATAGTGGATCACATAATATCTCTAGAAAGAATATGTTTGTCTTTGCCTTTGTATAACTTGTTCAATAAGTTGAAAATCTCAACCCATGGTTCCTGGTCATTATTCTTCGCAGTTGAAAACCTATA
>NW_019167938.1:18294580-18522945 GCF_002303985.1 Durio zibethinus | reverse complement strand
AGTGATATTTCGAATGGCTGTCACGGGTATTCAAATACACTAGTGTTTTTTTACTTAATATCTTAAAACAATGATTGGATATTCAAATGCTTATGAGGGTATTCGAGTATCCCATGATGACATCTGAATACCCTTAGTTAAACTTTACTTTTTGAGCTTATTCTTGATTTCAAAGCTTGTTTTTAAGCTTTCCTAAACTTTGATTTCTCAATTTAGCTAAGTATCATACTTAAATAAAACATTTTTCATTATTTTGAAAATATTTCCAACAGTCACAACATGTCAGGTTCTTTTTCCATTGGATATGATGTTGCTATTGCTCAAAAAACAGTTACTATAAGCTACCTTCAGTATGGTTTTCAATTGTTTAATGCACTTTAAACGGATACACATATCCTCCACCTTTAAAATTCTATTGAAAATGCCTTTTTGTAAGGTTTAAAAGTTAATAGATATACGAAAATGTGTTTTGTAAGCATTTAAAGTTTATGAATATACGTATTTGTAAATTTTAAAAAAATTTACAAAAGAATATTTTCATCATTTATGAATTCACGTAAAAAAATTCAATACAACCAAATTTCAATTTAATCTATATTTAACAAAAAAAATCAAAGGGCAACTTTTATATTGGAATTAAGTAGCTTGGATTAGTGCAAAAGTTGTGATTTTAGGATTTGATTTAAATTTTTAAAATGAATTTGGTTTAGATTTGAAGAAAGAGATAATACATCCGTCCAATGAATGTGAAGAGTTTTTACCATAAGTGATAATATTGGATTTGAGTTTTAAATTTAAGGTGTAATTAAAAAATATCTAACAATTTTTGAATTTTTAAATTTATAGCATTATATGTTTTTTTCAAAGTAATTATATGTACAGATATATTACATTGTTATTGCTATAATATAATGGTTTGTTATTGTTATAATGGTTCATCACTACCTAACTTTGCCAAACCCACCGAGATAAGGACCCATATCAACACTGAAATAGCACAATACCCACCAAGACAACGACCCATATCAACACTGAATTTGCATACGTCCAGTTAGATGGTTAGATTCAGTGATTCTAATATTTATATTATATAAAATTTTTAAATTTATATATTTGTATTATATTTTATATAAAATTATACGTGATAATTTGTTTAGAAATAAAAATATAAAATTTATATTTTTAATTTTATTAAATTAATATATAATTATTGATAAATTTTTAAATTATTTAACTTTTATATTTTATTTTTTTATTATATCGAAGTCATGGGTCGTATTATAAACAAAAAAGTTTATTTATCCAATTAATAGTATACACGTGTCAAAATACGGATGGACAGCTAAAAAAAATGCACCAATTATTCATCCCAACAGAAACTGACAACAAAGTTGAAGGTGCAGTATCATATATTATTATATGCAAGACAAGACAAGTCTGCAAGTGGACACTACTTGCTGTCATGGGTTTTAACAGTTTTTTATTTTTTATTTTATTTATTTTTTGTTAAACACTTTTCCAAAACTTAAAAGCACTTTCTCTGTTCAAACCTCTTTTACTCTTTTGCGCTGTGTGAGCGTGTCTCTCTCCTCTTTTCCTCTTTTAGTGGAATTTCTCACTACCCGAAGTCACCAAATTTCTTTCCATTTTTTGGGTCACCGCCTTTTAAATTTTTAGGGTAGTACTATTTTGATAACCAACTGTTAGGCAGTAGGGTACTGCATATGATAAAGCTCATGAAGAAGCCATTACTGTTGGTTTTGTTAAGGGTATTTCAGTTTTTCAGCAATCATGGTCTTTTCTTCTTGCATTTCCCTTCCTCTAGTCTCACTAAAGGTTTGTTTTTTTATGTTCTTTAGCTTACTTTTTTTAATACCCTTTTGATGTTTTTGGTTGTTTAATTTGTAATGGTTGATGGAAAAAGAGCTTTAAATGACTGGAAATGGGTGTCTTTTGTATTTTGAAACAATCAATTTGGTCATTTAATAGGCACATTTCAGTCTAGTTTCTGCTAAATCTCAGATGAGGTTTATGGCTTAGTTGTGGAGTAATTTTTTGTTGACAAAGACTTTAGCTTTGCCAGTATTAGAAATTAAAATTAAGTGATTTTTGGTGGTCTGCATGATGGACATAACTTTCACTATGTATTTGTTTGCTCAATTGACATATCAGAACTTTGATTGATTCCAAGTATACTGGATTGTTTGCTCCATTTAGTCATTATTATCAGAACACGTTAAATGTCAATGAACTTGAGTTGTGATGAGCCCTTTAATTGACCTAGTGAATTTGTGTAATTGTGCTGTTTATAACATGTTGATAGTTTTCTGTTTAGCTTTCAGGCTAAAGAGATATCCTTACATTTAAGGTTAATTTCTTATAGATTAGCCACTTTGGGCAGCCTAGTAATCTTCATCATCATGTGGAAATGGACCAAAGGTTCACCTCTGTTCTCAAAAGCAGGACTACTGAACATTTTGGCCAGCAAGCAAGAATTGGAGCTGGCTTACTTGGTGAATGGAGTTTTGCTAGAGGAACAAGACTTGTTATTAGACAAAGAGTTTCAACATTGATTCACTGTAGAAAAGCTTTGAAGTACAAGCTTCGTGTAATTCTTTTTACCTGTTTTAGGTGCTTACTTTCAGCAGAATTTTACAAACTGTTTTTTATTTGCTTTAATAGTGTCTAGCTTTCACGCTCGTCGCATGGTCAGAATTGTGTGAATCATGCACTATCATGAAAGGAGGAGTTGCAACTTCTGAGAGAGTGTCTTACATTCTTCTTTCCAGTCTCGCCATGGTCCTTCTGAAGCTCCTTTTATCTTTAACGATCAACAGAAATATATAACTTATGATCATGTTATGTCTTGTCTGCTAAAGTTTTGGTAGTCTTATGCCATGTCAGCTCAAGAATTTCTATGAATATACTCTTTTGGCTGTTTAGGTCGTTCCTTTCTTGTACCTAGTAAATATTTTTATCAATTATTAGCATTCATCTGCATTAGGTCCTTCCCTGCTATTAATTTTTGGCACTTCACTTATTGTGTTGTAGCAGAAACCAGTATTTTGCTAGAAAAATACTGAATATTAGTGAACATGTGGGGGAAAGAGTGAAGAAAAGAAATTGATCTGTTTTTGACATAGGTTGCCAGGTGAAAAATCCGGCATATGCTGGAGGCATATTTCACATGTTTCTCTTTCCTGTATAAATTATTGCTGCTGAAAGGTTGTGAAAAGGACTAAGTTGGATAGTTCCACCATGACTGCTTCCTTCGTTCTGCCTGTGCCATTTGTGCTTGATCATCGCACCAGTTATTTCCCTGTGCTGCTGCCTGGGGGCTGACTGAGGTCCTACTTGCAGCCATCTGGTATTGGCATCGATGGATTACACTATCTATGCTTATGCTGATGTTTATCTTTAAAGGTCCTTAATTTGTAGCATGTATGAAACACATCTGCTTAAATGCCATCTAAGTTTGGGTGGGTTTCTCATGATTGTCAATAACCAATGGAATTTATAATTTTGAGTATTGATTGAATTTTGAAAGAAGTCAACATATGTCAAGCATTTTCTTTCACTCTTCCTAACTGGCATATGCTACGTTTTACAGGGTTGACAACTTCTCAAATTGCTAGCAGCGTGTTTAGTTTGGGAACAGCAGCAGTTCTTCCATTCTATACTCTCATGATTTTTGCTCCAAAAGCTGAATTGGTAAGTTTCTTATCATTACCACCATTATTCCCTTCTATCGATTTTTAAGTTTCTGGTTGCCATGTATAGCTTAGGAATATGAACTTTCTTTATGGATATTGTGAATCTAGAAATAATTACTTTGAGAAATTTCTGTCGCATCTTTCCTTGTGGGGACATTGATTATTTGTTCTTTTCCTGTCAGACCGTTTACGGGTCCTAAACCTTTATGGAGTGAAGTTTTGGTGAACCAGTTGTAAATTGTACTATTTGTCTGAGATTTGGTGGTTTGTAATTATTTGTTTGCATTTAAAGTTTTTTTTTTTCTTTTTTGTATATTGATCATGAAATTCTTGATTTGTCATTGGAATTTAGTTAGAACTTTTGTAATATCTTGTAAGCGCTGCAACGTCTAGGGTATGTCCTGCACCTTGAAGTCAGCTTTTGCTTATAGTTTCCTAGTCTTGGAAACATTTGAAACTCTGCAATCTTTGTTTCAGTAATTCATGTAAATATTTTGAGCCATGCTATATTTCTTAAGGAATTCATGCGTTTGGCTTGCGTAAATCCTATTGCAGACTAAAATGTCTATGGAAAGTAGCATCCCATATATTGTGCTTGGACTTCTGTATGCATATCTGCTGTATATGTCGTGGACGCCTGATACATTAAGGCTTATGTTTGCTAGTAAATACTGGCTGCCGGAGGTACTTGTTTATCAGCACTTATATGATATGTATATCATTGGTATACTTTAGAAATACACGATTTTCATTGACAACAGCTAATAAGTTGCTCATTTTTTACTTTTGTTTTTTGTCACCGAGTTTTAGCTATCTGGTATGGCTAAAATGTTCTCTAGTGAGATGACTTTAGCTTCTGCATGGATTCATTTATTGGGCTGTGGATCTCTTTGCTGCAAGGTAGGCTCAATTTTTATGCACACATGTATAAACAGTTTAGACTGTGAGGTCTGACCATCTGTTTGGTTGCTCAATCCAGACAGGTTTTCATGATGGACTGCAAAAACCAAGTCGAGACTCGGCATTCGGTTTCTCTTTGCCTTCTCTTTTGTCCCATTGGAATTTTTAGTCATTTTGTTACCAAAGCACTGGCTAGAAGTGCTGGAAATAACAGACATGGAATGCATTGAGATTTACCTGATGCACTAGCATTCAACAATTAATCCCTCTATTTGAGCAAATTGTGTTATCTTCAATTTGATTTGAATTTTATTGAAAACATCAATGTCTTTAGAGCCAGTAAACCTCTGGTTCATTAATGGTTATCTTTCCCTGTTGATATGATTACAGTACTTCTTCCTCAATTTCTAAGAACAATTGTGAAATAATTCTAGTAATCAAAGATCAATCAATTATTGATTTGGAAAATATGTCTAGAATTAATTTTCCATTGGGATAAGCAATCAAAAGCCAAAGGATAGTACGAAATTCCATTGGGATGAGAAAATTTTGCAGTAAAAAATATATGAAACTGGTGATTATGGCTATGAAATCATCAGCATATCATGCAAAAGCCCTTGTTTGAAGGGTACATAATGATTCATTGTCCATAATGTAGGATACAAACCAGCATCAGATCTAAAGCAGAGACCCTACAAAAAGGCAGACAGAGAGAAATGTGTGACTATACCTGCACATGTAGGCATAAAACACATCTCTTGCAAGTCATTTCAGGCACGCTTTTTGTTAGCACATCACTGTTAAATGAAGCATCATTTGTTAAAGATTTTCAAAATAGAGCGTGAGAAGTAATTTCAAATTGAAAAAGGAAAAGGGAAGAAAGTTACTTAAATCAGGAGTGAAAGTTTAGAGTAACTGGATTATATGGAAGGTTGAGCCATGATATTGGATTTTTAAAGCTCTGTTGATTTTGCATTTATTGTAAATAATTAATTTAAAATTAATATTATATTAATATTTATTTTATGGCACTTGGCACACATGGTATGTGTACGTGTAGTAAATAAAATAGTATTTTATTTAAAATTTAATTTAAACAAATATAAATTAAGTGTAGTTCTAAACAGGAAGATAAAAATAAAAAAAAAATCAATCTTCACAAAATAAATAGATAAATTTGTTCAAAAATAGATAATTTTTATTTAACAAAATAAACAGTTATAGTTGTAAATTAAAAAAATAATTAAATATATAAACTCATCTGATTTTTTATAAAAAAAAAAAAAAAAGAAAACAGAAATAATAATTGGAACTCTCTTTTTCTCCAAATAAATGAGATTTTTTAAAAAATATTGTGCTCATGAATTCTTTATAGATATTTGATAATCTTATAATACATTGATGATTGCTCGATACACTGATCCGTCGATACAAAACACAACCAGCCACTAAGTTTCTTTGTATTATCAAAGTTTATACATCAAAACTATTTTACATATTAATTAATTAAGTGGAAGCGATGAATAAACCTAACCCAAAAAAAGCACTGTTTCACACCCTAAAGTTTGTCTTCATTTTCTCAATTTTTTCCGAATCCCATGTTCTAACCTTCTTTTCCTCTTTGTAATTGATAGAACCTTTTTAATGTGAATTGTTTCTTAGAAAACAAGACTAAAAACAACATCCAATATTCCTCCTCTGAACTTATAATATGAAAACCCAACCTCATTTTCTACCTATTTGAATTAAGTATGTTGTTACTCGATTTCAATCCACGATGTGCTTACCTCTTCTTTCCACTCTTTAATTCATCCAATTTACTCGGTTACATTTGAAGCCTTTGAGAATAAAAAAAAACTTAAAAATCTTTTAAAAGAAGCTTTGACAAGGCGTTAGAACTTGTTTTAAATCATATATATCGGATTGAACTGACTGGAGTATCAGCCATTAGACATCCAAAATAAAAGGACAAAAGAAAAACAAAGATGAAATAATTATTATAGGAGCCGTTTAGCATATGATAGAGTGCTTTTCCTTTTGTTTCTCCCTTTCAGGTCCCTTTCATTTGAAGAATGCAATGCTGCCTCCTCCCGATCCTAGCATGCATAGATGCAGGATATATTGTCTACACCATTTCCTGTCTCTTCCAAACCTTTGTGGATCAATTGTGTGATCAATATCAGTACAAACACAACTAGAAGCTCCATGTACTGACCCTAGCTAATGGCTATGTTATTCCAACTCTTCATTTTTCTTGAAATATTTGTGTCTGATATATATTTAATGGAGGCGAGTATGGTGGTCCAACCCTCCAAATATATGAAAAAACTTCTAAAATAAATGCATGTGTCAGTATCGTACTCATACTATATTGGACCCTTACCCTTGCTCCGAGTAATAGAGGCTAAAGGTAATATAAAACACAGGACATTTTGTCTTTCTGGTGGTGCATTGTATCGAAAGAATCCAAAGTAAAATTTGACAGAAAGGAGTCAAAGAAAAGGATTTAAAGGCTTAATAGAATTTTCATTAACAATGTTGAGAACCGATGCTGCCCCATCTTTTTATGTACATGATACGGCCCATTCAAGCTATCTCCTCTCAATCCCAAATTTTTGGATGCAATGCACCTGTGGTTCTTTGTATTTTTTCTACCTTTAATGCCACTTCAATATTATCCTGTTTCCCATCATTTCAATCATTCACCAAATGAATTGGCAACATCTGTGAGTTTCTATTTATCAATATATTTTTGGACCCATTATTTTTTGTCAATCCTAGGACTGTTTGTTTTCATTTATTTTTATTGCTGGATGTTGGATGAAGCAAGATTTATTTCCATGTCTTGCACCTTTCATTTGATGAATTACACAGTTCTGACTGGTTGGAAAAATATTTCATATTTAAAAATGAAAAAAAAAAAAAAAGGTACTCAAGTCTTTGTGGTTATCCAAAGAATAAAGCATTTGGATGGATCCCCATGCAAAAATCAAAGATCGAAAATTTTGAAAAAAAAAATTTCCCTTAAACACTTTTTTCATTGAAAGAATTAATAAATCTATCAATAATTTTTTTATATATATTATATAAGTAAATACTTGGAAAAAAAAATTTAGATCCATCACTGCAGATAATTGATGATATATATGGATGTTAACATCGTTTAAAACTTTATGAAAAGCAAGTGATTAAACCAGTGATGCTCCTCCACAATTGACTTCTGGGTTACTGTTAATGTATTATGCATTTGTCTTAGAATTTTTTTTATGATTGATTTTAAAACACCTGGATAGCTGAGGCAAAAAAAAAAGTCATTACTGGCAAATTTGATCTCTTTTGGATAGCTATCAAGCCTATCATTTCTGTGCAGGAATGGTACTAAGTCTGAGTGGTCTGCTTGTCTTATTAATTGGCAACTTTTTCCATTTTAAATCTTGATTAGAAGAGGTTAGTTCAATGGTTTGCAGCCACTAGACAAAGTTGATTTATACCTGAGAATATCAAATCAGTCTATATAAAGGTGGGTGAAGAACAGAAGAAGAGCACAGGATTCTTCAATGTCCATACATGATCTGCAAATTCCTTAAGCTTTTCAGAACTCTTTATCACTCAAAGAAACCGTGAAGCAAACGCAAGTATCAAGTTGAATGAGAGGAATTGGTAAGTAAAGTGGCCAAATTAAAGCCAAGTTAAAATCATAATTTGACAAAATACTTCACAAGGAAATACATTAAATCTTTTGTGAAATTAATAGTGATAATTTTCATTAGGACAATTGACATCTAACTACAAACAGATGTAACATGCAGGAAAGTAGATGAAACATTTGCCGCTTGTCTGGAAACAGATTTGATTTGAGGGAAGTGAGGTAGGATAGGAAGCATATTCATGTGCCTTATGGCTAACAATAAGTAATGGCCAAAAGTGCAGTCAAAGTGGCTATGTCGAGTGGAAGCAATTCTGTTCTCCATGTCTATCTCTTGCCCATTTCTCCATCAGTTGTGCCACATTTGAATTTGTCCCCTGCATCATTTAGCATCCAGAATCACTCATTTTAACAAAATATACACAGTACTGGCATAAGTTTTTAGTTACTTTTACTTAATTTTACTTTTACTTAATCACGTATGAATGTTTACCAAATTACATATGTGAAATGAAGTTCCTAGATTTGAACTAAGTTTTTGTTTTGGGATAATGTTACGAATGGTTTTTAAATTATATATAATAAAATATTTAATATGATATCTGAATTTTAAAATTTTTAATATTTTTAAATTATGAATCAATTAATTAATCTGATATTCATATTAAAACTTGTCAAATTAATTAATATATTCATAACTTAATTCTCGTATTGAAAATTCTGATTTTTAAAATTTGGGCATCTCATTAAATACCATAATTTAACATTAACACTTGTTATGACAAGGCATTTATTAAGGTTCTGACAGCAACTCATTTATTGAGATTTTAACAAACTTTGTTACATTCAATTTCATGTCTCGTCCTTCCTCTTTTCTTTTTTTATTATTATTATTATTTTATTAAATTTATTATTTATTATTTATTAATTAGTTATTTTTTTATTAAATAAATTTTATAAGAGATAAGGATAATAAAAGAATTCATATTTACTTAGAAATGATTCTAGCTAGTCAATCAATATAAGTTTTTTTTTTTGTTTTAATGGAGATCGGATCGAGATTCTTTTTAAAAATATATTTTAGTTAGAAATAAATTGAAAGCATTTTGTCTCATCTCAAATATTCATATGACATCTAACTCTTTTTTTTTTTAAGTTTTTTTTTTTTTTGGGTCTTTTTTTTAATTTTTACTTTTTATTAAATAAATTTTATAATAAAAAAGTCAATTGATATAAAAAATAATAAAATAATTCATATTCAATGAATTTTGATTCGTTTTGATCTAATCAATGTATTTTCTTTTAATTTAGGATAATTGGATTGAATTTTTTTTTTAAATCGAGTCGAGTTATGATAAGATTTTGGATGTTATATCTCAACCATTATATATATATATATATATTATTTATTTAATTTTATATTTTATATGTATTATTAAAAATTATTATTTAATATCTTAATTTAATAAATTCAAGTGTCATTCCATTTGATTTTTTTATCATTCTTTTTTTTGTTTTTTAAAGTTTTATTTATTAAATATATTTTGTAAAATAAATAAATAAATATAAAAATGACAAAACAATTTATATCTGATTGATTTCAATTCATCATGATCCAATCGATGCAATTTCTTTTAATAAGGATTGGGTTAAATTTTGTCTCTTCGAATAATTTAGATCAATTTAAGATTGGGTTTGAAGAGCTCTACTTTGACCTTTTTTGGGGTATATAAAAAAATATTTTATTATTAATTTAATTTAATTTATATATGTTATATTAATAAAAAAATTATTTAATACCTTAATTTAGTTAAAATTACATTTATATATAATTTATATTAATAATTACACTTATATTTGTTTATTTGTTGTTATCCATTAAAATTTTGCATCAAAAATTTACTTCTCTCGTAATTAAAACAAAATTTACAAAAATAAAAAATTATCCCTAGCGAAATGTGGATATAATTCTAGCCTATATACGTGAAGTTGTAGAAGATGAGGAATAAGAAAGCGTCCACATGGCACCCTTCTTTTATCCATTCTCTATTTTTTTTATTTTTTATTTTAATTTTTAAAAAAATTTTGCAAAAACAAGTCAACGATTAAATATGATAAAATAATTTTAATCTGATTAATTTTGATTCGTAATAATTCAAAGTAGATGCTTTTTTAAAAATATCAACATCAAATCAAGATTTTTATTTGAAAATGAGATTAAGTTAGAGATGGATTTCAAGTATTTTGTTCTATCTCAGATGTTCACGTGCGCCCCCCTCCTTTTGTTTTTGGTTTTTTTTTTTCATTTTCTTTGTTTTTTTAAGTTTTTACATTTTTGGGTTACCTTTTTAATTTTTTTTATTTTTTTTATTAGATAAATTTTATAATAAAATCAATTGAGATTCAGATAACAAAATAATATATATATATATATATATATATATATATATTATAGGTTTCAATTTAATTAGTGCATTTTTTAAAAAATTCAAGATAATTCGAGTTGAATTTTTTTTTTAAATCGAATTTAAGTAAGAGTAAGATTTGAATATTATGTTTCGATTTCGGTATATATAAATAATATTATTATTTTTTAATTTTTATTTATATATTTTTTTATTAAAAATATTATTTAATATTTAATTTTAATAAATTCATATGACTATCTCATTTTGATTTTTTTATGTCTTTTCTCTTATTTTTTTAAATTTTATTTATTAAATAAATTTGTAAACAAAAAATTAATGGGATGTAAAAATGACAAATAAATCTATGTTGATATGTTTTAATTTGTTATGATCCAATAAGTATATTTGTTAAGTAAAATTAAATAAATTTTGTCTATTAATCAATTAAGGGTAAATCGATATTGAGTTTAAAGTGTTCTATTTTAACTATGTGCAAACAGTATAAAGTTAAATGTTGAATTTTAAAATATAACGTTGACTATTTTATGAATAAATAATAAATTTTTATTTTCGCTCAATTTAAGGTTAAACAATTTTTTAATTTTGCTCAAAACAAGGACTCCATAACCAAAGTGTGATGCAATACCCATTAAAGGCAAATATTAACCGCTAAGTTCTTTTTCATCTGTTTAAAAAACGCTCTTAAATATTTCAGATGAACTAAAAAAAAAAGAAACAGAAACATCAAACATTACGCTAAATATTTTCAAGAAAAAACCCAAAAACCCAAATCTATCTTACAAATAGTTCTTCAAAGCATTTTCTTCTTACTCCTGCAAGTTGCTTGATTTTTAAATCCACGCTTTTGGTGCTTCTTTTCTCGCTCTTAACTTCTTGTCTCTTTAAAACTTGAATCTAACGTTTCGCTTGTGGATCAAAATCCACGTATTCTCCAAAATCTATAAGTTTCTAACCGAGTTATTTTTGGGTTTTGTTTTGTTTTTTTTTTTTTTTTTTCCAAAGTTTCCCCTATAGGTTATTGATAATCTCAATCTCAATTTCATTGTTTCCTACTCTTTATTGGCTATTGAGTATTTCTTTTTTATTGTGACTGTTTTTTGTTATTTCTTTGATATATTTTGTGGGTGTTTGGATGTTAAGAAAGTGTGAGAAAATGACAGGAAAATGGTGGGTTAATTTTGAAAAGGAAGACAATATCTTTGGTTTTTTGAGTTTGGTTATTTTATGGGTTTGGATTTGTTTTTTAAGATTGACTCTTTGGGATTGATTATATAATATATAATTTCATTTTTTGATTTGGAGTTTTTTTTTAATAAATTTTTTAGGTATTTGAACGTTAAGAAAGTATGGGAAAAGAAAAAGAAAATGACGAGTTTAGTTTGAAAAGAAAAATAATATCTTGGATTTTTTATTTGATTATATTTTAGGTGTTTGATTGCTAAGAAAGTGTAGGAAAATGAGAAAAATTTTATGGGTTAAGTTAGAAAGATAATATTTTTATTTTTTAAGTTATATATTTTTTTGGGTATCCGTCTATTTTCACCAGTTTGAAATTTCCAATCATGATTTATGAATAATGTTTTAAATAAATTGATCATTAACACTATAATTAAATATAATCCAAATAAAACATACTCAAGTATCGTTCTTTATCCTAACTACATGCCTATTATATATGTGTATATGAACAGTTACAATTTCTTAACTTCCGTTTCCTCGTACAAAGATTCAATTCTTCCTTGGATCCAGCCAAAGAAACTGAGAGGAAACCAGATCAATGTCCGCCTGTATTTTGGCTCAAATGGCAATGTTCTTTCAAATTTTCTGTCGATGTGATAAAAGATGACAAGACACTTGGCAGACGCATCATTATGTTAGATCATTGTCAATCAATAGAAAAACAAATTCTGGTCATGATGAAATCCGTCTGCAACATCCTTTTTTCCCCTTTAATCCGGAAATCTTTCTGGGTCCTAAAACTGGCTTTTCTTTCTTGCCTCTCTTCCTCAACACTCGATTTTTTTTTACTAAAGTTCTCCATTCTTGTTGTCAATAATATCACTGAGTGGCTTTTTGCAGATACAAAAATATGGATATTCATAAAATTCACCACGTCCTGGGCTCATCTCATCTGGCTCTCCCATGAATCCTCTCACTAAGTTCGAGGGATATTAATGGCTCATTTCCATATCTCTCTAGATCTTTGTTCTGTTAAATTTTGCTGGTTCTTATATATTATCTTCCATTAAAAGTTAACATAAAAATTTTACTTTCTTTATTTTTAAAATATAATTTTAAAAATTAAAAAATAATACTGCAACAAAAAAGTGGGTCTGAACCGTCAGATTATAGTGGTAATACTAATAACTTTTACTATATATTTGCATGTCCTAAAATTACAATAAAGGGCAGCAAAAAATAGCATAGATACATGCAAAAATAAATAATTAATATACTATTTACTCGCTAGGGCTGAAGGCTGCGGCTCTGTTCTAAATTCACAAGGCGTGAAAGAACCTGCTGTTCACCCCTGCCCTGTATAGCTGCAGCTCAGATGTCGTAGTAATGGTAATCTCAGTTTTGGCTGGTGCAAAGAGCACGTCTCCTTCATTAACCATATCTTCCCATGATCCATAATACAGTGTTCCCTCCCCAAGAAAGATGAGGAAAATAGAAGGGCCAGGGATGGCTGGGAAAACCGTTGAATGCCCTTTCGGAAGAATGCAACGATCAACCTCAAACTCGTCAAAGGGTGGGAGATACCTTGTTATGTACGGACTCAATGGAAACCCTTTCAGGATTTCGGGATAGCCCTGGATCAGATAAACAAGAATCAAAATTTGAAGTTTCGGAACTTCAGTTACTTTTTTTATTTTTAAACAAAGGAGGTATAATATAAGAAAGGGATACAAGTATTAAGATTCAAACTCTAAACTTGCTAAATGTCACCTTTTAAAAGGTGATTGCATGAATCAACTAAGTTAAGTTACAGGTTCGGAACTTCTGTTTAAAACCTCGATTAAATACTTGTACCTGCTTATATGTTAGCATGGAACAAAGAGTTTGAATATCGCGATGCTTGGGGGTAAGACCAGCCCGGACAACATTGTCTGAAGTTGCCATGCATTCGATGCACTCTCCACTTAAGTATGCATGCGGCTCATTTGCCCCAAGATACAATGCTTCACCAGGATTAAGTTTCACATAATTGAAAAAGAAGGCAGATATGACACCTATGTCACCTGGATATTGCTTTTCCAAGTGCAACACCAACTGTTCCTTCTCTGTGAGACACCTCAACTGATGCAAGAAAAAGAAATAAAGAGTAACAGTGTTATCATAGAAAGGTCAAGAACATAGCTAGAAGAGAAAAGGAGGGAAGAGAAACTATACAGAACAGCTACTATTTAACAACTTTACAAGCTGGAAAGAAAAAGAGAATATAATATATCAAAGATTATAGAACGAATTAATTATTAGAAAAGTCTGATATCTCTTGCCAACAAGGGAAAAGAGAAAAAAAATCTACCATGCACTCTTTGCAACCAAATTTATAATGCAGCAGCATATTTTTCCCGGGCTGATTTCATACAGAAACAACATAGAACTATGCAAAATAAGCTGACCATACCAGTTTAAGCCTGCGACTTAGCTGCCTGAATAAGCAATGATGTAGGCTTTTGACCATTGGGAAAATTTAGATGAACTTTTTCATGTCAATACATTCAAGTATTTAAATAACATTTATAACTTAAAGTGGTAAACTGATAAAGAACAGAAGATCTCCAAAATCAAAGCCTAGAAGGAAAATCATTTTGTTATTGTCAGTATTAAAAATTTTCTCATGATGTTGAAGGTTTTTCTTTAAATAAAATAGAGATTTGGTTAGGAGCCATTTTTTTCATATGCCCACATAAGTTTAAAACAGACTAATATAAAGCATATTTTCAAGTCTTCAGAACAGTCATTTTCTGAAGGAACTCTAAAGGGAAGGACCACATTAGGGTGGGCAAAATCACCCGAACCCGTCGGGTTTCGACCCGACCCGACCCCTTAGGGTCGGTTTTTTTTTTTTGAAAATCGGGTATCGGGTCGGGTAGGGTCGGGTAGAGTCAAAAAAATTTCGGGGTCGGGTCGGGGTCGGGTTTTAAGCAAACCCGACCTACCCGACCGATATATATAAAAAATTTATTTTTTAATTATTTTTTAAATTTTACATTTAATTATATATATTTTTATATATATTTAATTTTATATTTATATTTAAAATAATATTTTATTAATTTCGGGTCGGGTCGGGTCGGATTTGATTTTATACACTGTCGGGTCGGGTCGGGTTTCGGGTATTAAAAATAAAAAAATTTTCGGGTCGGGTACGGGTACGGGTATTGTATATTTAAAATCGGGTCGGGTTCGGGGCGAGCAAAAACCCGCCCCGACCCGACCCGTTGCCATCCCTGGACCACATCAATGCTCCCTGTCCAGCTTATGTTTCTAAGGAACATAACTAGGTGATGACTCCTGATTTCTTTCTCGGTTTTATGCCTCCATGCAGTATGGAAAAAAATCTATAATGATGAAATTTCTGCAGACCTGACTTTTAATGTGCAGCCGACTTTTCAGTTTTGATATTGCTTTAGTTGTCATCTCCTTGCTAGCTGACATAAGTTGGGTAAAAACCGATTCCAGAGCAGATTTTACTGTCTCTGCCCCATCTCGGTTGTCAATATCTAAGACTTGGTTTGCTGATGCACTGCCAACCAATTCTACAATTTCAGGAACATCTTCAAGTACACCCTTAAGCTCCTGCAAAGAAGATAGATACTTACTTCAAATAAATAACTATAGTTGATAGAATCGCAAGCAAATGATAAATAAACAGACAAGAAGCATAGTTCAGCTAAACCAAATAACATGAAAGTTTTGGAAAAACCACATAAAATAATACCTATAGTCTTCAAGACATTTCAAACATAATTTGTAAATATCCGAAAATAAGTAGAAATATGTTTGAGGAGACACTTGAAGATGGGCGTTTTTTCACAATTAAAAAAGGTTATTTCCTCAGGCATGCAGAAGCACTGTGAAATTGCTTGACTAGGTATCAAACTTCTCCAAAATATGATGACCTGAGTAACTGTCCTGGTGCATCATAATTAGCTTATATATACAGAAAATAAACTTTAAATATGAATAAATCCCTTTAAGATCAATAGACATGAGAACGTTTTGGTGCAGTGACACATTAAATTTTACCAAATTGATAGCAAGTATCATATTCACCTTCCAGTTATATAGGCCAAAACAAGTCCAACCAGAAACAGTGGCAGTGGATGTAATATTCATGGAAAGTTATGATTAATTATCTTCTGTCTCTAATTTCGATGCGATTCAGACTGAAGTTTGGTCATGCATATCATTTCCCCAATAGTTATTCAACATGATTACAACTTGACAGCATAGATGATACATTACTAAAGGCTACCATGTGTATCTACTGAGAGAGCTTAATCAAACATAAGGACAGGGTTTTTCATTCTCAGAAGAGACAATTAGCAGAAGAACAATATAAAAAAAAAAAAAAATAAAAGTTCCACCAAAAACTGAGCACAATTAATTTAATACCTCAAGAGTAATGAACCCACAAAGGGCCCTGAACTCTGTTATTGCCAAAGCCATCTCAGGTTTGTGATTACCATCCTTATAAAGGTTTGGCTGCAACTTATGCAATTCTTTGGCCAATTCTTTATCTGGATGCGCCTGTATTGACAGGGCTTTTGCCACTGAAAGTACCTATATTACAGCACACGGACATAACCACTGAACCAAATTAGACAAATTAATGACAAATTTACTAATACTGTAGTTAAAGTTATGTTGATATCCATTTTTAACTCTCAAGCTTAATTCTTTAGCACGAACTACCCAAGGTTCATTCCAATATCTCAATCAAATTGGGATCAAAATCGCCCAAAATTTAAAATTTAAACTTATAGATAACTAAAGAAAGATTAAACTACCACCAACACCACATCAAATCAAAATTCAGTTACATTCAACTTAAAACCGAAAAAATGGTAAAAAAAAATAAGCGAAAATTCAATTTCCATTCCTATTAAGAGAGAAAACTTTAAAAAGAAAACCCAGTAAACCAATAAAATCCAAAGAGAAAAACACAGACAAAAATCAAAACTCAATTTTCAACTAATCCAAAGGAGAAAAGAAAAAAAGAAAAAAAAACAGAGAAAGCACACAAATCCAAGTAAAAGAAAGAGCAAACCTTGAACAAAAAAGGAAGATCAGACCCCCATTTTTCCAAAACCTTATGACCGAGCACATTTGGATTCTTCCCAAGCCACTCTTTCAAAACCGTATTTTCTTCTTCATCATCAGCCAAAAAACTTGGTCCAGAGTCATGGGTTCCCATCCACAACTCAGCGTAAGGCCTGTCAAGCTCAACCTTAGCCCCGCAATTCAAAGCCAACAGCCTCGCCACTTGTGCATCCTTCCCACATCTTCCCCAATCGTAGTTTTGCACCCAAGCTCTTAACCGCTTCAACTTGTCAGCATTAGCCTTTGCCATTGTTGAAATTTGAAAAAGAGAAAGACCCAACAAAGAAAAAAGAAAAGAAAAAAAGACTAGAGAAAGGTGAGAAGGAAAGGAACGGGCATTGTTTGCTGGTATTTGAAGAGTTTGAACGGGGTAACAAGAGAGAGGGAAACAAGTTGGGAAAGAGAGAGTTTAGATTGAGAAAGATTGGAAGAATTCGAGGTGGGGTCTCTCTCTGGAACCATGACTGTGCTTTGCTTTCATTGCAGTTCGTTTCTAATATTCCCACTTCCGCACGAACTTTCATGCCCCCTTTTTTTCTTTTCCATTATTTTAATTGTCTAATTTATTCTTAATTTCTTTGTTTTTCATACTTACGACTATAGAGAATATTATATATATTTTGAAGTTAAAGAATATTATATATATTTTAAATTGGTTCAATCTTATAACTTTTACATGTTTCTAAAATTCTCATTAAAGATAATATTATATGGATAAATTCATTCGAATCTATAATCTTTAAACATTAATAAAAATTTTATTCAAACATCAGTAGTTTTTTACTTATCCTTTAAATACCTAAAACTAAACAAAAAATAAAATAAATATATCTATAAACATTAAAGTTTTGTTTGATAAATTGAAATATTAAATATTAAATTTTTAATACTAAATTTGATGAGTATTGAATTTGAATTATAAAAATTATTTAGTATTTTATTAAAAATTAAATACTGAAAACAAATTAAATATTGAATATAAATATATTATTTAATAACTATAATATATCGAATTTTAAAATTTTATTTTTACCCTTATTTTCATTATAAATAATAAATAGTGTTTTTAAGAAATAATAATTCAAAAAAATTTTACAGAAAAAATTACTGAATGAATTTTGCATTAAATGGTAAGCATCTATATCTTCTTATCTTTATCAACACTTTCTGATTGAAAAAAAATTAAGTGAAATTTAAAATGTATTATCAAATACATTGAAAACAATTAAAATGTTAAAATTTTCAAAATTTATAATAATTTATCAAACAAAGCCTTAGAAAAAAAGATTGAAGTCCAAATTCTAATAAAAGTATAACTTGGACTATAATCCAATAACAAAATATGTTTATCTAATATCCGTCCTAATCCTTATCCGATAAAAAAAAAATTCCATTCTATTCCCTTTTTTTTTTTTTTTAAGTCATCTTAATCCTTTCACACTTGCTTTTTCTCCCTATTTTTTCTCATTTAATTTTTTTATATTGTCCCGTATTTCCTTTTACTTATAAATTATTATTATTTAAAAAATATGTTTAAGAGTTAAATTTTAAAATTTTTTTATTTTAACCTAAATTTTATAATTTTTTTTTAATTTGATACACTATGTGTATATTTTTACGTATTGAATATTTATATTTATATTTTATTCAAAATAAAATTTAAAATATGATAATAAAAAATTATTTTAATTTCAAAGAAAAGTACAATAACAAATTTTAATATCTAAAAAAGGAAAAAATTCTTCATAATTCAGGACAAATTTGAACATTGAAATAGTCTTTTATTTTGGGCATTGCAATTTAAAAGAATTCAACTATTTTTTTTTTAAATAAAAATTCAACTTGATTGAATCAAAACTTAACATGATCTTTTTCTTCGTCAAGGTAAAGATAATCTAGAAACTTGACGAAGTCAATTAAATTAAATTTTCTTTTTTTTTTTATGAAAAACATTTGTTTATAAAATTTAGCAATTTAAAAATAAATATTTTAATATTTTAAAATTTATTAGATGTTATTTTATAAATTAATTATATAAATTAATTGAATTAAAATTTATATATTTTGCAATCAAACTTTAATCAAAGCTTAGTTCCAATTTGGCCATTTCATTCATTAATTAAACTTTCATTAAAAATACACTAAATAAAGTCGGGGGATCTTGAACGGTCCTTAGGCTGTTTTTTCCCTAAACCAAATAAAATCTGAAAAAAAAAAAAAAAGGCTAAAAACCGACATATTGTCGCTTGAGAATTCTATAAAATCGAGGAAAATATCGACAAAGGAAAAGGCATTGATAACATCACCAACGTAGACACACCGTCAAAATCAATGACGTGTCGGTGGCTGTTACTGTTCTTACAATTGATGACCCTGGGGCCGACTTTTTCAGGTGATCCGCACCTAGAAAAGAATATAATTAATTATTAATTAATTTTGATTAAGATAGCGAGTTAACTGTCAATGATTCTACGTGGCAGGTTGCGAATGCTTTACGTGGCAGTTAAACTTTCGTTAAAAAAAGGTTTGACTTCAAAAATATAGTTTCAAAAAAACGAAATTTTAAGTGAAAAAAAAAAAAAAGAAGCATAGGGATTTCCACGTTGTGCAGCGACAACATCCAATTCTCTTATTATTTATTTTTGTTTTTTGTGCTATTTTAAGGAAGGACAAACGACCCATTATCAGAGTAAGTATTACATTTGTTTAGAGGTGAGTAGTTAATTCTTCTGATTTTGAAATTTAAAAAATGAAATTAATTAATCTCTTAAAAATAATCGAAATAGGTTTATTTTTTCTAATAATGTTATAATATTCAAATTTTAAAATTTACTCATTAGACATAAAAACATAAGTTGACCATTTGTATAATTTTATTTTTTAAAAGTTATCATAATTATAAATTAAGAGTTCTTAAAAAAATAAATTTTATCTACCACAGATAAAACTAAGTTTTCAAAATCATCAAAATTAAATTTGAAAGTTAATTACGTGTAAAAAAAATTAGCACCATCACCTTCAAAATTGATACTAAATAATTAAATATTATCTTATTTAAACTTTAATCAAAAATAGTTTTATTCTTATTTTAATTAGCTTCAAATCCATTTTTTATTTATTTACACAATATTATCATATAAAATTTTATAAAAAATCTCATAGAAAATATCAAACATTATGCAAATATATATAATAAATCATACAAAAATATCATGCAATAAAAAAATCTTGCAATAACATAAAATGTCTTCCAAAAATATCCTTCAATCATGCAAATATTAATAAATCATACCATAAGTGTCATGCAAAAATATCATAAAAAATCATGCAATAATATTAAATCATAATTATGTAAATAAAATATTAGGTAATAATTCACACAAATATAAAAAAATCATGCAATAAAACATCCTAAAAAAATGCAAATTATAAAAAACCACATCAAAGGTTTTTTCTTTTCTTTTACTCATCCTTTTTTAATTCAAATAACAATTAAAATAATAAAAAATCAAAATCAAAAGAAAATCAAAATTAAAAAATAACAAATAAAAACTTTGCGTATGGGTCAGGTCAGAAAATGGGTTGGCACGTGGGTCTGATAAGTCAATATTAAAAAATTAAAAAAAAAACAAAAAGTTTAAATTTTTCACAAAAATTTAAAAAATCAAAAATAAAAAAAAGAATTTTAAAATATGAAAAAGAAATATCCAAAAATATCAATATATAAAAATAAAAAATAAAGTTTGGCATTGTAGGATTTTTCTTTTTTTAGATTTTTTAAATTTTTAATTTTTTTTCTTTTTTCAATTTTGTTTGAATTTTTTTAAAAAATTTGATTTTGTGGGATTTTTTCATATATATATATATTTTAAATTCTTTGGATTTTTTTAATTTTTTATATTTTTCTTAGATTTTTTAAATATATGTTTTTTTTTCAAAAAATTTTACTATTTTTATTTTTTTCAGTTTTTTGAATTTTTTGTTGCATTTTTCTTGAATTTTAATTGATCATTTTTTCCTATTTCAATTTTTAAAATTTTTTAATTTTTGGGATTTTTTTAAAGTTTTTGGTTTTTTGGATTTTCCACAATTTTCAATTTATTAATTTTTCAAAAGAAATTGAATTTTTTTAATTTCTTAGATTTTTTCTTAATTTCTTCCATTTTTTCCATTTTTAAAATTTTGTTTATTTTTTTTCTAATGCTGATTTATGATGATGTAATGATAATTAAACTTTTTGACAAATGTTATCATGTCAGTAACTTAAGTAATGATATTAGTCTAATGTATCAAACTAAGGAAGGAACGAAAGTTTGGATACTTAATAGTTAATTTTAATTGTGTACTATTGATTGCAATAATCCAATTGGATCATAAAAATATATATTATGTTTAGGTGTTAACAAGCCTTTTGATTTAAATGAATACGGACAAGAGAATTTTTTACAATTATCTTGAATGGATAATAAGTTTGGATACGATCGAATTCGAATATGAAATCGAGACTGATATTATATCAAACATAATTTGTATATATATTTTATTAAAAGGGTGACGATGGTGGATATAAAACTAGGAATAATTAATTCGTGAGCCAAATAGAATGGGTATATATTCTGATCGGTTTTCAATTCCGATATATATTCCTTTTCCTTTTATCCAAAAAAGTATTCCCGATTCAAAAAATACCATTCAAGTGGATTTTGATTGAAATTGTGTATGATTTATTACAATAACCCAATTTGATCATAAAAATATACATTGTATTTATTTTTTTTAATAACATTCTATCTTGTATTTATTCTTAAAAAGTTAAAGGATTACTACATATCTCATTATATCATATTTACAAATTTTAATACATTATTAGTTTGTTAATATGATCATAAAATGTTATATCCCATTTAAACATAAAGCTATTGCATTACTAAAAACTTTCATGCATCAATAGTTCACACCACAGTCAGACAACATGGAGGATAACTATTTAAAAAAAAAAAGTAAATCTTTTACAATTATTACAATACAATTAATTACTTAAAATTAAATAAAATTCATATTTATAAGGGATAAATTCTTATATAATTGTTTTATTATAGTTAATTGATTACAAAATTATAATAAAATTAATTAATGTTAATATAATCATAATTTTTTTAAATTATGAAAATTAAATATGTGAACATTAATTAAATTTGCAAGTGTTATTTACATGTACTTAAAAAATATTTATATTTTATTGCATAACTTATCGTATATAATTATTTATGGAATAAAAAATATATTAATTTTCATGTTATCAAATTTTTAATGATAACAATGTAATTATAAAAATGAATTATCATTTAAAATAAAATCTCAAAATGTGATTAAATTTATTATTAATAAATATAAAATTTTATGATACTTTATTCATATTTATTGAAACTATTTTAATACAAAATATTTTGTTATTATTTTTTTCTTTTCAAGAAATTCATAATTTAATTTATGTTGAAAAAATTTTAAAATTTTACTATTAAATCAATTTTGAAAAACTTTGAGTAATTAATTGTACATTGAAAAATATTGATTTAAAATTACCTTTTTGTTAAATTAAAGAGTTACCTCGCCCATTTTATATATTTTTTAATTTTCCTATTTAAGTTTTTAAATATAAAAAAATGAATAATAGCAAAATAAATAGCGTCATCAAAATGGGTTAAAGAATAGAGTTTGTATTTGATGAACTATCAATAAATAAATTATATGTACTGTTTGTGAATAAGATTATATTAGTTTATTACTAAGAATTTTAAAAAAATAAATTAAGTTTGTATATTTATCTTAATAGCTAATAAAGATTTTATGTTTGGTGATTAATGAAGTGGCATAATTTAATTAATTGATAGTATATAAAATTTATATATTGATAATGCTTCAATTATAAATTTGAAGCCTAATTTTGGATTGAAAGTTGGTAAAAGAAAGGAAAGAAAATGAAATGATAAGAAAAGAAAAGAAAAATTTTTAAAGGAAAGGAAATGATATTTCATTATCTTGTTTGGATAGTTAAAATGAGTAAAAGAAAGGTAAGGAATGGATTGATTATAACGTTTTTGTTCAGTTAAGTTGGGAAAGGGAAAGCGAAGGAGATATTATATTATATAGCTCTAATTATACCTTTTTAGAATAAAATATTTTTTCTATCATGTGAATAATCTTGATATTAACTATTTTAAATAATTTTGAAAGTCAATAAAAATAATTTTAATTTAAGAAAATATTATTAATAATTAATTAATAAAAAATGCACGTTTGGAATTATTTTTCCATTACAATATTTTTTTTTTCAAAATTAATACATAAATGAGAACATTAAAAACCTAAAGATTTATTATTAAGATAAAACTAACTATAAATTTGTTTAAGTATTACCATTTTCGTACAGTTGTACATATTTTGTCATGTTCTTTGAATGAAAAGAACAAAATGCAAAAAAAAATTAAGACCTAAGCAAGAATTTTAAAAAAATATAGGATTTGAAGTTATTGATAGACAGATAATTGAAGAATGAGTTCCAAAAAATTTAAAGACAGCGTTAATGGTTAAGCTTATAATGATATTTTTTGAAAAATGATAAAATATACAAAGATATAAAGATCACTTTATATTTAAAAATGTTTAATCCTTTCCTTTTCTTTATGTCTATTTCAATTTAGGGTAATTAAAAATTAAAGTTTTTGAGAGAAAGGGAGAGATGTTTAACCTTTTTTTTTTATTAAAATATAAATGATAAATAAAATAAGAAAAAAATTTTCTTATTTCTTATATCTTATATCTTTTGCTTTCCTTTCCGTTCCGTTCCCTTACCTCTCAACCTGTACTTAGGCTCAAGGATATTATTGAAGTGGGATTAGAGCCAAGTTTGATGATCCAAGGTGAACGGGCGTGGTCGAATCCAATGGATTCATGCTCATTTTGTTTTTATTTCTCTATTTGCTCACGTGCTTTCCCAGGTCCCCTCCTTCATTTTCACCGGAAAATCATAGTCACGTTTCATTTTCCTTTTTCTTTTCGTTTCTGAGAAAAGGAAACCATTGAAATTGTCGAGAAAAAATGAATCAACTCGACAACTTGGTTTCGATAAACGGTAAATAAATCTCTCATTTTTAACGATGAATCTAATTTTTTTAAAATATTCACTTATAATATATAAAAATTATAAATAAAATTTAAAATAATATATTATTATAATTATCACAAGGATTTTTTATATCTTGATAAAAAAATATAATTATATCATTATTAATATTATCAAGTACATCTTTTTTGATATTTTCGTTTGTAAAATGTTGACAGTTCATATCTATAATAATTATTCATATATTTTATCAATTTGCTGAAAAAGAAAAACGTTTAAAAATTTATAAAATATCCAAATTTCGTTTAAAATTTTTTTGTTATTTTGTTGTTTTTAAATTACTATAAATACTTTACCATGAGAAATAGATTCGCTTTATGCTTTTGTTTTCAAGCGGAAAAATGAAATTTAATTAATTTCTTGATAAATTGAAACTATAGAACTGCAATAATTTTGTTTTTTTATTAAATTAATTTTGAATGCGACATTTCAAGATTCAACTTTTTGGATTGTCATCGGTGATTATCTTAGTCGGATGTTCGGGTTAATAGAAACGGGAAACTTCGTGGCTCTTCCTCGTGAAGCTTCGATTTCGAGTACTAATTATGTGAAACATACGGATTGGTTGTACAATTCGACTTTTCAACTTGGCAGCTTTTTCATGTGAAAGACAGCAGTTAAAGGAAGTTTTCCATCAAAAAGAAGAAATTTCTTTAATTTCTCAGCGGAGGGCGTATTAATAGATCTGTCTAGAGGACAATTAAAGGAGTTTCCTCTGCTAATAACAACAAATTAAGTACCAAAAGAGGTATTATAAGGGGATATATAGGGTGCAATCAGAGAAAGAAAGGCATTGTACAGAATAAATGTTTTATGATGAAACTGTCGTTTTTGCTAGTTGAATGTTAAATAAAAAATAAAAATATTACGAAGTAATATAATAAATTTGATAATATTATAGGGTTACAGTTAAGAGATAAAATAATGTAAAATAAAATAAAATAAAGTTTGAATAAAATTTATTCTTTTGGATATTAATTTATATATTTTTATTACTATTTTTGTGATGTTAATTTTTTAAATTAATTAATATTTTTTATTTCTTTTTAAAAAAATTGCTAAATTACAATTAAACTTGTCAACAAATTAATCTATCCATAAAATCTACAAGTTAAATTCGATATGAATCAAAGTTTTAAATATAATTTTTAAAATCTAAGTTTTACCTAATTAAATTATTATTTTTATAAATAAAATATTTTTATTTAATTTATATTTTAAAATATAATTAAAAATATTAAAATAATTTAGAATATTATACAAATATAAAAACGTTCTAATTGCCTTCGGAGTTCCCAGTTCAAGGCCCATCCTTTTAATACTTGCAAACCCAAGCCAAGAGATAAAGGACTTGCTATCCGCTCTTAGGTCTTCGTTGATCACTGCTGCTTAATGAAAGGACTTCTCTTTCTCGCTTTCTAGGTTGCGGAATATAAAATAGAGTGGGCAGTTCTTCTGAACGACTCCGCTGCTATTCATAACTCCGCTCTACGATTCGGCATTCTTATATTAGGCTTTACCGGTATATTTATTGAATGGGATCAAGTCAAAGATTTCTTTTTCATTTTTAATTAGAGGAATGGGGATTTTATTTCAGCTCTTTAAATATATTTTTAAGACTAAATTTCAAACAAGTCAGTTTTCTCTTTCATCATATCCGGATACACCTCGGATCTTATTACAATTATTATGATCGCATGCTAGACAAAGCCTGGGAAACTGACTAAAATAACATGCAAAAGTACCAAATAACTAATTCATTGGTGTCCAAATTGTCAAATGCGTCCACCAATTTCTCCTTCTGGACAGCAGATCAAACCTTCACTTTTGCTGGCTTCTCCACAACGACACTCTGTGACCCTGTCATCCTTGCTAATATCACAAATGACATTCCTCCGACGGCGTTATTTAAGCATCTCAGAAACACCACTGATGACTTAAATACCAAGGGGGGGACTCCCTTGGCCAACAGGAACTCAATCCCATTCAAGGTTTGGTACCTCAAATTGCTGCTGACGCCCATCTGAATAGCCCAAGTAAGGGCATTCAACAAGGTAGGAGGAGGTTTGTTGAGTGTTTCAAAGCTGCTGGGATCCATTTTCTTCCTCATTTTGATCAACCCATTTGAGATTGCAGTTCCAACAAGGCCTGCACCAAATCCAACAGCAGCAAAAACTGCCCCTTTGAAGATAAGAGTCCCAAAACGGTTCATGAAGGTGTATGCACCAGGTTCAAACATGTGACTTGGAGGACATTTTGAAAAGATAGCAGGGAGAGTTGAAGAAGAAGCTGAGGTTGTTGGTGCCAAGAGATACATGAGAGTGAAATTCAGAATGGAACTGACAATAAGAGTTGAGAAAACGAAATCAAGCTCTTTAAGACCAAAATTAGGACGAGAAGCCATGTCCCCAACAACACAAGCACTGACTCCCACCATCTGTTCCATTAAAACTTTGAACGGAAACTGCCGATCTGCTGCAACCCTGTTTCTCCATCCCCTTAGGAAAACACCCAGAATGCCAAAATCCTGCCACGAATATTTGTTTTTGGAGTTGGAATTCTCATCTCCTCTACCTCCTAAGCTACGACCAACACCATTGTTTCCACCGCCTTCTCCACCACATGAATTATGGAGTTTGGAACTGGAAATCTTCGAGAGCAGAAAGCGGATTCCTTGGTTTCGAGGGGATGCAACAACATCTGCCGATTGTGCTTTGAAACGGTGGCTCAAACTCATGTAAGCAAATTGCCTTGTCATCGAGAAACGATACTGAACCATGGTCGCCATCTGATCGCACTGAATTGATTCCTCAAACTTTACCCTACACAGAGTTAATCTAATCTTGATTGATATAATTCAGTAACTAAGAGTAGGGGCGAAACCATATTTTTTGTTTTGGAGGGTTCGATATGAAAATAAGATGAATTGATGAAAATGTAATAAAAATATAATATTAAATAAAGTTATAATAATAATATGATTAAATAAAAAAATTATAAATATCTTTTTACATGTAAAAGGAATTTGTTGAATATTTAAAGAACTATTAAAATCTAACTAATAAATTTTTTAAAAAATAAAGAATAAAAGCAATCATTAAAAGGTTTAGCTTTAGAAATAAAAAGTTCAATAGAATTAAATTTTTTTTACAATGATTGGATTTGTAATTTTATGTGCAAAATATATAGGTAGTTGAATTTTTTTAATTGTATTTTTTGAAAATTTCTTCTAACATTAACGTGGCTACAATGATACGATGATGATTGAGCTTTATGTCATGTCAATAACTTTACTTATAATATTAATTTGGAATATGAAAGCATATGATAGAATGAAAGTTCAATACCTAATAATGAAATTTATTTTTTAAAATATTAAATTGATAAAAAGTATATAGTATATGAACTATTTTTGTATTTAATCTTGATAATAATAATAATAATAATAATAATAATAATAATAATAATAATAATAATAAAGGTAATTATATATATAACATATAAAAGGGAATTTGCTTATGTTATTTAATTATAAAAAAAGTGGTGATGTGGTATTCAATTACAACTTTTTTTATTATAATGTTATAATTATCAAATCATAATAAAAATTTATATAATGGTCTATCACTTATAAATTTTAATTTTATATAAAATTTTGATCGACCTCACATAATTTTAAATTGTAATTAATTAATTATATTATAATTACTATAAATGATATACTCTTGTGACGATGGTAGATAGAAAACTAGGAATAATTAATTTGTAAGCCAAATAGAATAGGTATATATTCTGATTGGTTTTCAATTCTGATAGATATTCCTTTTCCTTTTATCCAAAAAAGTATTCCTTATTCCCAAATAAAAAAGTACCATTGAAGTGGAGCTTGATTGAAGTTGTGTATGATTTATTACAATAACCCAATTTGATCATAAATGTGTACATTATATTTGTTTTTTTTAATAAAATTCTATCTTATATTTATTCTTAAAAAGTTAAAGGATTACTACATATCTCATTATATCATATTTAAAAATTTTAATACATTATTAGTATGTTAATATGATCATAAATGTTATATCCCATTTAAACATAAAGCTATTGCATTACTAAAAAAATGTTATAAATCAATAACTAACACCACAAACAGACACCATGGAGGGTAACTATTTTTTCAAAGAAGTAAATCACTTATAATTATTACATTATAATTAATTATTACCTTAAAATAAAATAAAATTCACATTTATAAGAGATAGATTCTTATATAAATTTTTATTATAATTAATTAATTACAAGATTATAATAAAATTGTAAGTAAAACGTTTCCAGTTCTAAGCATGCCCAATTATGAGTAGAGAAGACACCATTTGTAGATGTCAATCATATAGAATCATAGATTTTTTTTTTCTTCTCTGAATGAATAGAAAGGGGATCAGCCTTTCACGGAAGTTGCTGGGTAGAACAAGTAGATGAACAATTGATGAGTCATACACTACTAATGCCTTAATGTATAAAGATCTACATGTTTCCCTCGCTTCGCTGGAAATATTTTTTATATTTATAATTTTTCATTGAACTAACAATTAAAAATAATTTTAAATTAAATCATGTTAAACAGTAATTGTTTATTTACATAATTGTTTATTTATTTTGTTTTAATATATATTAATGTTAATATAATCATAATTTTTTTAATTATGAAAATTAAATATGTGAAAATTAATTGCTGTTGCAGGTGTTATTTACATGTATTTAAAAAATATTTTATGTTTTATTGCATAACTTAACGTATATATTTATTTATGGAATAAAAAATACTAATAAATTTTTTAATGATAACAATGTAATTATAAAATAAAATTATCATTTAAAATAAAATCTCAAAATGTGATTAAATTATTACTAATAAACATCAAAGCTTTATGATATTTTACTCATATTTATTGAAACTACTTTATACAAATACTTTTGTTTATTATTTTTTACTTTTTAAGGAAATTTCATAATTTAATTTATGTCGAAAAATTTTAAAAATTTACTATAAATCAATTTTGAAGATTTTTTATTAATTTAATTTACCTTGAGAAATATTGAAAAAAATTACCTTTTTGTTAAATTAATGAGCTACCTTGCTCATTCTATATATTTTTCATTTCACTATTTAATTTTTTAAATATAAAAAAGAACAATAACAAATTAAATAGCATTAACAAAAAGTGTTAAAGAATATTTTTTGTATTTGATATATTGTTAATATATAAATTATATACACTATCAATTAATTAATGATGTCAATTTAATAGTAAGGATTTAAAAAAAAAGTTTGTGTATTTATTTTAATGGCTAATAAAGATTTATGTTTGGTGATTAATGAAGTTGTATTATTTGATTGAACGATAGTGTAAAGAATCTATATATTGATAATGTATCAAACATAAATTTTAAGTCTATGTTTGGATTAAAGTTACTAAAAAAAAGGAAAGGAAAAAAAAAGAATAAGAAAAAAATAAAAATAAAAATGCACGTTTGGAATTAATTTTCTACTACAATATTTTTTTCAAAATTAATCTATAAATGAGAAAAATTAAATATTTAAAGACTTATTATTAAGATAAAACTAACATAAATTTGTTTAAGTATTAGTATTTTTGTACAATTGTACATATTTCGTCATATTCTTTTAATTTTATTATTCGAAATTGTGAAGTGATAACAAAATAAAAAAAAATTTAGACCTAACCATAAATTAAAAAATATATAGAATTCAAAATTATTAATAGAAAAAAAAAATTGAGGAATGAATTGCAAAAGATTTAAAGGTTGTAGCAATGGTTAAGCTTAAATATTATAATAATAATACTTTTTGAAAAATAATAAAATATAATAAAAATATAAAAATTATTTTATATTTAAAAAATTTTAATCCTTTCCTTTTCTTTTAGTTTATTTCAATTTAAGATAATTAAAAATTGAAACTTTTGAGAAACAAGGATAGATGCTCAACTTTCTTTCCTTTATTAAAATGTAAATGATAAATTAAATAAGAAATTTTTTTTTTTTTTTATTTCTCCTTTGTTTTTCCCCTTCTTTTCCCTCACCCCTCAATTTATAAGTAGCATAAAGGATATTATTCAAGTGGGATTAGACCCGTATTTGATGATCCAAGGTGAATGGGTTTGGTCAAATCCAGAGGATTCATGCCCATTATTTTTTCTTCTTCTCTAATTGCTCACGTGCTTTCCCAGCTTCCCTCCTTCATTTTCATCGGAAAATCACAGTCACGGTTTTCCTTTTTCTTTTCTTTTTTGAGAAAATGAAACCATTGAAATTGTTGAAAAAAAAAATGAATCCACTTGGTTCCGAGAAACGGTAAATAAATCTCCCCTTTTTAATGTTGATTTAAGATTTTTTTGATGGGTGTTTATTTATAATATTTGTAAAAATTATAAATAAAATTTAAAGTAATTATTATTATATTATTATAATTGTTACTACAAATTTTTATATTTTTAAAAAATAATTACATGATTATTAATATTATCGACTGCATCCTTTTTAATATTACTATTTGTGAGATCATCGACATTTTATCTAAAATGTTGAAAGTTCATATCTACCATAATTATTTACGAATTTATTAATTTTATTGATGTAAAATATTAAAAAAATTTTAAGATATTCTAAAGATTTTTAAAATTTTATTATTTTTAAATTTTAAGTGAAACACTCTACTGTGAGAAATTGATTCGCTTATGCTTTTAGAAATGAAATTTAATAAATTTCGTGATAGATTGAAGCTATAGAAGTGCAATGAGAAATTGATTCGCTTATGCTTTTATTTCAAATGGAGAAATGAAATTTAATTAATTTCGTGATAAATTGAAACTATAGAAGTGCAATAATTTAGTTTGTTTTCTTATTAAATTAATTTATGTGGGGCACATTTCAAGAATCAAATTTTGGAATGCCACGATTGTTGTCTTAGTTGGAAGCCTTGGTTAATTGAGAAGGGAAACTTCCTGTCTCTTTCTCGTGAAGCTTCAATTTCGAATACGACTAATGTTTTTAAGGATGTGAAACACATGGATAAGTTGTACAATTCAATTTGTGAACTTGGCAGCCTTTTCAACTGTGAAAGACAGCAGTTGTTTTTTTTCCAATAATTTATATTGAAAGATAATTATGGTTTTTGATGAGTAATTTACGGTTGTTGCTTGTGTTCTTTTGCAGGATTATTAGGTGGAAAAAAATCTTGTTTTTGGTTGCAGTTCGAACATTCGGGCATATGTATTATATTTATTTTATGTTAAATATGAATAAAATATAAAAATAATTACGTTAAATACGTGTTATATCAAATATCAATTTTTTTTAATTTTTACTAAATATATATAATTTTTGTTAAAATATTAACTCATTATTTTTATTTTTATTTTATTTTTATATCATATTTAAAATTATCATATTTATCATAAACTTGATAATACTCTTTATCATGCATGTTAAAATTTAATTTGTTGAAAATAATAATTCAAATTTTATAAAAAAAATTTAAAAAAATATTTAAAGGGATGGATAGGCATAAACAGGAAAAAATATACAAAATAAAATGTTTATTTTCCTTTTTAAAAATAAAGAACTTTATGGGATTCATAGAAACTTTATTTTCTCTGATTAAATAGTACATTGAAATGATTGGTTTTAGATGTTTTGTTTTGTTGTTGTGGAGCACTTGCTTGTAATTGTGGCAAATAATGCTTTTGCTAGAAGTATTTAATGGTTTAAAGGGTATGATAGTTTTTTACTCATTAGAGATTTTTGTAAATAATTAGGAGTTTTTTAGATATTTGAGTTGACTTGACACGTTTAGTATTATATTAGTTTGGCCACATTATTATTGTTTTTCATTAGTCTTCTATCTCTCATTAAAAAATATAAACATCAATGTATTATTATCCCAGGTTCTATTTTGCTTTAACCATTTACTTTTCTCTCATTTCGATCTCTTTTCATTAGGGACGACGAACTAACCCGTTCTTGACAGGTTTCGGCCTGACTCGACCCTATGGAGTCGATTTTTTTTTTTTTTGAAATTCGAGTTTCGGGTCGGGTCGGGTTGGGTTTGGGTTTACCTAAAACCCGATCCGACTCGATATTATATAAAAAAATATTTTTAATTAATTATTTAATTTTTTATTTATTTATATATTTATATAATGATATTTTTTAAATATTTATATTTAAAAAATAATATTTTATATTTTAAAAAATAATATTTTATTAATTTCGGGTCGGGTCGGGTCGAGTCAAGTACGATTTACATAATATCGGGTCGGGTTCGGGTATGAAAAAACAAAATAATTTTCGGGTAAAGTCGAATTCGAGTTTAATAAAGCATAAAGTGGGGTCGAGTTCGGGGCGAGCAAAACCCACCCCGAACCTGACCCGATGCCAACCTTACTTTCCATTCTGATCTTTAACTTGTGTGTCAGAATATAAAAGCAGGGAATATTCTCAACCTTCGCATCTAATCGTTTTTTTCCCTTTTTTGTTCTTCCAAGAGTACTCTCATATCGGAGCTCAACACTAACATTTGGCACGTCAGGTAAAGGCTTTCTATTCATCAACCGGGCATAAGAAAATGTCGCCTAAGAAAAGAGTTTTGGAGGAAAGAGAGACTGCCACCCTGGTTAGAATAGAAACACATAATAGCTAGCATTAAGATCGACCTACCCTATAATAGGCTAGTCCAACCGGGACCAATTTTAGGCTCTAACCGAGCAAATACAAGCTCTTAAGCAAATGTTATAGATTATAATTTCACTATAGGCCTCAAAGGTACCTGACCTAATCATCTCTAGCCAATAAGTTATGGAAAGGCAATCAAGCTATGAAGAGGTAAAAGCTTTCTCAGCTTTCAAGAAAGAAGAGCATGATATCTAGTTGCTCACCACTACCAAAGTCATAACTCAATAAACACTACAACCCAAATATAAAAATAAATCGACTTGAAACCCCAACCAAACAAAGACTTGAAAGCTCGGATGTAAGCCACGGAGAAAGAGCTAAAAGTGAAGGTAGTAGCTTTTGAGTGTGAGCTCAAAATTTTGGAAATGTTGCCCTTCATTGAAGAAATTGACAAAGTTATGCCTCTAAAGGGGTTCAAAATGTCGACCTTAGAAACTTATGATGGTATTTTTGATCCTTTTGATTATTTAAACTTTATAAAACTAATATGATGATGCAGGGTGCAAACGAAGCTTTGATGTGTAAAGGCTTTGCTACTTCCCTTAAGGGCGTAGCTTGATCATAGTATAGTGGCTAAAACTAAGGTCAATCGTGATATTTAAAGAGCTCAGCCATTCTTTCTAGTCTTAATTTGTAAGTAGTTGAAGAATGAAAAGGATGACATTAAGTTTGATGTCGATTCATTAAGGTTGGAATGAATTTTTAAAGGATTATATCACGTATTTTAACGTGAAAGCCTTATAAGTGAAAGACCTAAAACAAGTGGACTCAATGACAAAGAATACTACATCAAGCTAACTTTATCTTTAAAGATGTCCAAGACTTTGACCAACGTCCTACTTATAGCTGAAAAATACATAAATGTTGAAGCTACAATAAGAAATAATCGAGGTGAGAGAAGCTCATCCCTCTTTTTGATGGCCTAGGTGAAAGAGGCTCATTCCTCTTCTTTGGTTGTAAAAAAGATAAAAATTTCTATGATCCTTCCTTAAGAGAGAGACTACATAGGGCTATAAGCCCTAATAGAAAAAGAAATTATATTGTATTGAATATCTCTTGATAGAGGATTTTGATACAAATCAAAAGAAATCCAAAGTTTAGATGATCAAAGCTACTGAGGCAAAACATAAGAGGGATTCGACCAAAAGATGTGCCTTTCATAGAGATATAAGTCATAACATTGAAGACTATGTTAACCTCAAAAATAAGATTGAAGCTTTGATCATAAGAGGTTAGATGTGATAGTTTATAGATTGACAAAAGCAAGGGTAAAATAAACCGACTATAGATGGGACTAAAGAGAACCCATAAGGGATAAAGAAGGTAGGCCAAAAGAAAAGAGGAAAAAAAATCTCAAAGAGATGGGCAAAGACAGGAGACAGGCCAAACTACCGATAACAGACTAGTTATCGAGAAATTAACGTGATTATTAGAATGAGCTCTCTTCGGCTAAAAAAAAAAAAATCTAATCATGGCATAGTCATGCCTATTGACTTATCAACAAAGAAAAACAAGGAGTGGAAAAACCAATCGATCTCATTCAGTTCGAAAGACTTGAAAAGAATTTAATACCCAATGATGATACCATAATGATCATAATAGTGGTGTAAAATTACGTGGTTAAAAGGATCTTGTTTGATAATGAAAATTTGACCAACATAATGTGCCATGCCACCATGAAGAAGATGAAAATTAAAGAAGATCAGTTACAACTGATCACCACGACCCTAATTAGATTTGGGAATGAGCGGTACTAGTAAAAAGGATTATTAAATTATCGATATCTTTAGGGATGGAATCGAGGACAGTCACATTGGTCACAGAATTTATGATTATAAACATCCTATTTGCCTAAAATATGATATTGGATCGATCTAGTTAGTCTATTATATGGCTCATAAGCTTAGCTCTTTATCTAAAGGTAAAATTTTTAATGCCTCATGGGGTTGGAGAGGTAAGAAGAGATCAGTTCACGGTACGATAATGTTACGTCATAATAATGAAGAGAAGGACTGAGAAGTAGATCGATAGTTTAGCTAAGATCAAGAAGGTTGAAGAAGAGAAGTAGACAACAAAAATTGAGAAAAAAATGAGAAAATATGAGTAAGCCCCTACAACATAAAATTGACCTAATAGAAAAACACTTTTAAACTGCTCTAAGCTCTTAAGCTCAATAGAAGATACATTTTTTGTTTCATTTTTAAAAATTTTGAATAAATCTTAAAGGTGAACGAGCTCTTAAACTAGCATGAATACTTACATGTTATTAGGACTAAGCTAACACGTTGGCCAAAAGAAGGACTAAAATGAAAAATACAAACATTCTGTTCAATCTTACATTCTGATCATTTATCAATAATATACTAATCTTCATGTCAGGATCTTTCTTTATAAAAAATGGTCTCCACATGATTAAATAGAAAAAAGTAATTGATCAAAGACCTGATTCAGACGGGAATTGACTTGAGCCGATGGAAGACCTTATAACTATACCATTTTGGTAGAACATTCCTGAAAAACATATGTAAATTAGAATTAAACTTGAACACAAAGAATAGTTAATTCGACTTTTAAGAAATAATACTGATTTATTTGCCTGAACATTGTCTGATATGCCTGAACATTGTCTGATATGCCTGAAATTGATATCAATGTAATGTTCCATAGGTTGCACACCAACTCAAACATTAAAATCAGTTTGGTAAAAGAAAAAGACCTTTGCCCAAGAAAGATAAAAGATTATTGAAGAGGAGGTTGGCAAGCTATTGTAAACAAGCTTCATTAAAGATGTTTATTACCTTGAATGAATCATTAATATGATCAAGGTTAATAAAGATAGCAAAAAATAGAGGATGTATGTTGGCTTTACCGACCTTAACAAAACATACCCAAAAAATGATATTCTTTTTCTTATTAAATTAATTTATGTGGGGACATTTCATGAATCAAATTTTAGAATGCTGTCTTAGTTGGAAGCCTTGGTTAATTGAGAAGGGAAACTTCCTGTCTCTTTCTCATGAAGCTTCAATTTCAAATACGACTAACGTTTTTAAGGATGTGAAACACATGGATAAGTTGTACAATTCAATTTGTGAACTTGGCAGCCTTTTCAACTGTGAAAGACAGCAATTATTTTTTTTCCAATAATTTATATTGAAAGATAATTATGGTTTTTGATGAGTAATTTATGATTGTTGCTTGTGTTTTTTTGCAGGATTATTAGGTGAAAAAAATCCTGTTTTTGGTTGTAGTTTGAACATTCGGGCATCTGTATTATATTTATTTTATGTTAAATATGAATAAAATATAAAAATAATTATGTTAAATACGTGTTATATCAAATACCAATTTTTTTTAATTTTTACTAAATATATATAATTTTTGTTAAAATATTAACTCATTATTTTCATTTTCATTTTATTTTTATATCATATTTAAAAATTATCATATTTATCGTAAACTTGATAATACTCTTTATCATGCATGTTAAAATTTAATTTGTTGAAAATAATAATTCAAATCTTATAAAAAAAATTTTAAAAAATATTTAGAGGGATGGATAGACATAATCAGAGAAAAAATATACAAAATAAAATGTCCATTTTCCTCTTTAAAAATGAAGAACTTAATGGGATTCATAGAAACTTTATTTTCTTTAACTAAATAGTACATTGAAATGATTGGTTTTAGATGTTTTGTTTTGTTGTTGCATGGAGCACTTGCTTGTAATTGTGACAAATAATGCTTTTGTTGGAAGTATTTAGTGGTTCAAAGGGTATGATAGTCTTTTACTCATTAGAGACTCTTGTAAATAATTAAGGGTATTTTAGATATTTGAGCTGACTTGACACGTTTAGTACTACATTAGTTTGACCACATCACTATTGTTTCCCATTGGTCTTTTATCTCTCATCAAAAAATAAAGACATCAATGTATTATTATCCCAGGTTCTATTTTGCTTTAACCATTTGCTTTTCTCTCATTTCAATCTCTTTTCATTTTGATCTTTAACTTGTGTGTCAAAGTATAAAAGCAGGGAATATTCCCAACCTTCGCATCTAATCGCTCTTTTCTCTTTCTTATTCTTCCAAGAGTACTATCATATTGGAGCTCAACACTAACATTTAGCATGCCAGGTAAGGGCTTTCTATTCATCAACCGGGCATAAGAAAATGTCACATAAGAAAAGAGTTTTGGAGGAAAGAGAGACTGCCACCCTGGTCAGAATAGAAACACATAATAGCTAGCATTAAGATCGATCTGCCCTATAATAGGCTGGTCCAACCGTGGACCAATTTTAGGCTCTAACCGAGCAAATACAAGCTCTTAAGCAAATGTTATAGATTATAACTTCACTATAGGCCTCAAAGGTACTTGACCTAATCACCTCTAGCCAATAAGTTATGGAAAGGCAATCAAGCTATGAAGAGGTAAAAGCCTTCTCGACTTTCAGGAAAGAAGACCATGATATCCAATCGCTCACCACTACCAAAGTCACAACTCAATAAACACTACAACCTAAAGATCAAAATAAATTGACCTGGAACCCCAACCAAACAGAGACTTGAAAGCTCAGATGTAAGCCATGGAGAAAGAGTTAAAAGTGAAGGTAGTAGCTTTTGAGTGTGAGCTCAAAATTTTGGAAATATTACCCTTCATTGAAGAAATTGACAAAGTTATGCCTCTAAAAGGGTTCAAAATGTCGACTTTAGAAATTTATGATGGTATTTTTGATCCCTTTGATTATCTAAACTTTATAAAACTAATATGATGATGCATGGTGCAAATGAAGCTTTGATGTGTAAAGGCTTTGCTACTACCCTTAAGGGCGGAGCTTGATCATAGTATAGTGGCCAAAAACTAAGGTCAATCGTGATATTTAAAGAGCTCAACCATTTTTCTGGTCTTAATTTGTAAGTAGTCGAAGAATGAAAAAGATGACATTAAGTTTGATGTCGATTCATCAAGGTTGGAATGAATCTTTAAAGATTATATCACGTATTTTAATGTGAAAACCTTATAAGTGAAAGACCTAAAACAAGTGGACTCAATGACAAAGAATACCACATCAAGCTGACTTTTTCTTTAAAGACGTCCAAGACTTTGACCAACGTCCTACTTATAGCTGAGAAATACATAAAATATTGAAGCTACAATAAGAAATAACCGACGTGAGAGAGGCTCATCCTTCTTTTTGGTGGCCTAGGTGAAAGAGGCTCATTCCTCTTCCTTGGTTGTAAAAAAGATAAAGATTTCTATGATCTTTCCTTAAGAGAGAGACTACATAGGGCCATAAGCCCTAATAGAAAAAAAAATTATATTGTATTGAATATCTCTTGATAGAAGATTTTGACACAAATCAAAAGAAATCCAAAGCTTAGATTATCAAAGCTACTGAGGTAAAACATAAAGAGGGATTCGACCAAAAGATGTGCCTTCCATAGAGATATAAGTCACAACATTGAAGACTGTGTTAACCTCAAAAACGAGA
Source organism: Durio zibethinus (assembly GCF_002303985.1). The sequence continues at coordinate 18,484,498 of NW_019167938.1, read as the reverse complement.
TTGAAGCTTTGATCATAAGAGGTTAGATGCGATAGTTTATAGATTGACCAAAGCAAGGGTAAAATAAATCGACTATAGATGGGACTAAAGAGAACCTATAAGGGATAAAGAAGGTAGGCCAAAAGAAAATAGGAAAAAAAACTCAAAGAGATGGGCAAAGACAGAAGAAAGGCCAAACTACCGATAACAAAATAGTTATTGAAAAATTAACATGATTATTAGAATGAGCTCTCCTCGGTTAAAAAAAAATCTAATCAAGACATAGTCATGCTTATTAACTTATTAATAAAAAAAAAGAAAGACTGAAAAAACCAATCGATCTCATTCAGTTCGAAAGACTTGAAAAGAATTTAATATCCCATGATGATACCATAATGATCATAGTAGTGGTGTAAAATTACGCGGTTAAAAGGATCTTGTTTGATAATGAAAGTTTGACCAACATAATGTGCCATGCCACCATGAAGAAGATGAAAATTAAAGAAGATCAGTTACAACCGATCACCATGACCCTAATTAGATTTGGGAATGAGCATATACTAGTAAAAAAGATTATTAAATTATCGATCTCTTTGGGGATGGAATCAAGGACAGTCACATTAGTCATAGAATTTATAATTATAAACATCCTATTTACCTAAAATATAATATTGGACTGATATAGTTAGTCTATTATATGGCTCATAGGCTTAGCTCTTTATCTAAAGGTAAAATTTCTAATGTCTCATGGGGTTGGAGAGGTAAGAAGAGATCAGTTTACGGTACGATAATGTTACGTCACAATAATGAAGAGAAGGACTGAAAAGTAGATCGATAGTTTAGCTAAGATCGAAAAAGTTAAAAAGAGAAGTAGACAACAGAAATTGAGGAAAAAATGAGAAAATATGAGTAAATACCTACAACATAAAATTGACCTAATAAAAAAACACTCTTAAACTACTCTAAGCTCTTAAGCTCAATAGAAGATACATTTTTTGTTTCATTTTTAAAACTTTTGAATAGATCTTAAAGGTGAACGAGCTCTTAAGCTAGCATGAATACTTACATGTTTTTAGGACTGAGCTAATACGCTGGCCAAAAGAAAGGACTAAAATGAAAAATACAAACCTTCTGTTCAATCTTACATTCTGATCATTTATCAATAATAAACTAATCTTCAAGTTAGGATCTATCTTTATAAAAAATGGTCTCCACATGACTAAATAGAAAAAAATAATTAATCAAAGACCTGATTCATACGGAAATTGACTTGAGCCGATGGAAGACCTTATAACTATACCACTTTGGGAGAACATTCTTGAAAAACATATGTAAATTGGAATTAAACTTGAACACAAAGAATAGTTAATTCAACTGTTAAGAAATAATACCGATTTATTTGCCTGAATATCGTCTGATATGCCTGAAATTGATATCAATGTAATATTCCATAGGTTGCACACTAACTCAAACATTAAAATTAGTTTGGTAAACGAAGAAGACCTTTGCCCAGGAAAGACAAAAGATTATTGAAGAGGAGGTTGGCAAGCTATTGTAAACAAGCTTTATTAGAGAGGTTTATTACCTTGAATGAATCACTAATGTGATCAAGGTTAATAAGCATAGTAAAAAATAGAAGATGTATGTTGACTTTACCGACGTTAACAAAACATACCCAAAAAATGATATTCTTTTTCTTAGCATCGATCGATTAGTGGATAACAGTACCTAGCATGACCTTTTTAGTTTTATGGATGCCTACTCTAAGTATAACCAAATTAAATATTAAAAGGAAGATAGGAAAAAACTACTTTTATCACTGAGAAAGGTCTTTATTACTACAATGTGATGCCTTTTGACTTAAAAAATACAAGGATGACTTACCAAAGATTGGTTAAGAAGGTCTTAAAAAATCAGATAGACTGTAATATAGAGGTATATGTAGTCAACATGATAGTAAAAAGTAAGAGCCTGATCGAATACTTGAAGGATCTCGAAGAGACCTTTAACATCTTGAAAAAAATACAACATAAGGCTTAATCTAAGCAAGTGCACCTTTAGAGTCACGTCAGGTAAATTCTTGTCTATATGATTAACAAAGGGGGATAGAGGTGAACCTAAAGAAAGTTCAAGCAATCTTAGACATAAAAGCACCAACCTTGATTAAAAAAGGTAAAGGTTAATTGAAAAAATAGCCATCTTGAGCAGGTTTATGTCCAGGTCGATAGAACGATACCTATCATTTTTTAAAATCTTATAACATCTTTAATTTTAGATGGACCCTTATTGTCAAAAAGCATTTGATGAGCTTAAAGAGTTCTTATCCTCTTCACCCATCATTTTCAAGTCAAGGTCTGACGAGATCTTATACCTATATCTAACCATTACTGACAAGGCCATCAGTTCAATTTTGATCCACGAAAAAAAAGAAGATAGAAGCTGATCTACTTTATGAGCAAGGTACTAACAGGGTCATAGATAAACAACACTAAGAAAAATTAGTATATGCGATTATTTAGGTGTGCCAAAAAACTTAAGCCATATTTTCAAGCTCACACAATTCATGTATTGACTAACCGATTGCTTAGGTAGGTCTTATAAAAGCTAGAACTATAAAAAAGACTAATCAAGTAAAAGGTAGAGCTTAGTGAATTCGACTTACATATACTCCCTAAGTTGACCCTAAAATTTTAAGTGCTAGTAGATTTAGTTGTAAAGCTCACATTGGCTCATCTTGATGAACAACCTAAAAAAAATGAGAAAGTTATAGAAAAAAAAATGGAAACTTTTTGTTAGTAGATCAACCATTAGCCATAGCAAAAAGTTGGCCTTATTTTGATAAGCCTAGAAGGCTTACAATATCAGTACATAGTAAAATTTAGATTCAAGGTATCTAATAATGAGGTCGAGCATGAAGCACTGATAATTGGCTTAAAACTAGTAGTTAAACTAAATGTTAAGTATATAATCATATACAACTACTCTTAATTAGTGGTCAATTAGATAAATAGTGAGTTTGAAGCTCGTGAAAAAGAAACTAGAGATATTTAAAAATAGCACTGGCTCTTATCATTTGTTTTCAAAAAGTCGAGTTGAAGAAAATACCAAGGTCTAAAAACTCACTTGTTGACTCCCTATCCAAATTGGCTTTAAGGATAATAATAGAGAACTCAAGCCAAGTTTTAGTGGAAGAATTGACACAAAAAAGTAATGAATAGAAACTGGTTGGAGAGATTAAGGAAAACGAAACTTGGATGACCTCCATCAATACATAACTAACTATAGGAAAGCTACTTAAGATAGGGTTTGAGCTAAATTCTTAATAAGAAAAGTTTCTTGGTACACGATAATTAATAAAAAATTATACAAAAAATCTTTCAACCTATCCTACTTATGATGTATGGATGACGAAGAAGCAAACTAAGTCTTAAGAGAAATTCATGAAGGGATATATGGGAATCACCCTGGACTTCAGTTGGTTGCTTATAAAAGTAGGGAAATGATATGGAATGGGGCAAAATGCCAAGTTGTATCAAATGGTAAGAAATGATTCTTTGGTTTTGAACCCTTTAAACACATGTTTTGAGCCTATGACCCCTCACCATAACCTACATTACAACCTTTAAAAGTCTATTTGGATTAAGTGTGAATGATCAAATTGAATGATCATATGTTGGACTAAGGCATACTTGTGATGAAATAATGGAATTGTGCTACATTGCTTTAGAGATTAAAGTGTGAGAGATACCACTCATGGATGGCAAAAGATGAAAAAGAAAAAAAAGAAAAAAAAGAAAAAAAAAATGAAAGAATGGAAAAAAGATGAAAATGAGAGAAAAGAAAAACTCAAATTGAAAACCTGAAAGGGCTATTTGGGTAAAAAATCTCTGAGTTAAGAGTTGGATAGATAGTTCACATGTATGAAAGGTTAAAGATATCTGAAGATCCCTCAAAACTAGGGCAAAGTTCAATAAGCTCAATGTGATTTTGAAAAGCCAATGGAATGAGTTTTTGAAAAAGAATTCTGGATTAATGTTAAAAATTGTTGAGTATTCATTATTATTATTCTATTTATTCAATACGATTCATAAGGATATGCTTTAAATTTGATTCTTTGCCCAATTATTTTTGTACAAACTCATTCCTCATTAATTACTTTTCTCTCAATTTTCCTTGTGCTCTTTTACTACTGTATCCCCAGAATAAATCGAAAAAATGTATGGTTACATTATATTTGTCATGATTTGAAATGATAATAAATGAATGACAATGTGCATAAAAGAAGCTTGCATTCCTTTGAAAAAGAATCCAAGATGATAAGGGAAAAAATGAAAAAAGTGTAAAAACTTGAAAATATGATTTGAAAGGACGCATGTTGTGACCAAATGATAAATTTGGTGATGAAGAAAGGGTAAAATTTGAAAAGGTGATATGGCCAAGTAATGAATATGAGGATGAATTGGTCAACATAACTTATGAGTTGTGGTCAAAAGATGAAAATAGTGTAGAGCAAGGGATGAAATTTGTTTTGTTAGTGTTGATAAGCCTATGAGTCAAGTCATGGAAAATGTGGATCAATTGATGAAATGGCTAGTGCTAAAAAGCTTGTTAGCTATGATTAAATGATTAAAATAATATAGATTAATGAACGAAACTTGTTCTAAATTGGTTTATGCTGAGAAGCCAATGGGTGGCAATCGAGTGAAGGAGACAGAAACTTGTTTTGAAATTGCTAATGCTGAGAAGTTTGTGAATGATGATCAAGTGATGGAAATGACAAGAATCGATTGACAAAATTTATTTTAGATTGCTGAAAAGATAAAATTGGGAAAAAGGTGAAATGATGGGGTCTTGAGAATCATGTTACCATTTTTATTAGAATTTCATGACATTGACATCCACATTATATTCATTGCATTTGCATTGTTGTTTGGAGAATATTTGAAACTTTGGTTTAGCTATTCATTTGCATTATGCAGTAAATATTTGAATCATGATTGAAAATATGGCATTGTGAGAATCTAGATTTTTGCATTTGCATCATTAAGAAAGCATTTGCATCATTGATCATGACATTTATTACATACAAAATTTTGACTTTGGTAAAAGCTTGATAGTCATCTAGAAAAGAAATTTTGAATCTTTTAATAAGGTCTTTTAAGACAAGATTGTGAATCCTAAAATAAAAATTTTTGAATTTCAAATGAGAATCTTTGAGTTTTCAAATGAGAATCTTTGAGTCTTAAATGATAATCTTTAAGGCATTTTCAAATGAGAATTTTTGAGTTTTGAGTTTTCAAGTGTGAATCTTTGAATTTCAAATGAGAATCTTTGAATTTCAAATGAGAATCTTTGAGGTGTGAAACTCAAAATTTGTTGAATGTGAATTTTCGAACTCAAATGAGAATCTTTGAGGTGTGAAACCCAAAATTTGTCTAATGTGAATCTTTAAACTCAAATGAGAATCTTTGAATTTCAAATGAGAATTTTGAGGTGTGAAACCTTAATTATTTGTCAAATATGAGCCTTTGGACTCGAATGAGAAGTTTTAAACTTTTGGATATGAATTTTTAAAATTCAAATGAAAATCTTTAAATATTGGATGCAAATCTTACAATTTGCAAATGCGAATTTTGAAATCTTGCAAATTTGAATTCTTATGAAACTAAAATTTTGAGAATAAAATTTCAATGAATTCTTGTGAAGTTGAAAGGTTCTTGCGAATCTGAATCTTTGATTTTTGAGCTCAAATTGTGAATATTTGAGTTCCCGTTACAAATTTCATCAGATCTAATTTATGACTCCCTTAGACATAATCGTCAAGGAGCATTTTATTTTTTCAAAGTTACAGTGTCTCTGTTTAAAAAGCATTTTGATTTTCAAAGTTGTGGTGCCTTTTTTTAGAGGAGCATTTTATTTTTTTAAAGTTATGGTGCCTTTGTTTAGAGGAGCTTTTTTTTTTTCAAAGTTGTGGTGCCTCTATTTAAAGGAGAAATTTATTTTACAAAGTTGTGGTGCTTCTGTTTAGAGGAACAATTTATTTTTCAAAAAGTTGTGGTGCTTTTGTTTAGATGAGCATTTTTCAAAGTAGTGGTGCCTTTATTTAGGTGAGCATTTTATTTTTCAAAAATTATGGTGCCTCTGTTTAGATGAGCTTAATTTATTTTCAAAAGTCGTTGAACCACTGTTTAGAAGAGCTTTGTTAAGTTTAAAAAAAATAAAAAAAAACAAAAAAACAAACAAAAATAAGTGTGTTGAGTTAATTAGGTTGTTTACGTTTTTGCACAATTATTGTTTCACATAAAGTGTGCAAAGAGGGGCAGCTATAGATACCCTAATTTGTTTGGGGTTCTACTCAATTTGGTTTCTATTGATTAAATAAATGATAAATGGAAAAAATGGAAAAAAAAAACTATGAGTTTGTGCAGGACTATATGTGAGGTGTTTAGATTGGATTTAAAGATTGAAATTGAAATTAAAAGGGAGTGAAACTCTTCTCAGGTTTAGGATTCTTTGAATCAAAACCCTATAAATAGATGCTTCCACAAAGATCAAAAGAATGTATAGAAAAATAAAAGCAAAAAAAAAAGGGTGTTGAAAAGAGCAAAAATAAAAAACAAAAAAAAAATCATAGAATCACATCATGCAGAAAGTAGTAAAAATTTTTTTGAAGACTTTTGGGTTTAGGAAAAGGGGGTTTTTTGGAAAAATCTAGAAAATTTCTAGTTTTTGATGAATTTTTCAATGCTAGTTAAATTTTTTGGCTAGTTTTTGGCATTGTTTGAATTTTCTAACAGGTTTCCCAAAATCTGGTTTGAAGATTTTGGCACTGATTGAATTTTTCAGTGAACTTCTGATAACCTAACCTAGATTTCGATGGGATTTCCAGAATTCGATGAATGATTCAATCGGAGTTCATCCAATTAGAGAGAGAATGAGAGAAGAAAATGGGGAAGAGAAAGAAAGAGAATGAGAAATCTGAGGGGAGGAGCTGAAACTCAGCATTTTATAACGTCACCAAAACGACGTTGTTTTGGAGTTTAAGAAGACCTAGGATCTACGTGTTTTTCATCGGGTGACCCGACCCACAGCACGACCCACTTTTAACCTGCGTATTAGCTGATCCTTGTAACTAAGCTGAATTACAGCCACAAGCCGAGTCGATTCATTTTTGGGTTTTTTTTTGGATTTTTTTAGTTTTTTTTGCATGATTAAATTTAAAAAAAATAATAAAATATTGTTTGAGAATAAATATTAATTATCCAATGATGAAATTTATAGAAATTTTAAATGGTAAATTTTTATAAAATTTCTAGATGAGAAATTTTGTTTAAATTTATCCCAAATTGTGGAATAATTTAGATAAAGTTTCAATAACAATAATTAATATTTATTTTCAATCCAAAAAAATAAAAATAATAAAAATAAAAATTTGGGTTGAAAATATTCGATAATTATCCAAGGATGAGATTCTTAAAAATTTCAAATGATAAATTCCTTAAGAAATCTCTAGGTGAGAAATTTCTTTAAATTTGTCTGAAATAGTAAAAAATTTAAATGAAATTTTAATAAAAATAATTATCATATTATTTTCTTTCTAAAAAAAAAAAAATAAAAAGAATTTCTAAATAGGCCCAAATGGTGAAAAATTTAAAAATTTCAAAAAAAAAAAAATTTCTAAATTGTCCCAAATGATGAAAAATTTAGAAATAAAAAAAAAAAATAAAGAGAGAATTTCTAAATAGACCCAAATGGTAGAAAATTTAGAAATTCAAAAAAATAAAATTTCTAATTTGGCTCAAATGTTGGAATAATTAGATATATTTTCAATAAAAAAGAATAATAAATAAACTTTTTTTTCGACGAGGAGTCTCTTCAAGAAAACAAATGAGATTCTTGAATATTCTTAAGGTGAGAAAATATTTTTAAGAATTCTACTAGATTGATGGAAGAATGTTATAATTATTTTCAATATTTAACATAAAATTGTGAAACCATTAGATTCAAGACTTTAGGATAAATTTAAAATAATATGGTACCATCATTCGGATGAGCATGTGGGAGTGTTATAACTTTATCCACATGTAATCGAACTCACGAACCCTGTTTTGGTTTGTAAACTCGAATCTATTCTTTTAGGGACCCTTAGTCAAGCTTATGAGCTCTTTAAAAGGATAGATTTTTTAAGTGACCAATCACATTTAGTAAAAAAAATTGATGGCAACTCCATTTGTTAAATCTAGTTATAGATTTACGGATCTATATATTATGACACGTTACAGACTTGATCATCCAATCTCAAATTCATCTTCTCAAACATAACATTCACTTGAGTGGTTCTTGAAATATGGGTTCCTCGTTTAGAGAAATGCAACAAATCATGAATTAAGGTGGAAGTAGGCACAAGGTTTTAGAAAAAGGGCATGCATTAGTTTTAAAAAACTAATTGAACTTGGAAGGAGATCCACACAAGCTCTCTCACATTCATGATTCTACTAAAGGATTTGCTGAAAAATGTATTGTTTGGACGGAAATTTTGTTTATTTATTTGGTTTGGTTTGTAATTTTGTTAATTTGTTAAATTTTTTTGGTTTAGTTTGTAATTCTATATAGATCACACAAAGCTAAATTAATCTTTCACATTTATAATATATAATTAATGGTGATTTTTGACTTAGAGGTGCAAGAAAATAACATGTGCACACACCAAGAATAATAGATTGTCTTTATATTTAGTAATTTAAAACACAACATGATGATATTACATGAAAAATACAAAATATACAATTTTAATTTAAAAAAAATTATATATAAATTTAATAAAATAAAAAAAAATATTTTATATTTTTATATCGACATGAATTATAAAATTTAATTTTTATGTAAAATATAATACGAATACATAAATTATCTTATACAATACATATATACTAATTGCCTTGGAGTTCCTATTTCAAGGTTCCTCTCTTTAATATTTGTAAACCCAAGCCAAGAGATAAAGGATTCGCCATCCGCTCTTAGGTCTTCGTTGATCACTTCGGCTTAATGAAAGGACTTCTCTTTCTCGCTTTCTAGGTTGCGGAATATAAGATAGAATAGGCAGTTCTTGTGAACGACTCCGCTGCTATTGATGAGGGCTGCTAGCCTCTTGTTAGCTGCTTCTCCGGTCTACGATTCGGCATTCTTACATTAGGCTTTACCGGTCCTCTATCTTTAAGCTTAAATGCAAGGCTAAGTCTAGGGAATAAAAAATTCAATGCTCCATTATTCAACTGGGGCTAACGGGCAATTATTGCCATCCTTGGTTTTCATCGAAATATTGTAAAATATTGAATTTTTAATTTTAATTATTAAATTTAAAATTCAATCAATTTAATCAAAAATCATAAACTAAATATAACTTCGTAATTATAACTGGTATAGTTATTGAAGATTATTATTTGGGATCAAGTCAAAGAGTTCTTTTTTTCATTTATTTAATTAGAGGAATGGAGATTTTAATTCAGCTCTTTAAATATATTTTTAAGACTAAATACAAATGGGGCTCTGATAAATTATCAGGAGTTGATCAACATCCTTTTTGTTTTTAAAGTTTCTCAATAATCTAAATTCAAACAAGCCACTTTTTTTTTTTTTTTCATCAAATCCGGTTCATTTTAAATTTTTTCCCCTTTTCAAGGAAAGGAAACCATTGAAATTGCTAAAAAGAAAAAAAAAAAGAACTAACGTGGTTTCGAGAAACGGTAAATATATCTCCCCTTATGTTTAGTTATGAATCTGGATTTTTTTTGTTGCGTGTCTATTTATAATATATATAAAAAATTATAAACAAAAAATTTAACATAATATATTATTATATTATAATAATCGTCACGATGGATTTTTACATTTTAAAAAAATAATTCCATTATTATTAATACTATCAACTACATCTTACTCAATTTTTCGTTTGTAAATTCGTGATATGTTATCTAAAAGATCCATAATTCATATCTAGAATATTTATCAATTTTTTTAATAAAAAAAGGTTCAAAAAATTTTTAAAGCATCCAAATTTTTTTAATTTTAGATGTTTAATGGTACTCTACTGTAAGAAATACATTCACCTATGCTTTTGTTTTCAGATGGAGAAATGAAATTTAAATAATTTCGTGATAAACTGAAGATATAGAACTGCAATAAATTTTTTTCTTATTAAATTAATTTTTGTGGCGGCATTTCAGGATTGAAATTTGGATTATTATGGTGATTATCTTAGTTAAAGGTCTCGGTTGATAGAGAGCGGAAACTCGTGGCTCTTTCTCGTAAAGCTTCGATTTGGAGTAATACTAATTTTTTTAGGGATGTGAAACGTATGTACAAGTTGGCAGCTTTTTCAAGTGTGAAAGACAGCAGTTGTTTTTCCAGTAATTATATTGAAAGATAATTATGGTTGTCGACGAGTATTTGCTTGTGTTCTTTTGCAGATTATTAGGAGGTGGAAAAAATCCGGTTTTCTGGTTGCATTTCATATATTTTACTATATTTATTTTGTGTTGAATTTATATAAAATATAAAAATAATTGTGATAAATTTTTGTCACATTAAATATGAAACATTTTTTAATATTTATCAAACATATATAATTAATTTTTATTAAAATATTAAATTATATTATTTTATTTTATTTTATTTTTATATTATATTTAAAATTATCAAATCTATCGTAGACTTGATAATGTCTTCTATCATGTTTGTTAATATTTGATTGAGTGAAATTATTATTATTATTATTATTATTATTTGTAACTAGTAAAATATCCAATGCGTGGACAAGCAAAAATGAAATACTGGCATAATATGATTAGTTTTTCTTTCAGAACGTTTTGTTGAATATGTAGCTATTCAATTTTGTCTAGCTTGAAAATGATTAGAATGAAGAAATTTGAAGCTTAGTGTGAATTTTGTAAAATATGATTTTATGTATGGAAACTTCATTATATGTGCCGATCGAGAGGAAGAAAATTCGTCAATTTTCTATATGAGGAGTATTATTATACCTTCTTGAGACGATTAAAGGAAGTTTCCTCTCTAATAATAACAAATTAAGTTCCAAAAAATATTACAAGGGATAGGTACAATCAGAAAAGAGAAAGGCATTGTTCATAATATTAGGAGGTGAGTATCGTTTTAGTTTTAAATTTTAAAAATAATATATATTAATTTTAATGATCGCAATGAAATTGTTTTTTCTTGGTCAGTCAAATCTTTAATTAGATTGGCAAACAAGATTAAAAAAAATTACAAAGTAGGATAATAAATTGATAATATTATAAGCTTAAGATTAAAAAATAAAATAATTATAAAAGAAATAAAAGTTTAGTAAAATTTATTCGTTTGGATATTAATTTTTATGTGTTTTTATTGTTATTTTGTGATGTTAATTTTTAAATTAATTTTTTTCTTATTTTTTCAAGAAAATTTATTAAAATGTAATTAAATTTATTTATAAATTGAGCTATCAACAATATTTACAAGTTAATATCGAATCGAATCGAGTTTTGAACATGATTTTTAAAGTCTAAGTTCAATCCGATCAAATTATTGTTTTATTAATAAAATATTTTTATTTTAAAATATATTTAAAATTATTAAAATAATTTTAATATTTTAATTTTAGTAGTAAAATGCTCCTGTCTGGTTTTTTAATGGATGAGTCAAACTATATTTTGATCAAGACTTTAAAAGTGTCATCCAGATTTGGTTCAATTTATGAAAATCTCAAGTTATAATCTAAATAATTAAATTTGTTATTTTCTATTAATAAGTGATAGTGTGAAATTTATAATATTTTATTAAAAATTGTAGACAATATTTTATAACAAAAAAACTTGATTTTTGAAAAAATATTTTATGATGATGAAATATTATAAAATAAAGAACAAATATACAATGTAATATTTTATAATAATTTATAATTTATTTGTGTGTTTTAAATAAAAAATAAATAAATTTGAAAAAAAATGTAATTTTCTATCTTAAAGGATATAATAGATGACAAGTGCTTATTTATAAACAATAAGTAAACATGCAAAGTATATGTTAACATGCAAAGTGTCTGACATGCAAAATGTCACATATTTATTTAACATGCAAAGTGTCACATATTTATTTTACATATTAAACAACTTATATGTTAAATAAATAAATAAATAAGTAATTTAACATGTAAAAGAAGCTCTTGACATAATATATATACGTACGTTAGTAATACACATAATATAATAATTTGTTTAACAATTGAAAATAAATACTTTATTACAAACATTTAATTCATTTCAAATAATTATAATATTATTGACATAATATAAATAAGTTAAATATTTTTATTATTGTATTTTTATTAAATAAAATCGAATTAATTGTAAAAATCTCAATTAAAAAATAAATTCAAATAATCGAATTAATTTTATTTTTATAAAATGATATTTTTCCATGCTTGATGCCAAATGTAAAATGTTGAGGCTTCAATGCTTTTGCACGTGTTATTAAGCCTTGGTTTATGGCATAATTTTTATGATATTGAAAGTTATAATGGACACCAACTACCAATTATTTATGGTAAAAGTGGGACAAATAATGCATTCTGCCAAGAATCTAAAAATACTTTAGGGAGAAAAGGGTTTTTGATTTTAGGCTGTTTTTCCTTCATGACATTATTGATAATTTTTGAAACCTACAAAGAATCACATTACAAAAATTTAGATTCCTAAAAGAAATCACAAAATTTGCCAACCAAATGTGCTTTTAAATTTTTCAAATTTGAAATTGCTCATATTTGCATAGCCATGTTCTGTAGAAGGCTTTTTGTTTTCTACCTCTGTTGCATAGTTATAGTTGGATAGCCACTATATTAATAACTTGTTCTAAACCTTATCAAGACTATAGGTAAATGTTCTTTAAAAGTATGTGAAGGCTCAAAATCTTGTTCCTGATATGGTCACCCTTTTAGTTTCAACCAGGGGCTGCCAGGGCACCCTTTCACTTGTATAAAGAGTGGAGAGTTCAAAAGTCAAATCTTTTATGAAAACATGGTAATACTAAGGAGCTAGTATTTGAAGCCAAAATTGACATTAAAAGTGCCTTGGCTGCTAGCCATTGACGAGTGAGGTGTCAGGTGCATGTGATTGTCATCCACTTTGACAACAACCCTTGTAATCCACTTCATCCGTTACCTTGTATTGCACTTGTTCAGTCACATTACAGACTTGATGATCTTGTTTCAAATTCATTCTCTCTTCTCAAACATAACACACTTTTGATTCACACAAGCTCTCACATTTACAATTGTATTGAAGGATTTGATGAAATATATATTGTTTGCAATTTTGTTAATTTGTTAAATTTTTCTTGGTTTAGTATGCAATTCTATATAGCTCATACAAAGCTAAATTAATCTCCCACATTTACATATACAATTAATGGCAATTTCAACTTATTGGTGCAAGAAAATAACATGTGCACATGTCAAGAATCAGCAATTCTTTAAAAATGATAATTTAAAATATGATATGGTAATATAATACGAAAATGACTTTAAAAAAACATAGGTTTGCAAGATAGCTGAAATTTGTGGTGATACAATACATTCCATGAGCCATTTGTGGCGATGATAACTGAAATTAACATGGTTAATGGATTTGATGGGTGGTGGGTAGATTCTGGTGCTGCTAGGCACATTTCAAGACTTATTCCATTTTTAATGAAGTAAAAGAAGTTATGTTTGGTGACTCTCACACTACTAAAGTTCCTAACCAATGAGACATTGAATTAAAGTTCACTTCTAGTAGAACACTTATTTTGAAAGATATTTTGCACACACTTTACATAAGAAAGAACTTGATGTCTAGTTTTCTTCTTGATAAGGTTGGCTTTAAACAAACCATAGAATTTGATCAATATGTCATTACTAAAAATGGGTTATTTGTAGGAAAACAATATGATGTTGATGGTATGTTTAAATTAAGCATTGAAGTGAATAAAACTTCTTTTAATTCTGTTTATATATATTTTTTTTGTGTTAATATTTGGCATGCTCGTTTATGTCATATTAATAGTAAATATATGAAAAATATGACTAATCAGGATTTAATTCCTAGTTTGAATAATGAATTTGAAAAAAGTGATTCTTGTAGTATGTCAAAAATTAAAAAGTGCCTCATAATAATGTTGAAAGAAATATTGATTTATTAGATTTGACACATAGATAATTGTGAATTTGAAAAGGTTTTAACACTAGTAGGAAATAGGTATTTTATAACTTTCATAGATGATTTTTCAAAATATTCATATATTTATTTAGTTAAAAATAATAGTGATGGTTTTGATGATTTAAAAATTTTTCTTAATGAAGTTGAAAATCAACTTGGTAAAATGATTTAAGAGATTTTGTAGTGATAGAGGATAAGAATATGGATCAATTGATTTTAGTACTTTTGTTCAATCATTTGAAATAATTCATGAGGTTGCACCTCTTTCTTCACTTGCTTCTAATGGGACAACGAAGCATAAAAATAGAACATCAAAGAATTTAGTCAACCTAAAGTTTTTAAATGGAGAATTAGAAGAAGAAATATATATGGAGCAACCTGAAGATTTTGTGATCCTTGGTCAAGAAAATAAGGTATGCAAGTCAGTTAAATCTTTATATGATCTTAAACAAGCTCTTAAGTAATGGCATGAAAATTTTGATAGATACATGATAGATAATGAATTCAAGTCTAGTGAATGTGACAAATGTAATTTTTTAAAGTCTTTTGATAATTATCATGTGATTATATGTTTATATATTAATAATTTTTTTAATTTTTGGAAGTACTTTGGATGCCATTAATGTTGATAAAGATTTATTAAAGAAATATTTTGAAATGAACGATCTTGGTGAAGCTAACTTTATACTTGGTACGAAAATTACTAGAAATAGTGAAATATTTTACTTGATCAGTCACATTATATAGATAAAATATTAAAGACATTTAATTATATTGAATGCAAGCATGTGACTATATTTTTATCTCATGTAAGTTTATTTCCTACCGTTGAAGATAAAGACATTTTTAATCAAGAGGAATATGTAAGAATAATTGGTAGTTTGTGTTATACTTGTGATAGTACTAGACTTGGTATAGCATATGCAGTAGGTGTTTTAAATAGATTCTCTAGCAAGCCTAACATAAAATACTGGCATGCACTAGATCATGGATGAAATATTTATGTGGTACTAAAAGTTATGCATTACGCTATAAAAAATAATCTGTTACCCTTGAATATTTTAGTGATGCTGATTGGAATACACTATCAAGTGATTCTTTATCCACAATAGGTTTCATTTTTGCTTTAAGTCGTAGTGCTATTTGTTGGAAGTCTAAGAAACAACAAATTATAGTAAAATCCACAATGGAGGCTAAGCTAACTGTTTTAGTTTTAGCAAGTGAAGAGGCTAGTTGGTTAAGAGATTTATTACATGAAGTTTCAATATGGAAAAAGCCAATACCACCTATCCTAATACATTGTGATAGCATTGCTACAATTGGTATAATGCATAATTGTTATTACAATAGTAAATCCAGATCTATTAGAAGGAGGTAGACTATAGTGGGCTCCTATTTGAGTAACAAGATTATAAGTGTGATTATATTAGAACAAATAATAATATTGCTAATCTTTTAACAAAAGCTCTTGCTAGAGAAAAGATCTGGAATACATCGAGGGAGATGGAACTTTTGCCCAAAGAATCTGGAATTTCTTATGAGTGTAGACATTTTATTTTGTTCGGGATGAATTTTTTGAGATGAAAATGAACTCTCAACTATTAATTGGACTCGATTGGAAAGCTTTGGGCCTAATAAAAAAAGTTTTAATTTGATTTAATTTGTTCTATTAAAAACAGAGGCGAAGTTTAAAAAATTACGTTGAAAATTTTGTAGGAAATTTTGGTGCATAATTTTTGCAATTACGTTACTGAAATTGATTCCTAATAAAGAAGTATCAGATCCTATAAAAAATCACCCTCACCTTTCACTGCCTAAGTCAGTCACTGAAACGGTCTGATTCTCTCATTGTTTGAGTGATAGTGACCAATAAATCAATTTGGTGTCACTTACATCGCCGTTTAGAATAAGCATCCATTACCAACAAGGTACGGAAAAGAGCCATGACTTATAGAATGTACAACCACATCAATTTTCTAATTTCCAGCAATTTCTTATCACTTGAAATTTTTTAGTTTCACAGTAAACACACAAAGGTAGGACCCAGAACCATAAGCCACGCCACAACTAAAAAAAAAATCAAGCAGACTAACGTAGTACATAGATAGGAATTACACGCTTGTGATTGAGGATGTTTTTCATGAATTTCTGGACACAAGAGAAGAAGAGAGATAAGGTGAAGTGGTAGGAGTGACTGAGATAGCTTTGACGATGGTCGACTTAACAGTGATGGCCTATGCTCTAGGATTGGTGATGGCAGACATTCGATTTTTAGATATTTAGATCTTGCCAGCAATCAGAGATTGAAAGGAAAAGACAGATAAGAGGCAAAAAAATCAGAGGAAAATCTAGAGATAGCAGTATCCAATCTACATTAGCAATTTGATTGTTAGTATTTTTGGGTTTTGGTTATATTAGAAAAAATGGGTTTTGGTATCTTTGGGAAATAGAAAACACAAGGAAATAAGGATAAAAGATACTAAAAAAGAGGCGAAAATCTTAACAATGGACGTTCTAACTTTGGGAAGCATTGGAGGAGAATAGTAGCCAGTTCGTGCCAATGAGTATTTCAAAGGGAATGACGGGAGAGGTCTTGACCCACGTGTGTTTTGGTTGATCCGTGCATCTATTTGCTTTTAGATCTGATCTGTTTTGCATGTATCTCTTTTTTTATTTTTATTTTTTTGATTTTATTTTTATTCATTTTATATTTTGAGTTTTTTTTTCTTTCATTTTTTAATTTATTTTGTAAATTTTTTTTTGGAAACGAAAAAAATATTAAAAAAATCTTTTCAAATAAATTCATGAATCCTACTAAACTATTGGAGAATTTTCATAGATTTAAATTTTATGGAATGCACCAAACTATTGAAAAATTTTAATAAAATCAATTAAAAAAATACAAAAACAAAAAATCTTTCATCCTCTAAACGATTAGAGGATTGCTTTTTAAATTAAGTCTTACCAAACTATTGGAAAACTTAATGAAATTCTCAATTTTTTTTATAAATCCTTTGCAATAAAATCTCATCAAACTATTGAGAGATTTATTTTAAAGTAAGTTATACTAAACTATTGAGAGATTTTACTAATAAAATACTCTAATAAATCTGATGACGGAGCTTCTTCAAAGTGGGACACTAATCTACACAAATACTTTTGAGGTGAGAAAATTATTTAAAATTATTACCAAACTATTGGGACAACTTTAAGACTAATTTTCAATATTAAAAAAATTAGTAAATTATAAATATAGTTAAGGCTTGGATAATTTGAAATCAAACTGGTACCATCATTTGGGTGAGCGCTGTTGGGGTGCTATAATCTTCCCCACGCATAACCATATTTCCAAACCTAAACTTTTATTTTGTAGATCAAAATCTACTATTTAAAGATACCTAAGTCAATCATGAGACTCCTCTTTAGATAGGACAAATTTAATCAAGCGACTAATCACACCTAAACAACAAAGATTTGTGTGACTTCTCTAATCAATGTCTAGCGGTAGGTCTACGAATCTATACGTTATGACAGTTTGATGACTTCGCTGGGGACATCGAGAGTCAGGCTAGTGAATGATTTCTTATTATCAAAACCTTGCCTAATAAATTTAGGATTTTTTCCCTCTTTCCTATTAATTTTTTATTGCTTATATTTGTTAGTTATTCATTTATTTATTGTATATAACTGTCATTCATTTGCATATGCATAATATAAGCTCTCCACCTGAGCTTTACCTTTAGGAAAGAGTGAGGTACCTATGCTCTCGTGAGATTTCATGTCTCCGTATGGGCCTGTGAAAGACTCTCACTTAAATTGAATCCTTTTCACTTATAGCTTATGATGGGTGAGGATTGGGATGCCTTACTAGTCTGTGATGGACTATGATGTAAGGAACAATTTGGGAACCGTTTAAAGGTAATCGAAATTGCATATAGTTAACTTTAAGAGCCTAACCATAGATAGAGCCATGTCCATCCACCCTTTATAGTTAATCTAAAATTTAGGGTCATGTTGTTATTTTGTTTGCTTTATAGTGTTTATTTTTTTTATTGAGATGATTAACCGATTTTCTTATCTTTTTTTATTTCTTTTCTTATGCATATTCATACACATACATGCAGATTGAATATTATGCTTACTAACCCTTTTTTATTATGTATGCATGCATTCATACATCACTGCATTCATTTTCATGCATAATCTGATAGATCCATAAACATCATTCCAAATTTGCACCATAATTGTGGGAAATCAAGGTTCAAGGTTAGATTAACACTAGTACTACATTCGAGCTAGAGCCAAAAAAATGGAACAAGATAATGCAAGTTGTCTCGAAAGGATAGAAAAAGCCTGGGAGATATTTAAGGGAAAATTAAGCAAAATTTTAAATGTTCTTGAAAAGATAAACAAAGGAAAAGAGGTGGAAAAAATGGTTTGCAATCACCATACCCACTAGGTTTTGGTCCACATCAGACCTAAACTATTCTAAGTTTACAGCCATAGCAAACCATATTCTCGAGTTCTAGAATGCCTTATACACCAAATCAAGGGAATGTTCAAAGCTATATCAATCCTATCAAGACAGATGAGCCCATCCAAAATTATAAAATGGATGAGACCAAAGAAGTGAAGTTACAAACGGTTACATCTTCAGAAGACTCTAAGACTAACTAAGCTATGAGTATAATTGAAGAGAGATTGTGACTGTAGAAGGCATTGATTTCTATGAATCTATGGATGTTGCCAACCTTTGCCTAATTTTAGATATTGTGATTCTTTTAAAATTCAAGGTATTAAATTTGATAAGTATGATGGTACCAAGTGCCCTAATACGCATATCACAATCTATTATCATAAGATGATAACTCATGCAAGTGTTTTAGGATAGCTTAATCGGGTCTGTTGTAAGGTGATATATTCAGTTAGATAGGACTTCACATAAAGTCATGAAAGGATTTGACTCAGTTTTCATTAACCAATACCACCATATCATAGATATGGCCCTTAATCACCTTTCATTATAAGAAATACAGAAAAAAGTATCTGAATCCTTTAAGAAGTATGCTTAAAGATGACGGGATATCATTGTTCAGGTGCAACCTCCCTTAATAGAAAAAAATAATAGTGCTGTTTGTAAGCACTTTAAAGTCACCTTATTATGAGAAGATGATAGAAAATACAATAAAAAATGTTATTGATATGGTGATCTCAAGGGACATTTTTAAAAATACCATAAAAAATGACAAGCTTAAGGAGGAAAAGACTAATAGTGCCAAAAAAGGTAGGATGCCTAAGAAAGAAAAAGATGAAGCCCAAGCAGTGAGTTTTGAGAAGCAACAATCTAAAAGTTATGCTTCATATCCACCATATGTTCATCTTGTTTACTACCCAGCAACCAATAATGTTGCACAAGTTTTTCACCAACCTTATTTCCTAACCATGAACAACATCATTTTAAGTCCTCATCAACCAGCTTTTCAAGCACCTGCATATGGGCCTAATCTTGTTACTATACCAATTTCAAGGCCTAAAATCAAGCGAGTGGTTTAGAAAGATCCAGGGGCAATCAAGAGAGAGTTCATATTGACCTTATTTCCATAACCTATATTAAGCTATTTTCAGAATTGATTAAAGATAACCTTGTATCTTTAGTCTTTTTGGAACTATTGAAGTCACCCTATCCTAAATGATATAATGTTAATGTCATATGTGACTATCATAATGCGAATATGTGTTACTCCATAGAAACCTGCCCTGCTTTCAAGCATAAGGTGCAAAGTTTGATTTGAGCAAGCTTGATGAGCTTCAATGGATTAGGAGAGCTGATATCCACAAAGACTCTTTGTCCAATCATCTAGGGGCATGACTTTGGAAGCGCTAATTGGAACTAATTATCATCTTAAAATTTTTTAAGAATATAAATCTCTTTTATGTACTTAGATTTCATCTTATTTTTCATCATTTTAATAAAAATGATAAATATGATGTATTTTCATGACATTTCTCTTTTGAGTGAATCACAATTATCTACTTTTACCTTTTTATACCTTTTTTTCATATCCATTCTTCATTTTTAACTATTGAATGTTCAGATAGTCATGATGATAATTCAGGATTTGATTTTGAAAATATCATTCTTGATGATTAGATTGATAGATGAAGATTATTGATCCATTAGGATTGTTGAATAAAAAGATAAATCTAGAGAAGAATTTCAAAAGTGATGCAATACATGATCATTAAAATCATTCACAAGTCTACTCTTAGTTAATGAATGTTCATCATTGAGAGTATTTATCTTTGAAATGAGAAATGGCTATCTTTCTTCTATCCTTCCAAAAAAAAAAATCACTTGTTACTAGATTTAAGCCTTTTAAAATTTTCTTTTGAGGAACCCAAACCAAGGATCATCCCTACACTGGGGGCAAAGTTTGAGAAATTTGTTCATCTTTAGGGTAAAACACTTTTGTGATCAAGTTTTCCTAACAAATGAAAAAATGAAAAAAGAAAAAATATTGATGGAGTAAAATGCCAATGTGCTCCATCAAAAAGAAAAGAAAAAAAATAAAAAAGAAAAAAATTGATGGGGCAAAATGTCAAAATGCTCCACATTAAGAAATGATTATTGGTTTGATTACCCTGCAAGTATGATTTGGGCATATTTTATCCATTTTTTTCATAAACTTTTACCCTAACCTACTTACGTCCTTTAAAAGTCTATTTTGATCAAATGTGAATACTTGATTTAGAGAATTATGAATTGAATTGAGGCAGGTTTACCATTGAAGGGTGTGAAGCTTTGATCAAAATGTCATTAATGAATAAAAGAGGAAAGAGAAATGAAAAATAAAAAAAAGGCGTGAAAAAAAGTATAAAAAAGGGCAAAAAAAAAGAAAAACAAGCAAGAAAAAAAAAAAAGATTTAAAATAAAAATTCGAAGGGGTAGTTTAAGTAAATATGAAAACTTGAAAAAAATAACTTCATGTGAAGGTCCTTAGAATGAGGATGATGATTAGCTCAAAGATTGAAGATATTAATAGAATGTGTTTTCGAAAGATGATCCTGACTTTGAGTTCAAAATTGTCTGAGTAATCATTATTTTAGATGCTAATGTCCTATTTGAATAAATCATGGCATTTTGCCTTTGTTCACCCTTGAGTTGTTCTTGACCTTACCTTTTGTTCTTTTAATAATAAAGATCCATTTTTCTTACCCTTTACCAAATGAACATTCCCTAAATGAACTAAGAAAATGTATAATGTTTGTCACTAGTTTGAATGATGACAAATAAATGAATGACATTTTTCATAAAAAGTTTTCCATTCTTTTGAAAAAAATCTAGGATGAGATAAATGAAAAGAAGCATGAGAAAATGATTTACAAATGAGCAAACAAGATGACTCGATAATGAATTCAATGACGGATTGGTTGACATGACTTGTGAGTTGTGACCAGATGAGAAGAATAACATAGATCAACTGATAAAATTTGCTTTGAGACTATTAATACTGAGAAACTAATAAGGACTTAAGAAGTCTTGAGAACCTTGTCACCACAATTGAAATTTCATGACATCAACTCTATATGCATTACATTTACATAAGGCATGCACTTGCATAACTCTGTTATCACTTATCCGATCTTAGCTCAATCCAGGTCATTTTTTATGACTTGTGATTTCATCTCGATCATTTATTTTTGACATCGACTCGATCCTGGTCATCTTATTTTTTGATTCATGATTTTGTTCCGATCATTCGATCTTGACTTAGTTTAGATCATTTCTTATGACTCATGGTTTCATCCTGTCATTTACTTTTGACCTCGACTTTGTCTCGGTTTCCTCATTTTTTGACTCATGGTTTCGTTTTGGTCATTTGATCTTGGCTTAGTCCAGACATTTCTTATGACTTGTGGTTTTGTCCTGATCATTTATTTTTGACCTTGACTTGGTCCTGGTCATCTTATATTTTAACTCGTGATTTTATTTCGGTCACTCAATCATAGTTCAGTCTAGATCATTTCTTATGACTCATGATTTCGTCCCGGTCATGTATTTTTTACCTCAACTTGGTCCTGGTCGTTTCATTTTTTGACTCATGATTTTGTCTCAGTCACTCGATCTTGGCTTAGTCCAAATCATTTCTTATGACTCATGGTTTTGTCCAAATCATTTATTTTTGACCTTGACTTATCATAGTTGTTTCATTTTTTGACTCATGGTTTCTTCCTGGTTATCTGATCTTAACTCGATCCAGATCATTTTTTTGACCTTTGCAAAAATTAAAATCTTACGAATCTAAAAGTCCTTGCATTTTTATGAATCTAGAACCTTTGCAAAACTTGAGATCTTGTAAATCTATCTTTGTGAATCTAGAACCTTTACGAAACTTGAAATCTCATTAATCTATCTTTCTTGTGAATCTGAAGTCCTTACGAACCTAAAATCTTTGTGAATCTAAAACCTTTACGAAACTTGAAATCTCGTAAAATTGTTTTTCTTGCAAATCTAAAAGTCCTTGCAAACCTAGAATCTTTTCGAATCTAGAACCTCTGTGAATCTTGGAGTTTTGCGAATTTGAAAACCTTTGCAAATTTTTAATCTTTTCAATTTTGTTAAACTTGAAATATTAGGATCTTTCAACTTCTGTTACGGAACCTCACAAATTTTTGAATGTCCAAATTATGAATCTTTGGATTTAAAGTTAAAATTGTGATCTTTATTTTTTTGACCTATTGTTCAATTCCAGTTACTCATTTCGATCTCAGGTCAGTCCAAATCATTTTATTTTTCTAACTCACGGTTCAATCTCAATCCCTTGTTTTGATTTCGGTTCAATCCAGATCATTTTATTTCTTATTTTGTAGTTTAGTCTCGATTATTTTGGCATATTTTGATCACTTCTTAAATTTCGACTTTCAGATTTGAACAAAATGGATGTTTTTTTATCTTTGTACAATTCTTATTTCATAGAAAATGCACAAAGAAAGGTAGCTGTGGATACCTTATTTTATCTGGGATGATTTTTTTGCAACAAAAATAAACCCTCAACTATTAATTAGACCTGATTGGGAAGCTTTGGGCCTAATAAGAAAAGTTTTAATTTGATTTAATTTGTTTTATTAAAAAAATGAGGGAAGTTTGAAAAATTATGTTGGAAATTTTGCAAGAAATTTTGGTGTGTAATTTTTGTAATTACATTACTAAAATTGATTCATAATAAAGAAGGATTGGATATTATAAAAAACCACCCTCACCCTTCATTGCCTAAGCCATTCACTAAAACGGCCTGATCCTCCCATTGTTTGAGCGACAGTACTAGCAAATCAGTTTGGTGTCGTTCACATTGCCATTCAGATTAAGCATCCATTACCAACAAGGTGTGGAAGAGAGCTAAGACTTACAGAATGTACAACCACGTCAATTTTCTAATTTCCAGTAATCTCTTATTACTTGAAATTTCCAATTTCACAATAAACACACAAAGGTAGGACCCAGAACCATAAGCCACGCCACAAAAAAAAAAAATCAAGCAGACTAGGGCAATAAATAGACAGGAATTACACGTTCTTGATTATGGATGTTTTTTGTGGATTTTTGGACACAAGAGAAGAAGGAGATGAGATGGGGTGGCAAGAATGATTGAGATAGCTTTGATGGTAGTCGACTTAGCAGCGACAGTCTGTGTTCTAGGATTGGCGATGAAAGACATTCAATATCTGGATCTTTAGATCTTGCCAGCAATCAGAGATTGAAGGAAAAGACAGAAAGAGGCAAAAAAATAACAGGAAAATTTGGAGATAGTAGTATCTAATCTACATTAGTAGTTTGCTTGTTAGTATTTGAGTTTTGGTATCTTCAGGAAATAGAAAACACAAGGAAATAAGGATAAAAAATACAAAAAAAAGGCAAAAATCTTAACAGTGGACATTCTAACTTTGGGAAGCATTGGAAGAGAATCGCTACCAGTTCATGCCAATGAGTATTTAAAAAAGAATGATGGGCAAGGTCCTAACCCACGTGTGTTTTAGTTGATCCGTGCGTCTATTTACTTTCAGATCTAATCCGTTTTGTAGGTATCTTTTTTTATTTTATTTTTATTCATTTTATATTTTGAGTTTTTTTTCTTTCATTTATTTTATTTATTTTACAAATTTTTTTGGAAACAAAACAATATAAAAAATCTTTTCAAATAAATTCATGAATTGTATCAAACTATCGAAGAATTTTTATGAATTTAAATTTTATGGAATCCACCAAACTATTGAAAATTTTCATAAAATCAATTTTCAAAAAAAAAAAAAAGAACAAAAAATGTTTTCATCCTTCAAATGATTGGATGATTACTTTCTAAATTAAATCTTATCAAACCATTGAGAGACTTAATGAAATTTTTAAATTTTTTTACAAATCTTTTGTAATAAAATCTAACTAAACTATTGGAAGATCTACTTTAAATAAGTCTTACCAAACTATTGGGAAACTTTACTAATAAAATACTTTAATAAATCTAACGATGAAGCCTCTTTAAAGTGGGATACTAGTCTTCATAAATACTCATGAGGTGAGAAAATTATCTTAAATTACTACCAAACTATTGGGACAACTTTAAGATTATTTTTGAATATTAAAAAATTTGATAAATTACAAATATGGTTAAGGCTTAGATAATTTGAAATCAAACTAGTTCCATCCTTTAGTTGGGTGTTGTGGGGTGCTATAACCTTCCTCACACGTAACCATATTTTTGAACCTAAACTCTGGTTTTGTAGATCAAAATATACTATTTAAAGATATCTAAGTCAATCATAAGACTCTTTTTTAGATAGGACAGATTCAATCAGGCGATCAATCACACATAAATAAAAAAGATTGGTGGTGACTACTCTAATCAATGTCTAGCGATAGGTCCACGAATCTATACATTATAACAATGAAGAAACCCAATGTAATGATTAGAAATCCTAATAGTTAAGTTCAATGGGAAAAACAAATTTTAGAGAGATGGTTTGGTGAATGATACACATTTCAAGGCTTTAAGCTCATTTATCCATCCCTATGATGTAAGTGTGTCTATCTACTAATGTTTCGGAAGGTTGAATTTTTTTAATAAAAAAAATCTTAATGAAATCTATAGCTCATTATGAGTAGTTATGGGAACATTCTTTAATAGATTTCATTTATGTAGGTGGTGGAGTAGGGCCACTCTTATGAAGCTTGTTTGGGTGAGTTTCTAGATCATTCTCTAAAATTGGGATTAAGCATATGGCCTAATAAGTTGGCTTATTAGAAGCTCATGAACATTTGAATTATTATGTGTGTAATAAAATTTTTGTGTTTCTTTACAATCAAATTTTAATGTGAATGGCATACTATTGACTATGAAAAAAAAATTGCTACTACACTAAGTAAAAGGTTTAATGTGGCTGCGCACCTTTATTATGCATAATAATTTTATCTATGTCCAAATCGTAAAAATAATGAATAGCATTTGTTATAAAGCTTACAATTAAAATAAAAGAGGGAATTGTTGTATATATTTTAATAATAAAAACATTTTCATCGTTACTATATATTTAATAGTATGTAACTCCTATATAATAAAGTTTCTTTAGCTCTTAATAATACTAGCTTATATTCATCATAAATTCAATTATTATTGGTTGCAAATTCTAAAGCTTATAAATAGGTTCTAAAAATCAAATAACAAACAATCCATTCTATTCATTATTTCTATAAACCACACATAGTTAGATATTTTTTAATTCTTAGGTAAAAAAGGTGTTCAATTTTTTTTTTTTTTTTAGATTTATTATTCGTTAGTGCAGAATTATAGAGTTACAAAGATATAGCTGAGCTATTGTATCTTGAAGGTGATACGCTTTGAGAATTTGCTACACCAGTTGATACAATCTCGAAAAAAATGTGAATTATCTTAATGAAAGTGAAATATCTATGCTTTATACCAGTTCTTCGTACTATGAGTGAAATCAATATATTTTTCTTTCATTCATTAATTTTTGTTACTAACATTTTTTTTTGTTAATTTTAGTTTCCAAAAACAATAAATACAAATAGGTCTCAGATAAATTATCAAGAGTTGATCTAACAATTTTATGTTTTAAGTTTCTCAATAATCTGAATTCAAACAAGTCAATTTTTTTTCCTATCAAATTTCGATATTTCTTGGATCTTATTACAATTATTATGATCACATGCTAGACAAAGCCTGAGAAAATGACTAAAACAACATGCAAAAGTATTAAAAAAACTATTTTATTGTTGTCCAAATTGTCAAATGCATCCACCGATTTCTCCTTCTGGACAGCAAATCAAACCTTCACTGTTGCTGGTTTCTCTAGAACAACATTCTGTGACCTTGCTAGGATCACAAATGACATTTCTCCAATTATGTTATTTAAGCATCTCAGACCCACTACTGATGACTTAAATGCCAAGGGGGCACTCCCTTGGACAATAGGAACTCAATCCCATGCAAGGTTTGGTATCTCAAATTGCTGTTGATGCCCATGTGAATAGCCCAAGTAAGGGCATTCAAAAAGGTAGAAAGAGGTTTGTTGAGTGTTTCAAAGCTGCTGGGATCCATTTTTTTCCTCATTTTGATCAACCCATTTGAGATTGCAGCTCCAACAAGGCCTACACCAAATCCAACAGTAGTAAAAACTGCTCTTTTGAAGATAAGAGTCCTAAAACGGTTCATGAAGGTGGATGTGTTATGAGTCTAGACTTAAGCTCCAGGCTTGTGTGGCTCCAGGTTCGGGTATAGGCTCATCCGATGTCTTAGATTAGTTTAACTGTCATGGTTCACACCAATTTATGAGGTATTGTATTCTTTGACCCTCTGACTTTATAGTTTTATCCTACAAAAAGTGCCTCATAAGTTGAAGGTGATGTGAACCCTTATATCTCATAACCAACTCTAGTATACAATCGATATGAGATTCAAGTACATAGCCAATGTGGAATTCACGGCTCCTTTTTAGGATCATAACATCTTCCCTACTCCAATGAAAACCCACTGCACATCGTTAGTACTCTTAGAGCTGGCTATGATATCATTTAAGCTATAGGCTCCTGCGGCTCCAAGAACTAGGCATGGTCTTATTCAATGTCCCAGATCGGCCTAATTGTCATGGTTTATATTAACTTGTGAGGTATTATCTATTTCGGCCCCCTTGATCTCATGATTTTGTTTCATAAAAGGTGCTTTACAAGTTGAAGGTGATGTGAACTCTTATATCCCATGATCAATTTTAATACATAGTCGATATAAAATTTATGGCTCCTTTTTAGGACCGTAACATATGCACCAGATTCAAAGATATGACTTGGTGGCATTTTGAAAAGATAATAGGGAGAGTTGAAGAAGAAGCTGACGTTGTTGGTGTCACGAGATACATGAGAGTGAAATTCAAAATGGAACTGACAACAAGAGTTGAGAAAACGAAGTCAAGCTCGTTAAGACCAAAATTAGGACGAGAAGCCATGTCCCCAACAACACAAGCACTGACTCCCACCAACTGTTCCATTAACACTTTGAACGGAAACTGGCGATCTGCTGCAACACTGTCTCTCCATCCTCTTAGGAAAGCACCCAGAATGCCAAAATCCTGAAATGAATATTTGTTTCCGGAGTTTGAGGTGGAATTTTCATCTCTTCTACCTCTTCTGCTACGACCAACACCATTGTTTCCATCGCCTCCTCCACCGCATGAAATGTGAAGTTTGGAATCGGAAATCTTTGAGAGCAGAAAGCGGATTGCTTGGTTTCGAGGGGATGAAACAACGTCTGCTGATTGTGTTTTGAATCGATGGCTCAGACTCATGCAAGCGGATTGCCTTGTCAGCATCGGTAAACGATACTGAACCATGGCCGCCATCTGATCGTATTGAATGGATTCCTCAAACTTAACTCTGCAAAGAGTTAATCAAAATCTGATAGATATAATTCAGTAACTAAGGGGTGTATGTTTTAAATAATCTGCAATGCAACCCCACATGGATGTGAAACGTTTCTTTTAGGATAAGAAAACCAATGGAAAATGTTATAAATAAGGGTGAGGAAAAAAGTGAAGAAAACTAAAATTTCATTTGAAGTGTAATGTTTGATTTGATTTAGTTTTTTTTTTTATTTGGTTTGGATAAGTTTAGATGTTAAATATATATTAGATTCAGGTTGAATTTTAAATTGAAAAGTAAAAAGCTATATAAAATTGAATCGAACTGAATTATATATTTTTATTTATTTTTATATATATTTTAAATTTTTATAAAATAAAAATAATTATTTTATGCTTAAATCTATTTAAATATATTAAAAATTATATTAAAAAAATAAAATAATAAAATTTAAAATCAAATCAAACGTGTAAAATTCGATTTAAATAAAATTGTATGTAAATTCAATTAGATTTGAATTAAATTTTAAAAATTCAAAATTTTACCTATTATCTAAAAAAATAAATTAAATCAAATTCGATTCGAATTATTATCACTCTTTAATTATAAATGAATAATTAATAAAAATCAATAAACACATTTACAAGCATTATTTCATTAGTTTTTTGTTTTTTTTTTTTTTTTTGGTACCAACAAACAAGAACTTAATCATTTAAAAATAGTCTACTAAGATCGCATTTTGTTGCACCAAAGCATTTTACTAAATAATATGTGCATGTTTGCTCTGTTCAAAAAGTCAAGTACGAATATCTTGTGCTTAATTCCATAAAGAAACTGAGAATGTGTTCAATGGTAAGACAGAGCATTGAATGATTTTGTCTTTGATCCATAGAGCTTTGATATAATTCAGTAACTAAGGGGCTAAAAAAAAAAATGAACGTAGAATCTCGTTCATAATAGAATTGCGTAATTGTGCAATGACCTCCGGTTTCTCTCTTTTAATGATTTTTTATTAACTTGAATAGATTTTTTTTTTTTTTGAATTTTTGCAGCAAAACTTCAAATCTTTCTTCTTGGTCACTTAGTTAGTCGGTAGAATGAAGTTTAATGTTGATGGCTCTAAAAATACTAATGCTTCACGTGGATTGGGGAAATCATTCTAGTATCAATAAAAATTATTTTGACATAAATATAAAAAACCTCCTAAATTTAAATTAAATAATCATCTAAATTTATATCAATTTATTTCAATTAATTAATTTCTCAAACATCTACTTTCATCAATTGAATTTTTATTGGACAAAAATTAGATAACCATTAACACTTATTTTAATGTAATTGAGAATTTAACCATTTAAAAATCGATGATTAAGGATTTAATTTGATAAAAATAAATGATTAAAGGTTTAATTGGATAAAAAATATTTGAAATCTTAATTTTATTGTAATAAAATAATAAAATTTCAAATAATCATTTAATTTTGCTAAAGGTTTTTTTATATCTAAGCCAATTATGTTCCTATTGGTGTTATCGATCGTTTCACTATTCATGCTTCCTCTACGTGTTTATAAGAAATCATTATACATTTTAAAAGGTTAAATGCGCATTGTATTTTTAAAAGAAATTTAAAAGGTTATAGAAAATAAAAGAAGAAAAAGGTTGAGAAAAGTTAAATGCACAATTAATTTTGTATAAAAATTATAGTAATGGTTTAATTTTCTTAAATTGTTTTGATATTATTAGCAAAGAAAATAATTGAAATCACATGAGATTGATGTCAATGTATTTATTTGATTGATTGAGAAGAAAAATTTTGAATTCAAGAAAGTAGAAAATTATGTATAATAATGAGGTTTAAAGATTAAAAAGTTAACATATTAAGGTATAAATTTTACAAAACTAAGGTAAACATTACAGCAAAATGACATTTTAGCGGTAGTTTTGTAACGGCTTTTCACTTATAAACGCTACTAGCTTTGTGTTTTTATAAAACTTCAGGCGTTTATTATCCATATGCCACTAAATATTCAAATACAGCGTTGTTACATATAAATGCCAACGCTTGATATTAGAGGCGTTTCTCGACTAAAACGCTTTGAATATTTTTTATTAAAAGTTTCAGTGAATAGTTAAGATATATTTTTGGCAGATAACAACTTCAATAATCACGACATAAAAAATTGTACTAGATTAATGAAGACGTTGTCTACAAGAAACGCCTTTAATATTTAGATTAAAAATTTCCCAGGCTTATTAAATTTTTTTTATTTTCTACAAAAATTCCTTCAATATTAAGATTATCAAATTATTTGGATTGTACGGATGCTTACTATAAGGTTGTTGGTTCGATCTGTCCTTAATTTAGCCTTTTTTTGGGTTTAGGCACAGATTATTTATTATTGATTGGTCTAGACATTTTCTTGGCAAAAACACCTTCATCAATTGGTTTAAAATTTTTTTCATAGAATATTGAAGGCGTTTTTCATGGAGAGACGCCTTTAATAATCGATAGCAAAAATATGGACTCGATTCTTGAAGGCATTTTTGGCCGAACTTGCCTTCTATAATCCAATCAGTAAATTTTTTTTTTTTAGATTTTTAAAGGCAATTTTGTAATTAATGCCTTCAATATTCCATAAACAAAACTTATATGGGATGGTCGAAGGCGTTTTAGGCTCCAAATGACTTTAATATTCCCAACGATAAATTTTAATTGTTGATTATTGAAGGCAGCTATATCCAAAAACGTCGTCATAAACATTGTGTTGGGATTATTGAAGGCGTTACCCATAGGAAAACACCCTTCATAATCCATTCGATTAATTTTTAGTTGGTATTATTGAAGGCATTTTTTATCCAAAATGCCTTTAATATTCCAGACAATAATTTTCTGGGGGGATTATTGAAGGCGATTTTGGTAAAAAATGCCTTCAATGTTTTCTGTTAGAAGTGATTGAAGGCATTTTCTTACTAAAAATGCCTTCATTAATTGCATAAAAAAAACATAACTAATACTTTATATGTAAAGTCAGTTGTAGGTTTATGCCCAGAAAAATGTTTGCTGTCAATTGTATATTTATGCCCAGAAAACATTTGGTTTATATATCTGATACTATGAATTACAGTTTGGAATTTGCATAATGAACATTGTTGTATTTCAAAATATTGACCACATATTTGAAATTAAAACTGATAACATTGCCATATTAATATACTTTTCTGAAATAATCGTACTCAGTAATTTAATAAGTACACATAGTATATTCATATTAAGTATAACAATAATATTAAATCAATACCCCAATGTACAAACTTAAAGTTTCCATTCAACACGGCATGTTAAAAACATTATAACAATTTGTTGCATATATATTTACATTCAACCAACAATGTCTAACCTAAAGGTTTATCAACATTGATAAATGACAATACATAATCACACCATTCTTTACAAACTTCATCCAGCTCCTTTTCCATGAAGCTTTCCTTACCCTCCTAATAAAAAAAATATCGTAAGTAAATATTAAGAAATGAGAACATAATGTACCATTTTATTTTCTGAATATATAACGAGTTTATGAAATTTATACTAACGTTGAATGGTGTGATCATAAAATCATGTAACACTATCTCCCACATAAAACGAAGGACATAATATCCACATTTAGTATTATCGGGTTGATGAGGTACCTGAAAATTAAATTGAGTCAGTTTAAAAAATATTTATCTACACAAACTCACATTAAAAGAATAAATTTGACATTTACCGGTAATGACACCCATTTCAGTTTCTTTATCTTCTTATTGAATGTAGATATTACCCTAAATTGAAAAGAAAAAAAATTAGTGAGAACATAAATAAAATTTCTTATGAAGAAACAGAACATATATAATATAATAAAGTACTGTAATAACTCTTTATAAAAGTTTGAATATTGGGGTTAGGCATCACCGTTGGATTAACTAAATTAAGAAAGTATGGCGTTAAGGATTTGGTGTCAATCACAATAAGCACCCAATGACGATTGCAAAATAATAACAATGATATACTCAAAATACGCATCAGATCACAGAATAGAGCAGGTTGGAGTAAGTAAGGTTGGAATATAGCTTACTGCGCATTATATAGGAGCAAATAATAATCAACTAGTCTTTTCATGCATAGGATCACATGATTAGCATGATACACGACCGTGCTACTTTGCTCACTAATAAAGTTGGGGTCAATGAATCTAAATTTATTCGTCAACTGTCTCCCCTTCAGCTCTCTATACAAGAAGCTACACGATAACGATCAACACTGCTGGTTAGTATTACAACCTAATACTAACTTACTACATATTGAATGTGCATATTTGTATTTATAAGCTAACCTCATATAAGTAACGATTTCAATAGTTGATAATTCATCCATTTCACAAAATTCTTTCACCTCATCCACACCAATGAAAGAAAATGATTGTTTATCAAATATGTCTTCCCCAGACTCAATGGATATGAAGTTTTCGTCGGTACAATTCTCTAGCAAATATTTTATTAACTCATCCATGGAAGCCTGGGCAAGGGTCAGATTTTGACTCTGTACATCCTCCTACAATATTTAATGAAATTTAAGTATTAAAACCAAATCAATCAATATAATAAACAAATTAATATTCAAATTATAAATAATATCATACTTCTTGGGTGGTAGTGAATGATGGGATGGCTTCCTTACTTACAACAAAAGGTTCTTGTATGGGGACGATGTTATCAAGCTGGGGTATTGGCATAACTTGTTGCATTGCTACCAACATGGACTCCAAAGCAGAGAGTATTTGCTATTAGTCATTGAGGCATTGCTCTTGGTCATTAATTTGTTGTTGTTGTTGTTGAATTATTACTTCATATTGTGCATTTCTCATTCGTGGGGTTTTTGGTTGTTTACCAAAATACGTTGATGGCAAGAAAAATTTACCAACCCCACAAACTCAACCAGGCCTTTCTTTAGCACCTAATGCTAAAGACAAAGGATCTTCGTCATACTGGGTTGCTAGTTCACCAGATTTTACTTTGACAGCATAATCATCTTGAAAGACAATAATAAACGGGGCTGTTAGAACAAATCTACATAAGCTAGTATACACTCATGCATACAACCACAATGCCAATCATACATTATATCAAAAAAGTAGTTATACATACAATCTTTTTTGCCATTTCCTCGGTTGCTTCATTTGCGAAGGATCCATCCTTCCGTAGATGTCTTTGTTTTTAGACATCCCATCTGAAAACTTTTGTGTTTGAGCCCACAGATTCTTATTAAATTACCGTAAAAAAAGAATTAGAATGTATGAAATGAATGTTCATAAATATTCATTAATGAGTATAAAATAACTGTGCAAATACATATAAGCTCATACTTCACAGTTGCATATCCTTTTCTTGTTGTCCGATGGTGATATTGCTATTTGGCCTAAATGTCCCGATGTTGTTATTTGATTTTCTACAAAATCAAGAAATTACGTCAATCACATATGAAGATCAAAGGCTATATTGCATAAAGACTTATAAACTTAAACTAATTTGGTAATGGGTTTGCATATCGAGAAATCTTCTGAAAGTCGATGTTGAATAAAATTTATCCAATCTTCAACACTTATGACATCTGTATATGTTGTAGGTGGAACAACCAAAACATCACCTTCACCAGCCAACGGTAAAATATATTGGGTTGTCAATCTACTTTTAAAGTCTCTGAAAACTTTTCTAGTAGATTGCAACACAATCTTTTTACACTCAATTGGGATGTTGAACTGTTCCTAAATAAGTTAACACAAATAGTATCAACACATTGAATTTCAATTAAATGATCATATAACAAATTTTATGAAATAGTTGAATAAACATACCACAACGGACTGTCATATCTCATCATTTAGATCATCAGGAACTCATTGCCAATCGGTGTACGTAATTGAAATCCTCTAACGAATGATGGCTCCAATATGAGTAGCCATCTTGGTAGCTCTTTCCGATACAGGCTGCCCACTTTGATTGAAGTCAACATGAATTTTATGTTAGTCACTTTGATTTGTTTATTTGGGCCCTTTCCCTTTTTTTTTTGGCCTACACTTTTTTCTTCTGCATTTTTATTAAAAGGAGAATGATGTTGTTCGAAGTTCATATTACTTGCAATATTGATCATAATTATATGAATTACACAATATGACCCTCTAAATTGATTATTGCACTTAATTTAATATAACCAAACCATATTATGTATAGAAACAACATTTAGCACACCATTCAGCAATGTGTTCATGCACACCCTTTAGTAAAGCACTAAGAAACACCATTTAGTCCCTATTCAAACCCATTTAGCAAAACAATATCAGACAATAAGGTTCAGCAAACCATTCAACATGAAATATTATTTAGACCCCCAATATCATACAATGCCATTCGACAATACAATATCAGTCAACAAGGTTCAGCAAACCACAATATTTAATGCGTACTACATAGAAATAGCATACTTGCAATATGAATGGAATCTTGGATGACTACACTGACAATGATGTTAATGAAAATATATAAACACATATGTCAATATTAAGGAACTAAAAAAACAAAAATTCAACTATTGAAGGCATAAATAATATAGTAAACTAAAAAAAAAAAAGACTTACCGATTAAAATAGAGGTTTGTAGTGGTGATTTATGAAAGGTTGGTGGCGAGGAATGGGAGAAAAAAAGCAATGGTCTGCTAGAAAAGTGTTTAAGAGTTTGGTTTGTTTGGTTGAATAACGCAGCTTTTAGTCGTTCTGTATATCAGGCCTCTGCAAATTCCTATATTCAAGGCAAGAAAATGAATATAAAATTAATTATTAAAGGCATTTCCATGGAACAACGCCTTCAATAATCACATGAAAATTTATTGGAGATTATTGAAGGCATTTTTTACAAAAAAGACACCTTTAATTATAAGCCTTTAAAATTATCCAACCAACTTATTAAAGGCATTTTTTATTAAAAAAAAATGCCTTTTATAATTCTTAAAAATTATAAAAGACATTTTCAATAAAAAACTACCTTCAATAGTTATGGATTTCCAAAGCTTATAATAATTTATTGAAGGCGGTTTATAATAAAAGACGCCTTTAATAATCAACGAAAATTTTTTAAGAAAAATTATTGAAGGCGTTGTTTTCTGCAACCGCCTTCAGTTATTATCTACAAACTGTGATAAGAATTATTAAAAGTGTCTTTCTTAGATGTACGCCTTCAATAATAGTGTTAGAATTTATGTGGCGGTATAGAGAAGGTATTTTACAGTAGAAGAAGCCTTTAATAATTCTCAAAATATTTTATGGGAAAATTTTGAAGGCATCTGTTATTAACAAACGCCTTCAGTAATGGATTACTAAGTTTAAAGGTATATTGAAGGTACCTTTTCTAGTAAACGCCTTTCATTACCATCGTGGGATATTAAAGGCGATTTATAATAAAAAACGTCTTTAATAATCCGTAAAAAATTTTTGAGGGAAATTATTGAAGGCATTATTTTCTGTAACCACCTTCAGTCATTATTTACAAACTATGATAGAAATTATTAAAGGCATCTTTCTTGGATGTACGCCTTCAATAACAGTGTTAGAATTTGTGTGGTAGTATATAAAAGGTATTTTACAGTAGAAAAAGCCTTTAATAATTCCTAAAATATTAAAAGAATAAATTTTGAATGCGTCTGTTATTAACAAACACTTTCATTCATGGATTTCTAAGTTTAAAGATATATTGAAGGCTTTTTTTCTAATAAACATCTTCCCTTACCATCATGGTATATTGAAGGCGGTTTATAATAAAAGACGCCTTTAAAAATCTGTGAGAGGAAAATTATTGAAGGTGATATTTTCTGTAACCACCTTCAGTTATTATTTACAAACTGTGATAAGAATTATTAAAGGCATCTTTCTTGGATGTTTGCCTTCAATAACAGTGTTAGAATTTATGTGGCTGTATATAGAAGGTATTTTACAATAGAAGATGCCTTTAATAGTTTCTAAAATATTAAAAGAATAAATTTTAAAGGCGTTTGTTATTAACAAATGCCTTCACTAATCGATTACTAAGTTTAAAAGTATATTAAAGGTGCCTTTTCTAAGAAACACCTTCCATTACCATCATGGTATATTAAAGGCATGTCATAATAAAAGACACCTTTAATAACCAAAAATTTTTTTTCAGAGAAATTATTGAAGGCGTTGTTTTCTGTAACCATTTTCTGTAATTAACTACAAACTATGATTTAAATTACTAAAGGCATTTTTGTTGGATAAAAATAGTGATAGAATTTGTGTAGTGATATGTTCAAGGTGCCTATAATATATTCAAAAAATATATAGTAGGGAATTATTGTTGGCATTTTTTGTTAGTAAACGCCTTCCATAATCTGTCCAATAGAAATCTTCCCAAACTTAGTACAATCAAGCACCAACTTCAAGCTTCATCTTTATTATTATACTATTTCTTTTTTCAGACCAAATACAATTTACTTTCCCTTTCCTTCCACTTTTAGTATTCGAACATTGTCTTTTAGAAACCTATTTTGACTATTCATAACTTATTGACTTTAGCTTTTACTTTATTCGACTATTCCTTCAGCTTTTGTAATTCACGATTTTTTTTTATGAAATTTTTTTTTTTATAAAACCCACATTATTTCACCTTATGTCAATCCCAAATACACATACTTTTGGGTACTTTCTACATTAGCAGTAGAGTTTTAACAATCATAATATCTGGTAGCTGATAAATTACTTCACAACAAGGAGTTCTTATTTTGTGTAAGTACTGGTCTTATTATTATCTTTTGTTTAAAACATAGTAAACTATGCAATTCTACATGTTCATTTTCATATTAATTTTTTATATACATTTGGTCTGATAATGTAGCAAGTAATAAATGGATAAGAGTTGGATGCAAAAGTCAAGAGTATAGAGATGGAGTGGAAAATTTTCTTAATTTTGCATTTGAGAATACAAGTGAAAATAATATGATATTATGCCCATGTGTGAAATGTGCTAATATCGAGTGGCAAATGCGTAAAATTTTTTATGAGCATATAATTTTATTGAATTTCTATCGAGATATATTAATTGGTATTTTCATGGAGAGTCTGTACCTTCAAGATCTTTCACTATAGTTCTTTCAACATCAAAGGCTTTCCATCACCAACATGATCCCTTTATAGCAGATGACATTAAAGGCATGTTGCGAGATGCTTTTAACATTCATAACCAAAATTTTTGTAATCTTTCTCCCCAAAATGAAGGATTTAATCAGTCCAATATTGAAATGCATGAATTTGGTGAACCTGGGATAGGTGTACGTGACCAACAACCTATAAGAGAAGCATCTAAGTTTTATAGGTTGCTTCATGAGATGAATAAAGAACTTTTTTAGGGATCGAAGCATTCAAGGTTGTCTTTTTGTGTTCATCTTTTTCATTTGAAATGCTTATGTGGATGGACGGGAAACTCTCTGACTTTATTATTACAGTTTATGAAAGAAATATTTTTTTTTTGTAAAAATCCTTGAATTTTGTAAGGAATCAAAGAAGATGATCAAGGATTTAGGTCTCGGATATGAGAAAATTCATAGTTTTCCCAATGATTGCATGTTGTATTGGAGGGATAAAAAAATTAAGAATCTTGTCATTTGTGTGGTATTTCTCGTTGGGTCAACAAAAACCTCAATGAAAGGTTGAATGATGATAGTGATGAGTTGTGTGTCAAAAAGATGCTTGTTAAGATTTTACGCTATTTTTCATTAATACCAAGACTTCAACGACTCTACATGTCTTTCAAAAGTATAAATTCAATAAGGTGGCATCATGAAAAATGGATGGATGATGGATCATTGAGGTATCCTATAGATTTTTTAGCGTGGATGTCATTTCATTCTAGGTTTCCAGACTTTGCATCTAATCCTTGAAATGTTATGCTTGGACTAACATCTAATGGATTCAACCTATTCCAAATGATGAGTACTTCTTATAATTCTTAGCCAGTTGTATCAATTCCTTACAATTTGTCATCATGAATTGCTATGAAGCAACAATCATTTATATTGTCTATGATAATTTTTAAGAAAAAAAGTTCAGGTAATGATATAGACATCTACTTACAACTTCTTATTAAAAAGTTAAAACAATTATGAGAAAGTGTTGAGATCTATGATGCATCAAAAGCAGAGAACTTCAATATGCGTGCTGCGTTATTATGAACTATCAACGATTTTTTGCATATGTGAATTTATCTAGTTGAAGTACAAAAGGTCATTATGCTCGTCCATGTTGGCTGCACAAATATGTTCGACATGGTTACGTAATGGTAGAAAGTTCTGTTATATGGGACATCGTCGATGGTTAGACGATAATCATCGATTTAGATTTAAAAAACATCTCTTTGATGGAACTGAAAAGTTGATTGGATCGCCTTTACCCATTAGTGGGTCTAATATCTTGTCAAAGTTAAAAGATATCAATTTCACATATGAAAAAACGACTCCATCAACGAAAAGAGTGAGGAAAATCTTTGAAGGTGCTTGGCCTCGTATTACGCAAGTTGGTGATAGTCATACAGAAGTTAGTAATCTTGATATTCAAAGTGATGAAGAGGATGATGAAGTAAATGACCCTAATGAGTATGAGTTGTGAAAAAAAGTATATTTTTTTTAGTTGCCTTATTGAGAATATAATTTATTACGTCATAACTTTGATTTGATGCATATAGAGAAGAATGTTTGCAAAAATTTTATTGAGACAATTTTCAATATGAATAAAAGATCCAATGATGACTTAAAGAGTCGATTTGACCTAGTTGATATAGGGATTTGCCCAAACCTTTATCTGATGTTGCTTCAT
This sequence comes from Durio zibethinus, assembly GCF_002303985.1. The sequence continues at coordinate 18,445,435 of NW_019167938.1, read as the reverse complement.
AATGACAAATATCGATTGTCTGCTACTTGTTTTGGGATTTCTAAAGCTGAAAAAGATGTGTTTGCAAGGTTTTGAAAAATGTCAAAGTTTTGGATGGCTATGCATCAAATATATCAAGATGTGTGAATATGAAGGATCAAAAACTTTTTTCATTGAAGTCACATGATTATCACATTTTGATGCAAGACTTACTTCTAATTGCTTTACGCTCTTCAATGACAAAGCAAGTAATTTTTGTGGTAATTAAATTGAGTAACATATTTAAATCTCTATGTCATAAATGTATGAATTTGGAAGAGCTTGACAAAGTTCAAGATTGAGCCGCGATTACTTTATGCCATTTAGAAAAGATCTTTCCTCCAAACTTTTTCACTATTATGATGCATTTGGTTATCCACCTTTCATATAAAGCAAAGGTCGGAGGGCCGGTTTATTATCGATGGATGTATCCTATTGAAAGGTATTATTTGTTAATAAATTGATTACATTTTTATTGATTATCAAGCCAATCTACTTAAAATGACATATGACTAATATTCTATGCTATAGGTTTTTGGGGAGGTTAAAGTCTTATTGTTACAACAAACGATATCCAAAAGGTTCTATTGCTGAAAGATATTTAGTAGAAGAGTGTATGACATTTTGTTTTCATTATTTGAAAGATGTTGAAATGAGATTTAATAGACTTTCGAGAAATATTGGTATACAGCATACAGACTCGGCCTACAATTATCTTTTTCAAAGTTTTGGACAACCCTTAGGCAAAGTTGAATTGGTGGAGTTAGATGATAAATTTTGGCCACAAGCACATCAAGATGTTCTTATTCATCATGACTCAATTGAATCGTTTCGCACGTAAGTTGTTTAGCAAGAAAATTATTCATTACATTAGGCATAATTTATTATATATTTTTTTTAGTATTAATACTTTATCATGATGCTTTATAGTGAGTATAGAAATAATTTGAGAGATCCTACATGTTATCGATGATCAAACCCTCGAAAGGTTGATAAGTTGTTCACTGAAAACTTTCATGAATGGTTAGGAGCAACTGTAAGTAATGCCATACTTCCCATTATTTTTTATCTACATAGAATGCTTATGGTGATTATAACATTAATAACATATATATTTATTCCACTTTTATAGGTTTGGAGTGGAAGGCTTGTTAGTGAAAAGGTGAAGTGTCTTTCACACGGGTTGAACCAGATTATGAAACGATACAAAGGTTTCATCATTAATGGATTTAGATTTCACACAAAATCCCGTGAGAGATTTAAAAGTACACAAAATTCAGGAGTTGTTGTGACTTCATCAACGACTAGCTATGCTAGTGCTAAAGACAAAAACCCTTTAGAGAGAAATGTTAACTATTATGGCATAATTAATGACATCATTGAGTTGGATTATTATGGTAAATGGAAAGTTATCTTATTTTGATGTGATTGGACAGATGTGAATAGTGCGAAGGGTCTTAAGAAAGATCAGTATAGATTTACACTTGTGAATTTTTCTTGATTAATTCACACTAGATAAAAACTCATCGATAAACCTTATATATTTTCATCTCGAGTCAAACAAGTATTTTACTCTGAAGATCTAAAAGAATTGGGTTGGTTTGTTGTTCTACGAAACACACTTAGAGACTTATTTGATACGGGGTTAGATACCAAAGATGATGTTGAACATGGAACTGAATATTATCATTTTGCTAAACAAAACTTAGATGAGAATATCTCCAGTACCTACGCTCAGTGGGTCCGCGAAGATGTTACTGAAGACATTTACGAACCATGATTCCATGCACCTATAATTCAAGTGTTTATGACATAATGTAGTAAATAATAATATGTAAATAATGTCACATTCACTATTGTATAATTATTGTCTTCTAAATCATACATTATATTTTGATTTAATTAAATCGAAATGTTCTTTATATATCGTAGGTTTTGATTTCTTAAATTGTTTATGTCTTTATATATCTTCTGAACTAACATTTTTTCTATATTCACTTTTATGATGTAGGTAAGCTACAATGCGGAGAAGTGGTGGAAAGGAAAACATATCAGAGATATTAATTCAGAACCGTCTACGGCACCTGTAAATATTGGCTATGGACTGAATCTTTTGGAGGTAAATAAATGTATTGTCGGATCTAACTCCATCACTTCTAACCTTTCAACTGATATTGGATCTGGCAATAATAGAGGTCCAGGTTTAGATAGTATCACATCAATTGATTATGCTTTAAATTTGAATGCAGGTATGATATACTTTAATTTTATAATTTGAGTATAATGATAAAAGTATTGTGATTTTACAAATATATTTTATATTTATATTTTATATTTATTGTAGTTTATATTTTAACTTATATACCTTTTAACAACGTAATGATAGCTTCAATACTTGATATTAAGCTTGGCTGATTGATTGAATTTGGTTTCTATGGTTGATATGGGAGAAAATGTTGTCAGTTATGTCTGTTTGGGAATATTTTTGCATATAAAAGGTAAATATACAAATAAATTTTGGATGCTTTTCAACATATTGAATGGCTTCAATCCTTCATATTAAACTGAGAGAAAATAATTGAATTTGGTTTCTATGATCGATATGTGTAAAAGTCCAAAATACTTTTATTCTTTGTATATATTTAAGACTATTGTGTTGTTACATGGCCAAAATATAAACAAAGGAGATTAAAGTTATTTGAAATTTTAATACTTGATTGAACAGATTGATATGCATAAATTAGTTGCGGTTGATATGTATCCTATCAAATAACATATATTTTTGTATAGGAGAATAAGATGGGTGGTACAATTAGACGTGTGGAACTTTTTCGCATAATACATATAAAAAAAGATGGATCATACATGAATGTTGAAACATAAGAAATTGTGGTAATTTGTATCATCTATTTTAACATAAAGTAAAAATTAACTCTTTTTAACATATAATCAATTAATTATTAAACTTGATAGTTGTATATGACAAATTCATAGGAGAAAGCAAAAGGGAAAATGGCTGCTGAGATTGAAGTAGCATTTGAAGGTTTTCTCAACATGCAAGAAATGAAAAATTGGATATTTATAGAAGTTGCTAGAAAAGAAAGGCATTGACGGGTCTGAGACCTTGGATTGGGTCCAACACTATTTGTCTACTATAGACATAACTCTTCGTAATTTACACTTTAAGCAAGTCAGTCTTCGCAAGATATTTTAATATTGAGAAGGGAGTTGCAAACTATGCAAAAACGTTTTCAGCAAATGGAAGAAGAAAGAGAAAATGAGCATGCCAAAATTGAAGAAGAACATGCTAGAATGGAGGTAGAGCGTTCAAAATTTTAGCAGTTGCATGATCGATTCGATCATTTTATGAATTTTGTGCAACAACAATTTTTAGGAAATGATCTTGGTGCTCCATCAACTCAGCTATTATATTTAGTAAATATTAAAATTTTTAATATTTACTATAAGCATACAATGAAGTGTTAAAAATTGTATGGTATTATTCAGTATGTTGTTAAGCACACTAGTGATCAAGGTGGAAAATTTTCTTCATCAATTGGTAGCCAACAAAATGTATGTAGTCATCCATTTCAAACATTTTAATTTTTTATTTGGTTAATTTATTTATCATATTTGAATGTTATTATACTAATTATTAAACTTTGTATTAATTAGATGTATATTTAAATGTGAATAAAGTTAATATTAATTTTCAGTTTATGAATTTAAGCTCTTTATTGAAAATAAAATTTATTATAAGAAACTAAAAAAAAATACATTTTTATATAATGGTAGCGTTTGCGTTGGGCAATGCCACTAAATGAATAGTTTAGTGGCGTTTGTAGCATAAAATGTCACTATAAGTAGTGACGCTATTTCTAGCAAACGCCACTAGTTTGGTGGCATTTTTTATAGAAACACCACTAAAGCAATGGTGTTTTTCTCATAACAATGCAACTAAATTAGCGGCGCCCAAAAGATACAAACACCGTAAATATTCAAGCATTTTTAGATTCAAACGCCTTTAAAGTAGCAGCATTTTCTGTTACGAATGCCCTCAATGCAATAGCGTTTTTCTCAGAAAAACGCAACTGAAATAGCATTAACTAAAAAATACGAATGTCGCTAATATTGAGCCATTTTCAGATTCAAAAGCCTCTAAAGTAGCGGTGTATCAAAGATATAAACGCCGTTAAAATGATGGTACTTCTGATATAAACGCCATTAATATTAAGGTGTTTTTAAAAAACACCACTATTTATCGCGACGCATGTATAGGTGACACTCTATGTGGTGTTTTTTCACAAATGTCGTAACCTTATAGTGACGTTAATAAACGCTGCTAAATGGTAAAAAAAATACTGCTAAAAAGCAAAACCCTTATAATAAAAATTAAAAAAATCTTGAGGGGTCAAAATAGAATTTTATCTTATTCTTAATTGAAAAATGCTATTCTTAATAGTACTTTTAGTTAAGACAATTATTATATTCGTATTTGTTTCGCATCAAATACATATACAAAATATAAAAATTATCATATCATAATTTGGGTTAACACATTAAATATAAAAATATATTTTTTGGTTTTTTATGAAAATTAAAATAAAAAATCTTAGTTTTTATCATATAAAATACGGATAAAATATGAAAATTTTCATGTTAAAATTTATGTCAATATTTGAAATATAAAATTTATTTTTTATTTTTTCCTAACTCATGTATAATATTTACTAAAATTTTAAATTATATCACTTTTATATTTTTTACATTATTTTTATATTATATTATTGTATCATATTTAAAATTATCATATATATTTCAAATAACTTAGACGGCCAACGATCCCTGACGCTCTCTATCAGCCGCTCTAAATTCACCTTTATAACTCAGCCCACAAGCTTAATTAATAAAACTTAATTAAACTCAGTAAGCTAAGAACCTAGAAATGTCTAATGCTCTAATTCAACAACATCCTTAATATCCATATTTTCAACCAAAAGCCAACACCCATTTCGGTAAAACAAAATTATATAATCAAATAATTGAGTTGGCAATTGCTAAGGAATTTGAGTTAGAATAGGAACATCAATAGTAGGAGTCCATTGAGATTGTTAGTGTTGCTTGAAGCATAAGACATAGCAAGAATAGACACTGAAAATTTTAATTCATCAAAGAGAACACACTTGGAAGTGAATATTTTTATGAGATATAGGGTTTGGACAATAACATGCACTTTGATATTCAGAATCACTATCAATGAATGTCTTAGCTTTCTTAAAGAGCCCTGCCTGACCTAGCATGTTAACAACACATTCATAGTGTTACGCTCGGAGAATAATTCCACGAACTTTAGTAATGGTCATGAAGACCTCAATTTTCTTTTTGACTAAGCCCACATGGATACAAGCATGAAGCAATTAGAGGAATGTAATATTTGGTGGCTTTACCTTCATTTTCTTCATGTAATTTGGTTCAACATTGGAAGTTCTTAATCTGTTTAATGACAAGGACCCCTACAGTGTTAGAAAATTTAAGACTTGCTTTATCATGATTTTGTTGATGATAATTTTCTTGTATTTTTTGGTTGCAATCTTTCTTTCAAACTTCGGTTGAACTTAAGATAACACCTTGAAAAAGCAAAGAAAATTGACTTCAAGAGATTATGCAAATGCCACTTTGTTTAAGGTTTATTTCATTCTTACTAATTATGGTATGCATAAGAGATATAACAAAAACGCCTTAAAGATACATTGAAACCTGTTTTTTTTTAATTTTTTTTTACATTTGTGATATCAAACCACTAAACATCCCTTGATGAAACAAAAATATCAAGTTTTGAACATTAATTTCTATGGAAACTATCAAATAAACTAGCCACTTCTTGATAAGATTGGGAGAAAAGAGAGAATTTATAAATTATCGATTCTATTCCACTTCTTAAACTACTTCAAATGAACACTTACAATTTTTATTTATAAAAATTCAATCCTAAAGTTGTGATTATTTGATTGTATTATTCAATCAAAGATAACTTTCTTTCATCATAAAGATATATTTCTGAATCTTTAAAATTGTATTAGTTCATTTGAATGATTACTCTTTTTATTCTAATAGAAATCATTTCATGTTTTAGAAAATTACAAATTTTCAACTAATGCAGTTGATTATGAATAATTTATTATAATTTACAAAATATGAATTTTTTTTCAACTAAATAAAAGAAATGAGATATCATAAACTACTTTAAAAGTTATAAAATAAGAGTTTTTGTGATTCTAATTTCAATTATTACATTTTATAATAAGTTATTCAAATTTAAAGCTCCATTTGTTTTGCAAAAAATGACTTCCAAAAAATAATTGTTGTATTTTTAAGTGTTTGTTTGGTAGAAAATTGACTGATCAATGAAAAATGACTTACTAGTTTACGAAAAATGAGATATTTTTTTTTTAGAAATTGTCTTACCCTTTTCAAAAGGAAAAATAATTTTTGAAAAAGAGTTATCAATGAGTAAAACTACTTATCAATGTGTTTGAGTATAATTTTACTCAATTTGAAATTTATACATGATTTTTTAAGCTTAAATTTAATTTGATATGACCCAAAATATTATTATATTAATAAATAATATTTTTATTTAATTTTACTTAAAAAATTAAAATATTAATATTATAAGTCTTTTAATATTTTAATATTAAATATTTTTATATTTATACTCAAGAAAGATTTTGAACATAATATTTTAAATTTGAACTTGATTTGATTCGACTTGAAATATTATTATATTAATAAAAATATTTTATTTAATTTTAATTAAAAAAATTTAAAAATTAACATTTAAAATTTTTTAATATTTAAATTTTAAATAATTTTATTTTATATATTATTAAACATAATTATTTTTAATATTTCAATAATAAATACTATTATACTATTATTTTAATAATAAATAATAACATATATAATAAATTTTGTATTATTTTAAAAATTTATGTTAAGTAATATAATATTATTATTTTCTTAATATGAATAATTTAAATAATTTCTTATTCTTTTTTAGTTTAAACTATATAATTTTATATTTTATTTGTTACAGTATTTATATTACTATTTTAATAATAAATATAAATAATTTTTTTATCATTTAATAATAGATACTTTGAATATAAAAAACAAATATTTTAATAGTATAAATATTTTAATAATAAATATTAATATTTTAATATTAATAAAAATAATATTTTAAGAATAATAATACTGTTTAAATATTTTAAAATTATTAATATAAAATCATAAATAGTTTTATTTTAAGTATTTTTTATTAATATAATATTTTAATATAAATATTATTATAAATTATAATTATTCTTGAATATTAATAATTTTAATAATAACTAATTAATATACTTTAATCATAAAAGATTTTAATATTTTAATAGTTATATTAGTATTATTTGAAAAAAACAAATTTTTTAAAATATAACCAAATAATAGAAAATATTTTTTATTAATTTATCTAAACAATAAAAAATTATTATTATTTTTAAAAAATATATATTTTTGAAAATAAACAGTTGGAAAAAGAGGACAAGAAGAAACTAGATATGGTAATTGCCTATACTTGTTGGTTAATCTGGAAAGAGAGATACAATGCTATTTTCTAGCATAAAAGGCCAGAACTAATGGAAGTGATAAGGAAAATAGAAAGAGCAATGGGGGAAGGGGAGAGCATATTGGAAGAAAACAAAAAAGTGTAAGCAACAAATAAGGTGAAGAAAGAAGGATGGCAAAAACCAAGGAAAGGATGTATCAAGGTAAATTGCGATGTAGTAGGAAAAGATAGTGGGATAAGTTGTCATAATATATAAATTCATAAATCTATAGCTAGACTTAACAAATTAAAGAGTCTCTACCAATTTTTTTACTAAGTATGATTGGCCACCTAAAGAAGCTATCCACTTAAGGAGCTCTTAAGCTTGACTAAGGATCCCTAAAAGAATAGGTTCAAGTTTATTAACCAGAACAGGGTTCGAGAATTTGGTTACATATAGGGAAGGTTATAGCACCCCCACATACCCATCCAAAGGATGGTACCATATTATTTTAAATTTATCTTTAAGTCTTAAGTCTAATGGTTTCAAATTTTTATGCTGAAATATTGAAAATAATTTATAAGATTCTTCCATCAATCTGGTAAAATTTTTAAAATATTTTATCACCTCAAGAGTATTTAAGGATCCCATTTGTTTCCTTGAAAATACTTCATCGTCGAAAAAAAGTTTATTTATTATTCTTTTTTGTTGAAAATATATCTAATTATTTTAACATTTGAGCCAAATTAAAAATATTTTCTTTTTTTTTGTTGGATTTCTAAATTTTTCACCATTTTGGTTTATTTAGAAATTCTCTTTTTTTGTTGGATTTCTAAATTTTCTACCAATTTGGGTCAATTTAGAAATATTTTCTTATTTATTTATTTTTTTGTCTTTGGAAGGAAAATAATATGAAAATTATTTTTTATTAAAATTTTATTTAAATTCTTCCACCATTTGGGATAAATTTAAAGAAATTTCTCACCTAGAGATTTCTTAAGAATTTACCATTTGAAATTTCTAAGAATCTCATCATTGGATAATTATCAAATATTTTTAACCAAATTTGAAAAAGAATACAATTACTTTTATTGAAATTTCATCTAAATTATTTTACTATTTGGGACAAATTTAGAGAAAATTTATCACTAAGAGATTTTTTAGAAATTTACCATTTGAAATTTCTAAGAATCTCATCATTGGGTAATTTGAACTTAATTTCAAAATTTTTATCAATATTTTTTTATTTTTTATTTTTCTTCTTTTTTTTGTTTTGAAAATAAATATTAATTATTGTTATTAAAACTTTATCTAAATTATTTCCACCATTTGAGACAAATTTAGATAAAATTTCTCACCTAGAAATTTTATAGAAATTTACCATTTGAAATTTCTATAAATTCTGTCATTGGATAATTAATATTTATTCCTAAAATTTATTTTATTTTTTTCTTTTTCTTTTTTTTCTAAAATTTAATCATGCAAAAATACTCAAAAAAATAAATAAATAAAGTGAAAGAAAACCTAAAACAAGAGGCGGCTCGACTCTAATGGCTACAGCATGGCTCGGGTGTAGGAAGAAAAGGTAGATAGCTTAAAAAGTGGCTTTGCTTGGCTCGGCTTGAGACAAAGACTGGAAAAAGTTATTGAAATCTAGGAATTTTTTAGTTTTTTTTCAAAAAAACTTTTTTTAAAACCCCAAAAAGTCTTTGAAAATTTTTTTTGACTGCTTTCTCTAATTTCTACCTTTCTCCATAATTTTTTTAGGTGTTTGTGTGATCTGTGTGGGTATGTATTTATAGGGTTTTGAATCTGAGAACTTCAATCTAGAAAGGAATCCCAATTTCCTTTAAATTTCAACCTTAAACCCAACTCGAACTTTACAAACCAATTCCAACAATTTCACATAAACTCAACTACCTATTTTTTATTATTTTTATTATTTATTTTTTTATTTTTTTATTAACAAAATTAACCCAAATAGAACCCCGGATAGATTGGGATATCTACAGCTACCTCTCTTTGTGCATTTTTTGTGAAACAAAAATTGTGCAAAGACATAGACAACCTAATTAGAAATTAACACACATTTTTTATTTTTTTTCTTTTTGAAAAAAAAAAATAAACTCCTCTAAATAAAGGCTTAATGACTTTAAAAAATAAATAATGCTCTTCTAAACAGAGGATCAACGACTTTGAAAAATAAATAATGCTCATCTAAATAAAGGCTTAACAACTTTGAAAAATAAAGGTTCTTTTAAGCAAAGGCTTAATAACTTTAGAAAATAAAAGGCTCATTTAAATAGAGACACAATAACTTTTGAAAAATAAAAAGGCTCCTCTAAATAGAGGCACAACAACTTTTGAAAAATAAAAGGCCCTTTGACAATCTTGCCTAGAACAGTCAGATTAGGTCTGATGTAAACTCAAAGATTCACAATTTGAGTTCAAAATTCAAAGGTTCAGATTCGTAAGAACCTTTTAGCTTTGCAAGAATTCACTAAATTTTGATTCTTAAAATTTCAATTTCATAAGAATTTGATTTGCAAAATTTCAGATATGCAAGAATTCAGATTTCAAGATTCGCATTTGTGAGATTCTCATCTAAAATTTTAATTCAGGGATTTGCATGCAAATTGTAAAGCTCGCATCCAACGTTTAAAGATTTTCATTTGAATTTTAGAGATTCATATCTAAAAGTTCAAAGTTTCTTATTTGAGTTCAAAGGTTTACATTTGACAAATTTTGGGGTTCACATCCAAAAAGTTCAAAGGTTTACATTTAATAAATCTTAAAGTTTGAGATCAAAAATTTTAAAAGTTCTCATTTGAGTTTTTTTTAAAGATTCTCATTTGAAAAACTTAAAGATTTTCAAAGATTCTTATTTGAAACTCAAAGATTCTTTTTTAAGACTCAAAGATTCTCATTTAAGACTTAAAGGTTCTCATTTGAAAATGTCTTAAAAATTCTCATTTAAGACTAAAAGGTTCTCATTTAAAAGCGTCTTAAAGATTCTCATTTAATACTTAAAGGTTCTCATTTAAAAACATCTTAAAGATTCTCATTTAATACTTAAAGGTTCTCATTTGAAAACATCTTAAAGATTCTCATTTAATACTCAAAGTTTCTCATTTGAAAATATCTTAAAGATTCTCATTTAAGACTTAAAGGTTCTCATTTGAAAACATCTTAAGGATTCTCATTTAAGACTCAAAGGTTTTCATTTGAAATTGTCTTAAAGATTCTCATTTAAGAATCAAAGGTTCTCATTTAAAAACATCTTAAAGATTCTCATTTGAAAACATTTTAAATATTTTCATTTAAGACTCAAAGATTCTCATTTGAAAACATCTTAAAGATTCTCATTTAAGATTCAAAGGTTCTCAATTGAAAACATCTTAAAGATTTTTATTTGAAAATATCTTAAAGATTCTTATTTAAGACTCAAAGGTTCTTAATTGAAAACATCTTAAAGATTCTCATTTAACACTGAAAGGTTCTCATTTGAAAACGTCTTAAAGATTTTCATTAAAGACCTAAAGGTTCTCATTTAAAAACATATTAGAGATTCTCATTTAAGACTTAGAGGTTCTTATTTGAAGATTCATGACTTCATTAAAATATTCAATATTTCTTTTTTAGATGACTTTCAAACTTTTACCAAAGTCAAAATTTTGTATGTACTGAATGTCATGATCAATAATGCAAATGCTTTCTTAATGATGCAAATGCAATAATCTAGATTCTTACAATACTTCAAATGTCATATTCTTAACCATGAGTCAAATATTTACTGCATAATGCAAGTGTATAGCCAAACCACTGTTTCAAATATTCTCCAAACGACAATGCAAATGTAATACACCTAATGCGGATGTTTATGACATGAAATTCTAATTAGTTGTGGTAATATGGTTCTTAAGACTCCACCATTTCTCACCTTCCTTTTATAGCTCTTCAGTACTTTAGAACAAGTTTCATCAATTAATACTTGACCACAATTTATAGGCTTTTCAACACTAGCAATTTCAGAATAAATTTCATCCATTACCCTATATCATTTACTCATAACTTACAGGCTTGTCAGCATTAACCATTCCAGAATGAATTTCATCCATTGGTCTTCATCATTTGATCACCATTGACAGGCTTTTCAGTACTAGCCATTCCAAAGTGAATTTCATTCACTGATCCTCATAATTTGATTACCTCTCATAAATTATGTCGATCAATCCATCACCACATTCATTACTTGGTCACACCATGTGTCTTTTCAAATCATTTTTTTAAATTTTTACTTTTTTTTACCCATTATCATCATAGATTTCTTTTCAAAGGAATGCAAGAATCTTTTATGCACATTATCATTCATTCATCATCATTTCAATTTTTGACAACTATAATGCAATCAAACATTTTTTCAATTTATTCTGAGAATGCAACAATAAGAGAGCACAAGGTGAATTGAAAGAAAGGTAATCAATGAGGAATGGGTTTAGTACAAAAATAAATGGGGAAAGAAACAAGTTGGATGCATGTCATTGGGATGAATGATATACCCCAAACAATGAATATCTAGACAATTCTGAACATTAATTCAGTATTTTTTTTCAAAAACTCATTCAATTAACCGTCGAAATCATTTTGAGCTCATTGAACTTTACCCCCGCTTTGAGAGATCTTTAGATGTCTTTGACCTTTCATCCATGTGAACTATTTATCTAACTCCCAACTCAGAGATTTTTTACCCAAATTGCCCTTTCAAGTTTTCAATTTGAGTCTTTCTTTTCTCTATTTTTTTTACATTTTTTTCATTTATTATTTTTTTCATTTTTTCCTTTTTCCTTTTTTTCTCTTTTTTCCATCTATTAGTGATATCTTTTACACATCAATCTGTAGAGCAACGTAGCATAATTTTGTTATTCCATCACAAGCATGCCTTCGCCTAACATATGATCATTCAATTCGAGCACTCACATTTTATCCAAATGAACTTTTAAAGGCTGTAATGTAGGCTATGGTGAAGGGTCATAAAAAAAAATGGATAAAATAAGCTCAAAAATATTTAAAGGGTTCAAATCCAAAGGATCATTTCTCATCACTTGATGCAACTTGACATTTTGCCCCACATCATTTCACTATTTTTTCTTCTTTTTTTATCTCATTCATCACAAAAAGACTGTCATTACTTTACCCCAAATCATGTGTGGTATTCATTTTTCTTTTCTCTTTTTCCTTTGTTTTGCTTTTCTTTTTTCTTTTGAGATCTTTTATGATCTTTTACTTCTTTTCATTTTAAAAAATTGGCCCTAATGTGAAAGGTGATCCTTGGTCAGGATTCTTTAAAAAAAAAATCATAATAGGCTCAAAAGGGGTAACAATGAATGATTTTTTGAATGGTAAAAGAAAAATGACCATTTTCATCTCAAATGTGAATGATTTTCTTAAACATCATCTATTGAACAAAAATAAGGTCATAGATCTTTATAAAAGATTACATATATTCAAAACATATCTATTTCACATTTGCTAGTAGCTAGTTTTTTTGCTCAAATAGTCTTTTTAGATCAATGTAATGAGTTCTCAAAATTAAATCCCAAAATTATTGCTATCATTATCTAAACATCCACCATATGAAATTTGAGAATGGGAATGAAAAGTTATGAAAGGTAACAAAGCATTGAACAATGGTTGAATGAAAGAGAAAATGTAATGAAATGCATTATCCTTGCTTTTTATTAAAATGATAACAACTGAAATCCTATTGCATAAAAAAATTCCTAACATTACTATGAAAGAAATCTAGAATGATAAGTAGCTTATAACCAGCCTTAACATCTTTCTCAAAATTATGCTCCTGTGTAATCAGGTGAAGGATTTTTATTGACATCTTGCCTCCCAAATTCTTCAAAGCTTACTAAGCCTTTTTAGATCAAACTTTGCACTTTATGTTTGAAAGTAAGGCAGGTTTTGATAGAATAACCCATATTCTTATTATGATAATCGCACATCACATTAGCATCACACCACTTTGGATAGGATGGCTTCAATGGTTCTAGAATAACTAAAGATACCAAGTTGTTTTTGACCAGTTTTGATAATAACTCAGTATAGGTTATAGGGATTGTGCTTTTTCTTGATTATCTCGAGATCTCCTTAAATCACTCACTTGGTTGTTAGGCTTTGAAGTTGATGTAGTGATATGACAGAATCATATGTAGGTATTTGAAAGGTTGATTGGTAAATTAGTGGGTAAGCTGATTGTGGATATGGTTGATATGGGTAAGGTAAGGTATTGTTCATAGTAGGATATTATGAAAAATAACCTTATAGTAGATAAGGTTGATATCTTCTGAATTGTCTATCAAAGCTCATAACTTGAGCTTCAATCTTCTTTTTTTTTTGGCGTCTTCTTTGGTTTTCCTCCTTCTAACTTGTCATTTTTAATGACATTCTTAATAATTTCACTTGAGATTACATGTCGACAAAATTTTTTTTGGCATTCCCTATTATCTTTTCATAATAGAGAGATTTCAAAGTGCTAACGAACAATACCATAGTCTCTTTCTCAGTTAAAGGAAGCTGCACTTGAGAGGCTATGTCCCTCCACTTTCGGGCATATTCTTTGAATGATCTAAATGCTTTTTTTCCATATTCTGCAAAAGATAAGTGATCAGGGGCTAAGTCTATAATATGCCAGTATTGATTAATGAAGTCATGGGCCATGTCACTCCAAGAATGAATACGGGTCTTGTCCAATTAAACATACCAACTAGTAGCAGAGTCGGTGAGACTATCTTGAAAGATATGCATTAATAACTTCTCATTATTAGCATGGGCAACCATTTTTTGATAGTACATGGCAATGTAGGTTTTCAAACACTTCTACCATCATACTTTTCAAACTTCAAAACCTTGAATTTTGGAGGAATAACCACATCTAGGATTAGACATAGCCCAATAGTATCCATTGAACCATAAAACCTAATTCTCTTTACTGCTCTCAACATTTCGTCTAACAATTTCATCTTCTATTTAGCTTTTAAGGCCTCTAAAGTCTCATTCTCTTTAGGCCTTAGCTTCTTTTTCTCTTTTGGATTATCTAAATTTGGAATTGGTATTGGTTTTACTACCTTTTCGGTAAAGATAGAATTTACATAACTTTGATACTGTCATAAATTTGAAGTCGATGGCATTTTAAGATATGTGTACCCCTATAAGAGAGGTAAATTGTTGTGGTGGTAGACCTCGTGTAGTTGGACTTGATATGGCCCAAAATTAGGAGGATATAGTGGGTTATCCACCTCTTGTGATGGATGGTCTTGTTGGTCAGTACCTTATTCTATACCTTTTCCCTTGTTTAACTTGTTCAAAACCTCCAAAATCTTATTCAAGTTGCCTTTTAACTTTTCTTGAGCTTTCTCTATCCTCTTAAGATGATTGAATTTTTTTTGTTTCATCTATCTAACTCGAGCCTTTATATTGTATTGATGAGTTGATTGTGTGAGATTCTTGGTTAGTGGAGCTATCCTTGAACCTTGAGTACCATAATTACGATAAAAAATGTTATGCTTTATGTTTGGTATGTTGATGCATAAATGAAATGTGTATTTTCATGGATGAAATAAAAATGATGCAGATGCAAAATGTTACATATGATAATGAAAATAATGCATGATATGGTAATGCAAATGCACAAAGTCAAACAAACAAAATAGTTAGATCAAAAATTGTTCCTTCTTATGTCTTAACTTTGAGTTACATCTATCACTGAATAGAAAGGGCTCTATCCTATAGTTGGTCCTCTTAGGTGTTGATTATATGCAGGGTTAGGTTACTTTGACCATTAAAGGTTCGTAAATTGTTTCTTACATCATTATCCATCATAGACTAGCAAAGCAATCCAATCCTCAACCATCATAGGCTACCAATGGAAAAGATTCAATTTAAGTAGGAGTATTTCGCCAGCCATTGTGGAAATTATCATCTCACGATAGTGTAGGTACTTTTCTCCCGCCTAAAAGAGACAGAGCTTGGGTATAGAGTTCATGTAATGTAAATGTATGTGATAGTATGTGTGAAGAAACATATAGGTTTCATGCCCAAAAAAAAAAAAGACAGAAAAAATAAAATGTTAGTAAACAAATAATTACAATTTAAAATCATTAGATCAAAGAATAGGATAAATTTAAAAGTTTATAGCTTGATTGTCTATAGTTTTCCCAGTGGAGTCACCAAACCATCATAACATATAGATCCGTAAATTTATAGCTAGACTTAACAAATTAAAGAGTCACCACTAATCTTTTTTATTAGGTGTGATTGGCCACCTAAAGAATCTATCCTCTTAAAGAGTTTCTAAGTTTGACTAAAGGTCTATAAAAGAATAGGTTTGGGTCTACCAACTAGAATAGGGTTTGGGAGATTAGTTACATGTGAGGAAGGTCATAGCACCTCCACGTGCCCATCCAAAGGTTGGTACTATATTATTTTAAATTTATCCTTAGGTCTTGAGTCTAATGGTTTCAAATTTTTATGTTGAAATATTGAAAATAATTTATAAGATTCTTCCATCAATTTGGTAGAATTCTTAAAAATATTTCTCACCTCAAGAGTATTTAAGGATCCCATTTGTTTTCTTAAAGAGACTTCGTCGTCGAAAAAATGTTTATTTATTATTCTTTTTTGTTGAAAATATATCTAATTATTCCATTATTTTGGCCAAATTAGAAATATTTTCTTTTTTTCTTAGATTTCTAAATTTTCCACAATTTAGGCCTAGTTAGAAATTCTCTCTTTTCTTTGTTGGATTTCTAAATTTTTCACCAATTGGGTCAATTTAAAAATTTTTATTTTTTTATTTTTTTATCTTCGGAAGGAAAATAATATGACAATTATTTTTTATTGAAATTTGATTTAAATTCTTCCACCATTTGGGACAAATTTAAAGAAATTTTTCATCTAAAGATTTTTTAAGAATTTACCATTTAAAATTTTTAAGAATCTCATCATTGGATAATTATCAAATATTTTCAACCAAATTTGAAAAAGAATACAATTACTTTTATTAAAATTTGATTTAAATTATTCTATCATCTGGGATAAATTTAGAAAAAATTTATCACATAGAGATTTCTTAAAAATTTACCGTTCGAAATTTATAAGAATCTCATCCTAGGATAATTCGTACTTAATTTCAAAATTTTTATCAATATTTTTCTATTTTTCTATTTTTTCTTTTTCTATTTTTTTTTGTTTTGAAAATAAATATTAATTATTGTTATTAAATTTTATCTAAATTATTCCACCATTGGGGATAAATTTAGACAAAATTTCTCACTTAGGAATTTTATAAAAATTTAGTATTTGAAATTTCTATAAATTTCATAATTGGATAATTAATATTTATTCATAAAATTTATTTTATTTTTTTAACTTTTTTATTTTTATTTTTTTCTAACATATAATCATACGAAAATTACTTAAAAATAAATAATAAAGTTAAGAACCAAAAACAGGAGGTGAACTCAATCTAATGTTATAGCAGCGGACTCCGGTTGTAGGAAAAAGTTGAAATGGATTAAAAATTTCTTTGCGGCTCAGTTGAGACAAAGACTAAAAAATAGTCATGGGAATTTTGGAAATTTTTCAGATTTTTTTCAAAAATTTTTTTTCTAAACCCTAAAAACTCTTTGAAAAATTTTATTAACTTACTTATTCCTGATTTCTGCCTCTCTCCCTAATTTTTTTGTGTGTTTGTATTGTGTGTGCATGTATATATAGGGTTCTGAATCTTAAATCTCCAATCTAGAAAGGAATCCCAATTTCCTTTGAATTCCAACCTTAAACCTAATTCCAACCTTAAACCTAATTCCAACTTTACAAACCAGTTTCAACAATTTCACATAAACTCAACGATATATTTTTTTATTATTTATTATTTTATTATTTATTAACAAAATTAACCCAAATGGAACCCTAGACAGATTGGGGTGTCTACATAAGCTATCATGCCTTGGGACCAAAACATAATACAATCATATTACCTTGAAGTAAAACTTCAAAGTAATATGAAACTTTTTTTAAATCATTCTAAAATTTTTTAATAAAATAATATGTTCAAGAAAATTCGTAAGTTTAATTTAACTAACGAGAAATCTCTATATTCCCAAATGCAAACTAATAAAAATACTAAATTGCTTTATAAGATCTCACTAGCCAATAATGTCTCTAATATCCAAATAAGCTTTCCAATTTGATTTTCTAGTTTCTCACATAACTAAGCAAACTTATCATTTACTTATCTGTAAAGAAAAAGTAAAATGAGAATGAGCAAGTCATAACTTAGCAAATATAGGCTCAAACAACAAAAAGTTTTTTTTTTAATTTTTTTAAATAAACGGTTGGGGAAGAAGGGTATGAAGAAACTAGAAATGGTAATTGCCCATACCTAGTGGTTAATCTGGAAAGAAAGATGTAGTGTTATTTTCTAGAATAAAAATCCAAAACCAATGGAAGTGATAAAGAAATATAAAGAGTGGTGGGAAAGCATATTAGAAGAAAAAAAGAAAGTGCAAGCAACAAACAAGGTGAAGAAAGAAGGGCGGCAGAAACCAAGGAAAGGATGGGTCAAGGTAAATTTCAATGTAGCAAGAAAAAATGGTGGGATAGGCTGTCATGCCCTAAAATCAAGACACAACACAACCATATTATTTTAAAATAAAATTTCAAAGTAATACAAAACTTATTTTCAATTGTTTTAAAATTCTTTAATAAAATAATTTGTTCAAGAAAATCTGTAATTTTAATTCAAATAATGCGAAATCTCCATTTTCCAAATGCAAACTAATAAAAATACTAAATTACTTCATAAGATCTCACTAGCCAAAAATATCTCTAATGTCTGAATAAACTTGCCAATATAATCTTCTAGTTTTTCATATAACTAAGCAAACTTATCACTTACTCACTCATAAAGAAAAAGTAAATGGGGAATGAGTAAGTCATTGCTCAGCAAGTATAGGCTCACATATTTTATTGGATCAAGTATCATTTTCATATATATCATATAGATCATTCAAAATATTCATCAAATCAAAATGTTAGAGCATTTCAAAAATCATCATTATTTCAAACATTTTGTAGATAATAAATCAATATCAAAATAGGTCAATTCATAAATCATTACAAAATATGCTACCATTCAAATATAGTAATCAAACCAAATTATGGATCAATCATTAAAAATCATCGTAAATCATCTTCATATACAAATTATCATTATCATTAATTTATTGTTAGCTATAATAATTGCTATAACCCATGACATTGGCTGTATCGATAATTTCATCCTTATGATCATTGCTAATTATTCTAACCCGCCAACTAGGGCCTTACACTAACTACTATAACCCATTAGCTATAGTAAGGCCATATGATCATGACTATGCTAACTACTATAGCCCATTAGCTAGGGTCGTAGAACTAGTTTTGGTGTCGATGATCTCATTTCCCATAGATGTAAAAACGTAACTATCATAAAATCATTTCTTAAACATAAATAATTTTCCCATTTCATTCATAAGCATGATCCATCATTTACATAAAAAATACAAAATAATCATATACTTGATCCTATTTTCATACATCAAAAATAAGAAATAAAACATTCATTCATTTAGAAATATTTATATATACCTAGATTCAAAAACAAGTAAAGTGTGTGAGATCTTACTTCTTCTTTTTTGATTCCACCACTTAGTTTTTTCTCCAAAATAATTACTGGCCTATTTAAGATCATTTTAATATATCAAAAATTAATCAACCCTTTTTGAGATTATTTATACTAAAAACATCTATGTTGTTCAAGAATTAATTTAATTAACTAATTCTGATAGTCAGTACTTTTCCATATCTCAAGATATACAACTTAGAATTAAGATATTTTTAATGTGTTAGAAACTAGACTTGATAAGCTTTCTAACCATATATGGCCCATCTCGTAATTCCTTATAAATTAATTATAATAAATTTTGCAATCTACATTATATGTTGTTGCCATATAACATGTATACCTTTTAATAAAAATTAAATATTTGTTTATAGGAGACTCCAAATTCAATTCCACCTATTTTGTTGGAAAGTATACTCAATAACCCTTTTAAACATGTATAACTCAATCCTTAATTCCTTGTATAAAATTTTCATAATTCAACCTTGATGCTATTGTCATATAGTCTGTATATTCTTAAGTAAAAAATAGAAACGTTTTTCATAAAAAATTCAGATTTGACTTCCGTTTATTTCATTAGAAAATATATTCCACATGCTTTCTAATGATATATAATACTTATAGTAATAACCTATCCATTAACACATAATTCTATTTTAATTCATTGTTGTAGATCATAGCATCTAATCTAAAAACGTAATTTCTCCTTCAATCTTTAAAAAGCTCAAATCTCCACTTTCAACCTTTAAAATCCATTCAATAATCATTATTAAATCTTAATAACATGAAGTAAACAAAGTCCAATAATTTATCCAAATAGATCATGAAGATTAATGGAAAATTTCATAATTTTTTTTTATTTTTCTTTCAAAACTTTAACTCCAAATAATAACAACTAATATGGTATTTTTCTTAAATAAAAAGATGGCATATACTCACCTTTAAGAAATTAACTTGATTATAGTCTTTGATTTTGGATCCTTAACTTGATTTTTCATGCTCTTTAACCTTAAGGAAGATAAGAAAGAAGAGCTCTTTTTTTTTTTTTTTATGATAACTAGTTTTTTTTTTACAAAATATCTTAGCCATTTTTTCTTTAGTAATTAACCTCTTAATAAACTAATGGGCTTTAATAATAGTCTAGCCCAATTATCATTTGGGCTAGGGTATTACATTATCCCTCCTTATAAAAAGTTTCATTTTCGAAACTTAATTTACATTTACATCTTATTCCTTAATTTCTAAAATCACTTTTTTTGTCGTATGATTGTTTTATTTAACTTTTACAAAAGTAATCATTCTATTTCAAAACTTGTTTTTTCCAATCAACCATTCAAATAAAATGTTTTCGATATGTTAATGCCCTATATCATCTTGAATTTCTAAATACTCATATCCAATCATACAGCTTGTATTAAGGACATATTCTCTCAACATAGATTAATTATGCATACTAAATATCTAAGGTGACAAAATTCTTTATATTGAACTTCTTTCATTTTACCAAGAACTTCAAATGTCCTTACATAAATAAACTTAACCTTCTTTACTTTATAATCCATGTAACACTTTTAATGATGACACATTTAAGTACAAATGCTTACCCTCTTAAAGCTATAAATCTTATCTCCAAAATTAGGCATAGTTCATTTGTTTACTTTAAACCATTCCTTAATGAACTAAAATTTATTAGACATTTGATCCGTAAATTCAAGAAATAAAAGTTTCTTCTTCTTTGTTCTTATCCCAATAAGTTTGAGACTTAAATCTACTTCCATACAAAACCTCAAAATGAATCATTGAATGTTTGTCTGATGACTATTGTTATAAAAATGTTTCTTTTCAAGTTACAAGATAAGCACTGCTTAGAAAATTTTCTACCAATGATAAAGCCTCCAAAAATAAAAGGAACACAAAACATTCTTACTCAAAATCCGTTAGTTCTTATTTATTAAATATTTATCACTTTCTCAACTAACAATAACCTAAGAATTTATAACTTAAACCAAATCAAGCTTCCACTACATATTCTGATGTTTTCTTCTAGTAAAAATTTAAAATAACAAATTAACTTTCATAACATTGTTTCATAACAAGAAAAATGTATGCCCATAAATTTTCATGTAATTTGTTTCACATCAGTAATTCATAACCATAATAACCTTAAAGTTGAATAACATTATTAACAAATCCTTTAGTCACCGAAAAGATCACATAATACTTTAATTTTGTTTTCTTCTTCACCAGCAATATGGAATTTTCTATCAATTAACTATTATAATACATATCAAATTGATGCAATAAATCATATCTATAAACTTTTACTATGCAAATTCAAACATAAGTCTCTAGTTGTCAAAGATGTCTCTAATTTCAAATATTGTTCTTTTTAATTTAATAAACCAATTATCATATAATAACTGATTCTCCACAATCTTCACCAATATCATAATGTCTCAATTTTTTTTACCAAATATATTGCTATCATCTCCAAGTAAATCAAGACTTATGCATCATAATCCATAAGAAAAATTCTCTTATAAAGTTTGAACCAATAAGAACTCCAAATACTTGAATTTGCACCAAAAGTATAGTTATGAACAATAGCCAAATGCATCAAATTATTTTAGAAATTTTCTCAAATTTCTTTAAAATCGAATACATGCTTAGAAATCACTAGGTATAGAAAATCATCACTAATTATTAAAACCTGATCATAAAATCTTTTGCACTTGTAAGATTTTAAACAATCATTCTTAACCAAAACATATATATTTTCTATAAATTGATTACTCTTTCAAAACCAACTTCTTTACTAAATCATTTAGATAACCACAACTTTAATTTTTATCCACAAATTTAATCATCTGCTAAGTATATACATCTTGCACCATAATAGGCAATATTTTTCATAAGTTTATAATTCCAAAGAATCCAATATTGTGCTACAAACTATAATCACAAATATTCACTTTGACAATTGAGAAAATTCTTTACACTCTAAATAGAAAAATAATAATCAAACTTCAAATTAACTATACAAACTTTCAACTTGTATGATCAAACCTTAAATACTTTCTCAATAAAAATGTAGAATCAAATCAAGTGAATATCCTTTTTTGTATATATTAAACTATTTACTGTAATTATCATATTTTGAACTAAATCTATCATGACAAATTCTCAAACATTATAACCCATAAATAATTACTTTAAAATTTCAAAATATCATTTCATTCCAACTCCAATATTCTATACTTTTAATTCCAACAATATACACTCCTATTCCAATATTAGTCCATAATTAAAGGTTCATATAACACTCAACAAATTACTTCAAAATCTTGTTAAATCAAATATCTTTTCTCAACCCATAAAACCTCCAATAATTAAATTATTCTCTTTGATAATCATTTTAACTTATAAAATACGTTCTCATTATAAGTCACATCAAAAATCTCTATCAACTTATAAAATCACACCTATCAAATAATTTAGACTTTTCTCTTTGATTACAAGATCTTAAAAGCCAATATGTAAATTATCAACCAAAGTAATATATAAGAATTCATTAAATCATTGATTCTTTAAAATTTATTGAAACTTTAACTTCTCAAAATTCATTGAATTCATTTACTTATACTCACCATTATAGTTCTATGGTCAAACTTATGTCTTTGAAAATTATCACATTATCCAAAAGTTCATCATCCAAGTTCTTAAAATGTCCACGTAGTATATTGAATTATTAATCGTACTCGTAAAATATCCTATTTCAACAAAAGGATCATACAGTTATGTTCTTAGAAATTATTGTTAATCTAATTATTATAATTTAACCTCTTACAAAATCTCCAAAGATCATAACCTAAGTTTTTAAAAAAATCTCCAAAATTATAATATAAGCTCTTAAATATCCTATATAGTTTAAAGATCATAACCTAAACTCATAGAAAATCTCTAAGAATCATAACTTAGGCTTTTAAAGAAAATCTTATTATAATCTAACTCCTAAAAATTCTTTAAAGATTGTAACTTAAGCTCTGATATCACTTTATGTCATGCCTCGAGACTAAGATACAACTCGACCATATTACCTTGAAGTAAAATCCCAAAATAATATGAAGCCATCTTTTTTAATCATTCTAAAATTCTTCAATAAATAATTTGTTCAAGAAAATCCATAGCTTTAATTCAACTAATGAGAAATCTCCATATTCCCAAATGTAAACTAATAAAAATACTAAACTGCTTCATAAGATATTACTAACCAACAATGTTTCCAATGTCTAAATAATCTTTCCAATATGATTGTTTAGCTTCTCACATAACTAAGCAAACTTATCATTTACTCATTGTAAAGAAAAAGTAAAAGGAAAATAAGTAAATCATAGCTCAATAAGTATAAACTTACACACCATACTGGATCAAGCATTATTTTCATACATATCATATAGATCATTAAAATATTAAAAAAATCATCATTATTTCAAACATTTTGTAGATCATAAATCAATATCAAAATAAATCAATTCATAAATCATTGTAAAATATGCTACCATTCAAATATTGTAATCAAATCAAATCAAATCATGGATCAACAATTAAAAATCATTGTAAATTATCTTCGTATACAAATTATCATTATCATTAGTTTATTGTTAGCTACAGTCACTGTTATAATCCATGACGTTGGTTGTATAGATAATTTCATCCTTATATCATTGCAACTATTATATTACACTAACTACTATAACTCGTTAATAGGATCATATGATCATGGATATGCTAACTACTATAACCCCGTTAGCTAGGACCATAGAACTAGTTCTGGTGTCGATGATCCCACTTCCTAGAAATGTAAAAATATAACTATCATAAAATCATTCTTTAAACATAAATCATTTTCTCATTTCATTCATAAGCATGATCCATCATTTACATAGAAAAAATACAAAATAATCATATACTTGATCCTATTTTCATACATTGAAAATAAGAAATAAAACATTCATTCGTTTAGAAACATTTATATATACCTAGATTCGAAAACAAGTAAAGTGTGTGAGATGCTACTTACCTCTTTTCAATTCCACCAGTTAGCTTTTCCCCCAAAATAATTAATGGCCTATTTAAGATCATTTCAATATATCAAAAATTAATCAACCCTTTTTGATACCATTTATACTAAAAACAACTAAGTTATTCAAGAATTAACTCAACTAATTAATTATAGCAACCTGGGCTACTTTCACTAAACTGGACCATATCTCAAGATATACAACTTAGAATTAAGATCCTTTTAATGCCTTAGAAACTAGACTTGATAAGATTTCTAACCATATATGGCCCACATTGTAAGTCCTTGTCGATTAATTATAATAAAAATTCAATCTACGTCATATGCTACTGCCAGACAGCATGTATACCTTCTAATAAAAATTACATATTTATTCATAGGAGACTCCAAATTTAATTCCACTTATTTCGTTGGAAAGTAGATTCAATATTATTTTCAAATATATATGGATCAATTCTTAATTCTTTGTATAATATTTACGGTAATTTTTGAAATTCAACCATGATGTTGATACCCTACAATCCGTATATCCTTAAGTAAAAATTAGACAACTATTTATAGAAAACTCAGATTCAACTTTTGTTTATTTCATTAGAAAGTAGATTCAACATGTTTTCTAACAATATATTTTTTAAGTAATAATATCTATTAATTAATACAAAATTCTATTTTAATTCACTATTATAAATCATAGCATCTCATCCAAAAATAGAATTTCTCTTTCAATTTTTTAAAAAACTCAAATCTCCACTTTCAACCTTTAAAATTCATTCAATAATTATCATTAAATATTGTTAGCCTTGAATTGATAAAAGTTTTTGAATTGACAAAACCAAACTTTGCCTAACTTGAAACGAATTTGTTTTATTTTAAATTTAACATTTTTTCAGCCTTCTATCTTGCCAAAAATTATTTTTGAACTAAAGCAAAACATGTTCTGGAAACAAAAATGGACTTTTGGACAATTTTGGATATAAGGGATCAATCCCCTAAGGGGCTAGATCGATCCTCTCACATGACCCGATTGATCCCTTGGTTAAAGAGTTCGATCCATTTTTCTTTCAGTAGCTTATCTCGTACAAGTTTTTCAAAAATTAATCAATCCTCTTCTTGTAGGGATCGATTGGCTAGGTTTTTTAAATGAACCGATCAATCTTCTCTTTAAAAGGATTGATCCATTTTTTATCTAGAAGCAAAATAGGTTTCAAAATTTACATAAGGGATTGATCCCCCTATATAAGGGATTGATCACCTGGGATAAAGGATCGATCAGGTTCCTTACTTGATCGATCGAGTAGTGTGATAATGCATAAAATTGATCTTAATTTTAACTGATCCTATCAATCTTATATATAAGGGGATCGATCCCTCGGTGCTTAAAAAGCCCAAACGACTATTATTTTGTTTGAAATTTTACAAGTTTCAAGTATTAAATGCAAGCAATGGCTATCTTCCTCTTTTAACATATAAATGAAGGTTTCTCACTGCATTTGAAGAGAATGAAAAAGCTAAGAAAACTTATTACTTTCATCCATCATTTTCTCCAAGTATTAAAAAGTATTGTAGTGTGAGAAAAGTGCAAAAGTTCTTGTTGATTAGATTATCTCTTGATACTCTTATTAATCTTGATTTGTACTTCAAATTAACAAACACCCAACCTTAGAGAGGTTCTTTGAGTTTGTAAAACACTTAAAAGATTGTATTGTGAGGCTATAAGCTTAAGAAAAAGGATAACCTTTAAAAGATTATGGTGTTGATTATATAAAGCTTTAAAGAGCAAGGTTGTAACATTCAACACATAGTGGATAAAGGAAGGGCCAAACCTTTACAAATTTTAGTGTTTGATTTTTTATCTATCTCTTACTTTTAAAATTATTAGTATACTCATATTTGTTGTGTTTATTTGTTTAGTAAAATTGATTGTAAAATTTGTGCTTATTGGATATTGAATTTTGAAAATTTTATTATCAACCACTTTATTATCTCATTCCCATTAAATGTGATAATACCGGTGCCATTAATCTCACCAAAAATCCAATTCAACACTAGAACTAAGCATATTGAAATTAGGCATTATTTTATTAGAGATCATGTTCAAAAGAGTGATATTGTGCTTGGATATGTTGATACTTTGCATCGATTAGCTAATATTTTTACAAAACCTCTTGATAGAGATAGATTTTATACAATTAAAGGTGAACTTTGTATGATGAATGCTAATTGAAATGAATTCTTGATAAATTAATGCCTTGAACAAATGTGGGTTCACATTTGATAACTTGTGTATAATTACATTTGAAATGTTATAATGCATGTTTAAAATAGTTATTTAAAAAAAAAAAAGGCTACACGTGAACCGATTGAACTAATGGAGGACCAGATCGATTGGTTTTTCACCCAGTAGCTAAATTAACTTGGGTTTTGCATGAACTGATTGATCTCCTTGGGGGCCCGATCGATCAGGTAGGCTGGCAGTTTAAAAACTCATTGTTTTAGCTTTCCAAATTTTGACTTTTCTTTTTAAAAAAACCCCACACGAGACTCCATCTTCATATTTCTATTTCATTATTTTCTTATACCCTAATCCTCTCTTTTATAAATTCTTTTAAAACTCATCCTTTTCAATCAAAATTTCTTACAAAAATCTTTAAGTTTTCTTATTTTCTTGCAAAATCTTTATCTAGTCTCTTGGAAATCATACTAAAATCATCACAAATCATTCCTACCCATTTTTCTTTCTAGAGTTTGATCCCCTTTTGAACCTTCATCATTCATTCAACATTCTTACTTCTCACAAGCCTATATCGCTTCTTATCACCTATATTGTTAGTTTCCTTCATCTATTTCATCAAAGATTACCTATTTCTTATGTCCAATTTTCCTATGACATCTAAAACCAAAAAAAGTGTTGGAATAAGAAGGAGTCCTCTAAGGGAGGCTTTTAGTTCATCAATTAAGTCATCATTCAATTAGAATTTTATGAATCTTGGTGCTAAGAAAAGGTATGAAGCAAATTTTGCTCATAGGGAGATTAAG
This sequence comes from Durio zibethinus, assembly GCF_002303985.1. Next base: position 18,417,978 of record NW_019167938.1, on the reverse strand, counting down.
CATGACAAGTGTAATATCTTTTGAATTTTTCCAATCTATTGAGTTTCTTTATCTACATGTATTTGAAGATTTTGGCTAAATGAATTATATGTGCATGGATGAAATAGTTTATGAGAATCTAGTCAAGGTGTTCTATAGTAATGCTACATGTATTGAGATTGAAAGGACTGAAAATAGATATTATCTTGATAGGTTCAAAACTTTTGTGATGGGTAGAGAGATTGTGGTTAATAAGTAATTGTTGACTGAAACTTTTATACTAGATGATGATGAGGACACAAACACTATGTGTGAAATGTCAGATTTAGCTCAAGATATCTTTGGGAATGAAAACTTGAGAATTGCTCCTACATAGGCCACTAAACTCTCTACGTATGATAAATTATTACACCTTATAATTACTCATGTTTTGGCACCATTTGGCACCAATTATTCAACTATTAGGAAACAAGATTACTGGTAGATGTACAAGATCAAACATAAGGAGAAACTTAAACTTGTGCACTTTATCTTTAATAACATAATGAGAATAGTTCAAAATAGAGATTAAACTTTAGTGTATGGTTTTGCTATAAGTAATCTATTGAAGAAATTGGGTATTAACATTAGAAGTGATAGAGAGATTGTATTTAATGACCCATTTAGTATTTTTGGAGTTTATACTTTGCATGGTATGGATTATATATAAAATACAATTAGTTTATGGATTAGAAAGACAAAAATTAGGGTTGTGCAAAAAGAATAAGAGCATGATGTTCTTGGTATTCCTGATGTACCTCAATAAGAACTCTCTAGTCCACCATTTGATACTTAAGGTGCATTACAAATTATGATGGTTTAAATGAATAGCTTGCACTCTATAGTTGGAGACATGAATTTAAGGCTTGAAATTTTAGAGTTAAATCAGAATGCCATGATTGAAAAAATTTGTCAAATGAGGACTGAGATGAACTAGCACTTCCACCATTTCCCACCTTATCTTTCTCTTTAATGATCTACCTTGGTGCCATGCCTTGGATGTTTTCCCTACATATTTATCTTTTTAAGTTTTAATTTTCTTAAAGACATTTTGCATTATGTTTTTAAACCTCGTTATTTGACATTTATATTAATGATGTATGCATTTTATTTTCATAGTGGCATTTGGTGTATTGCATTGGAATTGATTTAAATTTGATGTTATGTGGAAATTGGTATATTGATTGATTTGCTATGGCATTGAGTTGTGGAATTAAGTTGATTTGATTTGAACATATATTGAGCTTATTATTGCTTTGACTTGATTGTCGTATTACTTTGATTGTCTTGAATTTTTTGAAATGACAAAAAAGAAGAGAAGTAATGAAATGAAAAATTCTTGTTGAAACAAGGTTTACAACAAAGGGTCATTTGATGACTTGCTCATATGTTATAGAGGGAGTAATTCTAAATGGATATATAGATATTGCCTTATCTATTAATGATCTTGATATTGATAGATATTGCCTTGTCTATTAATGATCTTGATATTAATAGTTATATTCTTGTTCTTAGCTTGTTTAAATTTTTTTATGCTAAAAGTGAAAGGAAGCCTACTTTTCAAATGGAAAAATGCTTTTAAAGCAAGTTTTTTAGTTGGTTTTGTCATATCAAAAAAAGGAGATTGTTGGCCTTGAATTGATAAAAGTTTTTGAATTGATAAAGCAAAAATTTTCCTAACATGAATCAAATTTATTTTATCTCAAATTGAACATTTTTTCAACTTCTATCTTGCTAAAAATTATTTTTGAACTAAAGCAACACATGTTTTGGAAACAAAAATAGACTTTTGGACAATCTGGGATAGAATGGATTGATCCCCTAAGGGAGAGATCGATTATTTCACATGACCTAATCGATCCCCTAGCTAAAGGATCGATCCATTTTTCTTCTAACAGCCTATCTTGTGCAAGTTTTTCAAAAAATCAATCCATCCCCTCTTTGTAGAGATCGATTGGCTAGGTTTTCTATGTAAACTGATCAATTCTCTCTTTAAAGGGATTGATCCATTTTTTATATAGAAGCAAAATGGGTTTTAAAATTTGTAGAAGGAATCGATCCCTCTACATAAAGGATTGATCACCTGGGATAAGGGATTGATCTAGTCCTTCACCTGATCAACCAGGTAGTTTGATAATGCACAAAATTGGTCTTGATTTCCACTGACCCAATCGATCTCCTATATGAGGGGATCGATTCTCTGGTGCCCAAAAAGTCCCAACGACTATTATTTTGTCTAAAATTTTGCAAGTTTCAAGCATTAAATGCAAGCAACAACTATTTTACTCTTTCAATGTATAAATGAAGGTTTTCCACTACATTTGAAGAGAATGAAAAAGCTGAAAAAACTTATTGCATCTACCATCCTCTTCAAGCATCAAAGAGTATATTAGTGTAAGAAAAGTGCATAAATTCTTGTTGTATCAGATTTTCTTTTAATACTCTTATTAATTTTGATTTGTACTTCAAATTAGCAAACACCCAACTTTAAAGAGGTTTTTTGAATTTTTAAAACACTCAAAAGCTTGTATTGTGAGGTTGTAAGATTAAAGGGAATGATAACCCTTAAAAGATTGTGGTATTGATTATATAGAACTTTAAAGAGCTAGGTTGTAACATTCAATATATAGTGGATTAAACTTTTTGGTAAGTGAGGCTAAGGGAGAGAACATAGGCGCCTAATAGAAGGCCCGAACTTCTATAAATTTCGGTGTTTGATTTTTTATCTCTATCTCTTACTTTAAGATTGTTAATATACTCATTTGTTGTGTTATTTGCTTAGAAAAATTAATTTGTAAAATTTGTGCTTATTAGATATTGAATTTTGAAAAATTTATTATCAACCAATTCACCTCCCTCTTTGTTTATTTTAAGTCTTTGAGCTAACAAATCTTAATAACATGAAGTAAATAAAGCTCAATAATTTACTCAAATAGATTATGACAATTAATAAAAGATTTCATAGATTTCATAATTTTTCTTAGTTTTTCTTTTAAAACTTCAACTTTAAATAATAACAATCAACATGTTATTTTTTTAAAAATAAAAATATAGCATTTACTCATCTTTAAGAGATTAACTCAATTGTAGTCTCCGATTTCAAATTCTCAACTTGATTTTTCATACTCTCTAACCCTAAGAAAGGTAAGAAAAAAGAGCTTAGTTTTTCTTTTTTGTTTTACGATAACTAAGTTTTCTTTGATAAAATATCTCAGCTACTTTTTATTTTTAATAATTAATCTATTAATAAATTAATGGGTTTTGGTAATAGTTTAGCTCAATTATAATTTGGGTTGGGATATTACATAGGCGTGGTTATAAGAAACTTTGAAGGAGAATTGGTGGGCAAAGAGGGAAAAGAAGTAGCAGTGCATGATGCTGCAGAGGCTGAAGCATTAGCTGTGAAAGAGGGAGTGGTGCACGCTAGTAAAATGAGGATTAGGAAGATAATTATGGAAATAGATTCTAACATTGTGTACAATGGACTGAGGCAGAAGGAAAGCATGAGGAACTGACGAGTAGTCCCAATGGTAAAAGACATAGAAGGAATGAAGGGAAATTTGAGGGATTCAAAGTTAATTGGATCAGCAGATCTATAAATGCAGCAACGGATTGGGTTGCACACTAATTCAAAAGGAAAATGAGCATGTCAAACTGGGTTAATCAATCCCATTTTCCTTGTTGAACATTTTAAGTAGGATGGTTTGCCAGCACCATCTTGACAAAAATGAAACTAAATATTTTTTGGAAATCAATTTTTACAGAATTGCAATAAACACGATAACAATAATAGTTCCCATTAAGTCCGCAATCGCATTGGATTTAAATCTGTGATTATAACAGACTTTCTAAGCATGGCTATGAAGAGCACAACTGTATGAATGGCTGCAAACCATGATTCTAAAAGTTATTAGTATGCTCTTTCAAACACCAAAGGCACATAAAAAAGGTAGATCGTGCAAAAGTTCATCAAAAAGGAAAACGGAGTGGAGGTATGGTCATTTTCAAAAGGACAATATGACATTGCCATGGTATGAAAAAAGATCAAACGACAACAACGGAAAGTGGGATGGCAGAAACTAATATGGTTCAAATATCACATCCCAAAACATTCACTAATAACGTGGATGGCGATCTTAAATAGGCTTCCGATGAAGGATAGGTTGTGATCATGGGGAATGAGAATTGATAGTAGATGCAACTTATGCCACAATGAAGACGAAACAAGAGACCATGTTTACTTTGAGTGTGTCTATACAAAAGAAGTTTGGCAAAAGATACTTCAGCTATGCAACATTGATAAAAGAGTAGGAAATTGAGACACAGAACTAAGCTGAGCGGAAAACAAATTAAAAGGAAAAGCTTTGATCTCAATTTTGTTGAGAATTACCTAGAACGCATGTATATATTTCATATGGGGGGAAAGGAATCAAAGGGTATTCAAGCAAAGGAAGATGACAACTGCACAAATGGTGGACAAAGTCAAGAAAATTGTAAGGTACAGCCTGCGTGAATTGAAACATATTGCAGGAGATATGATAAATAAAACACTTAGAAAAGATTAGAATCTGAATGTAGAATTTTCAGAATAAGCTGTTAACGAATTATTTTTTCTCTGTTTGTTAAGTTATAAAATAATTATATTGTAGTAGATTCCTACCGACTTTGAATGAATAAAAATTCAGTTTATCCAAAAAAAAAAAAAAACACCAAAGGCACGTTAGCCGTCATGCCTAAGAGAGCAATACCAAGCATCTTTGCAGGTAGTGGCTGAGGGCGTGAGGTTTTAACAAGGGAAGTGCGTGGCAAGGCAGCCCTCGCATCAACTTTTCCCCCCAAAATAAGTAATAACTTCCATTAGCAAATGGAATGATGCCATTAATCGCTTTTTATGGCTTCAAGTCCTTTTCTCCTTTCAAAAATCTCACACCCTTTTTATTCGCTTTGTTCTCTTTATCCCACAAAAATCACATTGTTAGACTTTGCAACGGTACTATCAATTAAGTTTCCCGCCACCTCATTCAAATTTCTCAAACACTTCTCTTCAAATGATAATTCACTCATCTTTCACACCTTCAATTTCGATTCCTTCTATTCTAATTTAATCGACAATTCGACCCAGAAAACCAACTTAACCCAAATCCATGCTAAGTTACTCCTCCTTGGTATTCATCAAAATGGTTTTCTAATCACAAAGCTCATTAATTCAGCTGTAAAACTTGGAGAAATCAGTTATGCACGTAAAGTGTTCGATGAATTTCCTGAGCCAGATGTGTATTTATGGAATGCAATCATTAGAGGTTATTCTAAGTATAATATGTTTGCTAATGCTATTGAAATGTATTCAACAATGCAAGTTCTTTGGGTTAGTCCTGATGGTTATACACTGCCTCATGTCCTTAAAGCTTGTGGTGGATTACCGGGTTTTGAAATGGGGCGAAGAGTTCACGGGCAGATATTTAGGCTTGGGTTTGAAAAGGATGTATTTGTTCAAAACGGGGTGGTTGCTTTTTATGCGAAATGTGGGAAAATTGCAAGTGCCAAGGTTGTTTTTGATGGGTTAAAGTTTAGGAATGTTGTTTCTTGGACTTCCATGATTTCGGGGTATTCTCAGAATGGACTGCCTATAGAGGCTTTGAGCGTTTTTGATGAAATGCGGGAAACGGGTGTAATGCCAGATTGGGTTGCTCTTGTTAGTGTTATTAGGGCACATACAGATGTTGAGGATCTGGAACATGGGAAATCTATCCACGGCTTTGTTATTAAGACAGGGCTTGAATTGGAGCCTGACTTGCTCATTGCGCTGACTGCAATGTATGCCAAATGTGGGCAAGTAATGGTTGCCAGATCCTTTTTTGATCAAATGAAGGTTCCTAATTTGATATTGTGGAATGCCATGATCTCTGGTTATGCAAAGAATGGTTATGCTGAGGAAGCTGTAGAACTTTTCCGTGAGATGATTTCTAACAATATCAGAACAGATTCCATAACGGTCAGGTCTGCTGTTATAGCTTGTGCACAAGTGGGTTCTATTGAGTTAGCTAGATGGATGGACAATTATATCGGTAAAAGTGAGCATACAGATGATATTTTTGTCAACTCAGCTCTTATTGATATGTTTGCAAAATGTGGAAATGTTGATATGGCCCGCATGGTCTTTGATAGAACACTTGATAAAGATGTTGTTATGTGGAGTGCCATGATTGTGGGATATGGATTGCATGGTAGGGGACGAGAAGCCTTAGACCTGTACCAATTGATGAAGCAAGCAGGTGTCTGCCCTAATGATGTCACTTTTCTTGGACTTCTCACAGCTTGCAACCATTCAGGTCGTGTAGAAGATGGATGGCAACTTTTCCACAGCATGAAAGACTATGGAATTGAGCCCTGCCACCAACATTATGCTTGTGTGGTTGATCTTCTTGGGCGTGCTGGTTATCTAGATCAAGCTTATGATTTTATTATGAATATGCCAATAGAACCAGGTGTATCAGTGTGGGGAGCACTTCTAAGTGCTTGCAAGATTCATCGCCATGTGACACTTGGAGAATATGCTGCAGAACGGCTTTTCTCACTAGAATCTTATAATACAGGGCATTATGTGCAGCTCTCCAATCTCTATGCTTCTTCCAGAATGTGGGATCGTGTTGCAAAGATACGAGTTTTGATGAGGGAGAAGGGACTAAGCAAGGACCTGGGATATAGTTTGATTGAGATAAATGGGAAACTTCAAGCATTTTGTGTAGGAGACAAATCACATCCACGATCTAAGGAGATTTATGAGGAACTTGAGTCATTGGAGAGAAGGTTGAAGCAAGCTGGATTCATTCCACATACAGATTCTTCCTTGCATGATTTGAATTATGAAGAGATCGAGGAAACCCTTTGTAATCACAGTGAAAGGTTAGCAATTGCCTTTGGCTTAATAAGTACTGCACCAGGAACTACACTTAGGATAACAAAGAATCTGCGGGCATGTATTAATTGTCATTCAGCCACCAAGCTTATCTCAAAGCTTGTTAACAGGGAGATAGTTGTGAGGGATGCAAACCGTTTTCATCATTTTAAAGATGGAGTTTGTTCTTGTGGAGATTATTGGTAAGAAGCACAATCAGTGTTCTTGTGGAGATTATTGGTAAGAAGCACAATCAGTTTGGATTTATCATGAGCATTATGATCTATTCAGCTAATCTAGATGAAGGCAGTTTGTAAACGTTTCATGGCATTTAGCTTGTATTGGATATGAAAATGAGAAAAATCAGGTTACTTGCATGAATTCATTTTGGTCTAATGACTGTGATACACAATGAATTTAAGGGTGGCCCTCCTCTTCCTTGAATTTTCTTTTGAGCACTTCTAGAAGATTTTGATGGGAAAATATTCCTAACAAGATTTGATTTGAAAGGAGAGTTCAGTTCACTTCCTACAGCATCATATGCCAGATTTCATTTTCAAATCACAGGAAAGAAGGATGCCTTTGCATGGTGCAGCTTGCAGGCAAGTGATACTATGACAAAAATGTAAATTAGTATGTTTAACATGAATCTTGGGTGGGTTTATTTGATTTAACTAGTATCTATGATCTTTGGATAGGAAATGACATTCATAATTAATATTGCTAAAAGAGTTAGAAATTCATATTGAATGAGATAAAAAGTACTTTTGAATTTAATGGAACTGACACTAACAACTTTACATTGTTAGTGAAGTTGGAATATGTCTGTGTTATGTATAAACATTGATAATGCTAATTAACTATTTTCGCATGCCTTTCTCATAAAATTTTGCAATAAGAAGCTTCTTTGGCCAAGATTAAAAAATGACTAAAACAAAAAGTCTCATGTGGAGGAGATCGATCAACATATATAGTGATATAGTACCTGTTAGAAACCTAGAAATTCATTTCATGACTGCATGCTATATATCTTTAAACTATAGAAAGATTATAGTGAATCACATAATTGTACCCAAAAAAAAAAAAAAGAAGAAAATAGTGGATCACATAATATCTCTAGAAAGAATATGTTTGTCTTTGCCTTTGTATAACTTGTTCAAAAAGATGAAAATCTCAACCCATGGTTCCTGGTCATTATTCTTCGGCAGTTGAAAACCTATAAGAACTTTTGGGTGGCTATGGATTCCAACGCCAAAGATTGGCATTTATGGTGGTTTGCCGTTTTTCTGGTAGACTTGTTGAATTAATAAAGTATTTAATATCCACCCAAGGTTGAAATTCCCATGGAAAGGAAAGATACGGTTGATTTCCTTGACCTTTGAAGTAGGGAATTAGTCCATCCTAATAACTCTTTATTCCCCCAAAAGTTCAGGCTACAGTTACCAGATGCCAAACATATGCTAGTGTCATAGTATTGGTTAATAACAAATTAAATTAAGCTGGCATTGAGAAAAAGCTGAAGATTAGTGCACTTATAAGTGGATGAATTGATTAGTTGTGATTAAGATCGTATGATAATTTAAAAGATTGCAGATCAACCTGAAAATTAAAAAAGCAATTGAAGGAAAAGATGGAATTTTGGATTTGATCAACTTCCTGAAGCAAGTAGAGGTGGTTGTCCTTATAAATACTGGATGCAGCCTCATATTTTGGTATGGCTAAGTAAAATATATAATTAGTGAAGTAATATTTCTTAAGAATGGAGAAGTCTTTAAGTTCCCTCAAAGGCTTCCAATATTCTAAGCCATTGTCAACTTCAGATGCAGGAATGTTGGAAGTCTTCGAGGGGAATTGAAGACTGACTCTTTGCCCTTCGTGATCCTTCTGTCCTGCTGAGTGATTGTTTGAAAAATTTTTTGCCTCTTTCTTAATGGAACTGCAAACACAAGATTGGTCTAAACATGTGCTTGTTTCTCAGTCTTGATTAGTTGTCTCGAACTCCTGTTTGTCATATCTCAAAATATATGCATAGCCAGTTTGAACTTGTTTTCTGTTCCATGACAATAAACCCAACTACTGGATGTGGTATGCATTTCTACTTGTATTTTCTTATACATCTAGTAATATATTTTGGAGACTTGGAATTTAGTTTCCCTTTTGATACATGTTTCTTGAACTGTGAATGGTAAATTTAGTTCATCTTCCCAGTAAGTGGTCAAAGTTATGTTTTCAGATAATGTGACAAGTATGTTTACCAAAACAAATCTTTTAAGATTGCAATGGCTCACACCAGGTGGAAAGGACCTAGCCAATGCTATATCTTTAATGGCCTGGAAAAGAGACAATGTTTTTAGTTTATGATCTGTCTTCGGCATTATTTTAGTGCTAATATATTCTCACAGCTTTGAGTCTATGACATGCTGTTACCTTCCAGAAGACAAAAACTATTTAGATTGTTTATTTAGTGTCTTGCTAGACTCAACAACATGAGATGGATACTGGGGGAATAGTAATCACAAGGTTGCACAAGCAAGGTTGAGTTGCACTCTTTATCTTGAGTTCGGCTCATGACTAGTCTTTGAAAATCTTAGAACTGATTTTCTTTTTTAGTAACAAAAACTTAACATATTAAGAAGTTAAAATATAAAATAGTGTTCTCAAGAAACAAATTTAATTTATAAAATGGCCACAGAAGCGAACTTTATTGAGATTAATATCAATGTTTAAAGATTTTATCTATATGAAAATTTCCATTACTTGTATGTCAAGTAGCATTGCAAGTTGCAAATTTAAGATCTGGTGCTCCAAGGTGTAAATATCTGGTTGATTGCAGTTCTGAACTCAAGGTTTCAGATGCCAATTAGGTATTTTTTTCAAGAATTATTTCCCATTCTTTGTCCTAAAAATATACATGCAGTCAAAGTCATTTCAATCATGAATCCCTCTTGAATTGAACATAATATTGACCAACAGACCAAGTATGTTTATCAAAACTAATCTTTTGAGATAGCAATGTCTCACACCATGTAGAGAGCACCTGGCTAATGCTATATTTTTGATGGCCTGCAAAAGAGGAAAGAGACAATGTTTTTAGTTTATGATCTTTGTCCTCAGCATTATTTTAGAGCTACTTTGTTTTCTGCTGCGGAGTCTGGCATACTTTTACCTTCCAGAAAACAAATCATTTAGATTGTTTACTTAGTGTCTTGCTAGAATCAACAACATGGGATGGATGGTAGGGGTATACCAATCACAAGGTTTCACAAATAAGGTTGAGTTGCACTCTTTATCTTGAATTTGGCTTGTGACATGTCTGAAAATCTGAGAACTGATTTTTTTTTTTTTTTTTGGTTGAGCAACAAAACCTTTACATGTTAAAAGATTTCAAATGTAAAATAGGGTTCTCAAGAAACAAATTTACTTTATATATATTTATATATATGTTATATTGGCCATAGAAGCCGATTTTATTGATATTAATACCAATGTTTAAAGATTTTATTAATATTCGTCTTCAAACTTATGTGATAGAAATGGTTATTATAGGAGAAAATTTTCATTGCTTGTGAATCAAGTAGCAGTCCAAGTTGCAAACTTAAATCTGGTGGTCTCAGGCATAGATGTCTGCTTGATTGCTGATCTGAACTCAAGTTCTCATCTGCCAATTAGGTACTTTTTTCAAGAGTTATTTGTCTTTCTATTCTTTGACCCAAAATTATAAATGCTGTCAAAGTAATTTCGGTCACAAACCCTTCTTGACTTGAAAATAATATTGACCTAGTAATTTCTCTTATAAAATCTTGTAATATCTGACATTAGAATTATTTTCCCTTTACTTTGTAAATGCTATGTTTGGTAAATCCTCTTGATATTTTAGCCCTGTATCATTGTTTGGTGGAAGATCATGAAAGTGAAGCTGGGCATATATAAAAAAGAGGCCACCCAAGTTCAGATCAACCGATAATCATCAATCCTCAGTATATAATAATACATTTAACAAATGATTTCTCCTCTGTGTATCATCTATTCAAGCAGCAGTGTCATGTGGCTGGCAATTGGTTTCAAGAGACCATTGATGCTTCTACCTTGTAGGTTTGTTTTACAATGAGTTTTCTATTCTCAATCTTCAGTTGTTAAAAGGTATATCATTGTAGTTTGCTGCAGACAACATTTTGCTTGGGCATCAGCCATGGGGCGATTATTGAGGTTGATTGCTACAAGGGTTTCTTGGTGCTTTAAATAGCATATTGTGCTATAGGTTTCACATACAGAAATGTTTACATGAGCACATGGATAGTGACCAAGAAAATAGAGAAAGAAAAAAAATCTAGAAAATTCATGGTAGCTAGGTATTTGATCAAATGAAACACCATCCATTTCCTTGGATCTTCTTTTCAGTACTTTGAGAAGATTTGATTTAGGGTGAAATTCAGTTCAGCTCTTGCTGCATATAATGCTAGATTTCATTTTCAACCAAAGGAAAAGAAGCATGCATACCTTTGCATATATTTGGTAGAAATGGGAGGTACAAGGGGAAACCATCCTTGGACCTGAATCCTCCTAACCAAAGCTGATTAACTGCTAGCCTAAGCTTGGGTAGGTAAACTCAAAATACTGCAAAAATGAACTGTAAATCAGTATGTTTAACTGGAAATTTGTTAGGTTTCTGTGATCTGAATAGCATCCATTTTAAAAAAGGAAAAAAAAAAAAAAAAAAGAAAGAAAATGACTTGCATCCATAATTTTTTTGGTCTTTTAGGTTATTACTAGAAAGAAAGGTTTGAAATGTTTAAACAGAGCAGGATTGAAAAAACAATAAATTTAAGATAAACTAAGATAAAAAGATTTTATATGTTGCATTGTTATAAAAAAGGAATATTAGCCTTTGTTCTGTGCATGTTGGAACCAACACCAAGAGGGTTAAATTATGTTATTAAAATAAATTAAATAGTTAATTTTACCTAGCTAGTAAAATTATAAAAATGCCATCAATTCTAAAGTTATCTTATTTATCACAAGTTATAGTGGTTGATGGAGTAGCTATAGGAAGGACATTTCACAATGTTATGAATGGCCTGGTTTATAATCCAATAGTGTTGGAAGCGTCAATAAAATCGACGTTCAACTATTTTTTGTTCATGACAAATTTGAAAAGTTAAATTTCTCTTGCTTTCAAAACTTTGTCTATCTTAATGCTACTTTTAATGGAATTATTGGTTTCATTACGCCTCAAAATAGGTGTGCTATCATCACTCAAATACCTCGATTTGAGTTTTAATAATCTAACTGGTGAGTTCCATCTTCACTTGGAAAACTCATTAAATTAAAGGTTTTGAATGTTTCCTATAATTTGATTGAAGGTTATATCCCCCTAGAATTGGGAAACTTGAAGAGATTGGTGTCTTTATAATTTGACCATTGTAGAATTATAGGTTCAATACCTTCCACCCTAGGAAACTTAACCAAATTAAAAATTTTGGACTAGAGTCTTAACCAAATAAATGGGACACTCCCTCCAACTTTTGGTGGTTTGATCAGTTTGGAATTTTTGGACTGCATTTCAAACAAGAGTAGTGGTTTCGTTCCACCAAAAATAGGTCACTTGATGAATTTGTCTAAATTAGTTCTTATTAATAATGAGCTTGTAGGTTCGATCCCATTTTCGTTGTGTTATTTAGTGAATTTGAGCTATTTGTTCCTAGATTTTAATCTTTTACATCGTGCAATCCCTTGTGGAATAAGGAACATGAACTTGATTGAATTACATCTTTATAATAACAAGTTCACGAGCCTGATTTTTTCGTCACTTACTAGTCTATCCAATTTGAACATTTTGTACCTTGACTCAAATTTTTTACATGCATGGTCCAATTCCTCATGAAATAGGAAATATAAAGAATTTGGTCAAGTTAAGTCTTGCTCATAATTGTTTAGAAAGTCCATTACCCTTAGAAATAAGGAATTTGACAGCTTTGAGATAATTAGAGCTCTCTAAAAACAAATTGACCAGACCCATTCCAAATCAATTTGGGGTTTGTTCAAATTTACAAGAATTGTATTTGGGAAAAAACCATTTAAATAGAACTATTCCTTTACAATTTTTTGAATGCCTAGATGTTCTTGATTTAAGCCATATCTTCATAAGTGCAGAACTATCTCGGTAGCTAATGATTTCATACTTAAAGGTCTTGGATCTTAGCTACAACCTAACATGACCAATCCTTAAATATCTCCTTTCCTTGGAAAGTGTCAATTTGTCATATAATTCTCTAAAGGGTTTAATTCTTGAACTTGCAAGTTACTACTTCCCACTTGAGTCATTCAAGGGACATAAGGATTTGTGTGGAAACATTACAAGCTTTTTTGCTTGCCATCAATCTCACACGCATGTTCGAAAAGCTTGCAAAATCATTCTTCCTATCATTATTTTTATTGTGTTCATATAAGGTGGAGTCGTGTTCTCCTTCAAATGTAGACGCAAAATGATAAATCTGGTTTGAATGCAATAGGAAAGGGAGGTTTGTTCTCACTATGGAACTATGATGGGAGAATTGCATATGAAGACATCATTGAAGTAACAAAAGACTTCATCATTCGATATAGGTGCATTCATTCTTGACAGTATTCACTAGTTCTCTTAAAATTGTTATCACAGAGTTTTTTTCTTTTAAAAAGATCATTTACAATCATGGAAAGAAATCATGTAGGTTTTTGTTCTCAAAGAAACTTAAACTCCTCCAATGAAACAAAAGAAGTTTTAATATTTACAAATCACACCTAATTCATGGCAACATGTTGTAATGCTCAAACATTAAAAGCCATTCACTATGTACAAGACTAAAGAGAGCCATATTGCACCTTGAAACAATGAGACATTTACATATCTTTATTCATGAAAGAGTGAGATAAAGTAATGCATGCATGAATCATTTACATGAACAACAAAAATTTATGTAAAAATGCATGTATGTAATGCATGATGAAATGAACATGAACCTAGATCATGTAACAAGAAGATTCCAACTCAAAATATCATCCATTTTTTTTATGCAAACACAATTTTTCAACAAGAACACAAATATGAACAAATAGAAGTCAAGACAAAACAAGTTCCTTCTTGTGTTTTTATCTTGGTTTATATTCTAAATAATGGGAGGATATGGTTCTAACTTAGGGTTGGCTTTTTAGTGTTCACTACATAATTGTTTTAGATTCAACAAACTAAAAAGTTCCAAAATTACTCCTCATTGTCGTCCACACAAGACTAATAAGACATCACAATCTTTACCCATAATATACTACCGGCAAAAAAAAAAATGTTCAATTTGAATGAGTATTTTACTAGCCATTACAGAGGTTAACACCTCACAAAGTATAAGTATTTTACCCCATTTTATAAGGAACAGAGTCTGGGTGTAGGGCTTATATTATGCACTTGCATATGCAATTTGTGTGAAGGAACAACTTATAAAATGCCCTACAATTATTTACATAAATAAGTAAATAGCAAAATAGAAATTAATATACAATAAAGAGAAATCAAGACCATTCGATAAAAACATAGGATAATATAAAATCAATTATTGGTTTGACTCTTGAAAGTCCCTAGTGAAGTCGATAAACTGTCATAATGTGTAAGTCCTAAAATTCAATCATTAGACACAAAATTATGAAGTCGCCATCAATATTTTTAAACTATGTGTGATTTTCCATGTGGAATCTTTCCTTTTAAGGATATCTTAAACTTGACTAAGAGTTTTTTAAAGAATATGTTTTGGTATGTGAAACAAAACTAAATTCAGAAGTTCGCTTACGTGTGGTGAAAATTTTAACACCCCCCACAATGCCTATCCTAAAGATGATACCAATTAATAATATATTATACTAACATTGGTCTTAATTAAATGGTCTTATTTATTTATCTTTTTTGTTTTATTAATTTAAATTTATTTTATAACAATTTTTTATTGGAAAGTTAATTCAAAATTTTCTTATTCTAGGAATTTTCAAGATAATCACTTTCGTGTTCCTTTCTTAATTCCATCATTGGCACTCAATTTACAATTACAATTTAGTTAAATTTACTTTAGGAAAAAATAAATAAAATTTCATATATTAGAAAATTTCCAAAAAATTCTCCTAATAACCTTGAAAAATTTATTTTGAAAAATTCCTCAATTAGAAATTCTTAAAGTGATCAGCTTCATGTTCCCCTCTTAGTTCCATCATTAAAAATTTTATTTACTTTTAAGTTTAAATATATTTTAATTGTACAAAAATTAAGAATTCAAAATTTTCATGTGTAAAAAAAATTAAATATATAAATAAATAAACAAAAATATATGCATAAAGAAATAAACAAATAATAAAGTATGATACTTATAACTTGGAAATGATAACAATAATCAAATAATTAAAATGAAAAACCAATGGTTTAAGACTTGTACCTTAGGTTTCATGTAAGACAAACTATCCATAGTTCAAAAGTAATCACTGATCATTTTTTTATTTTTTTATTTTGTTTCTTCAAAACATCCATATGTTGTTATTTATATCTCTCCCTCTGCCAATTCAAATATCCCAAAGAAATTTTCAAAGAATTGAGATCGAAAAAGCCTTAAAGAATAAACCCACAGCCAAGCAAACCCAAAAAACAAATATAACTACTTTTAAAAACTTTTGCAACTTTGTGTGTTTTGCTTATCAATTGCTATTGATCCTTATGTGTGCTTGTGTGGGTTTTTTAAATACGGATCTAATCCTAAATCAAATGGAATAAAAACTTCATCTGATTTACTTTCACAAGGATTTGGGTTATAGAGTTTAACTATAATCTTATTTGAGTCTCTCCCAAATTCAAGTCAAACACATTATACTTTTGATTAGGATCTTAATCCCAACTAAGAGTGTAACAAGACTATTAATTTGAACATAATTTAGAATTTTAATTCTTTTTCAAACCTAACTCATTCCTTTTGTAATTTTGAGATCTTTTTTTTTTTAAATAAACTAAAATAAAATAAAAAATAATGGAAATAAATAAAATAAAATAAAAATTTAAAAATAATTAAATCTAACTAAAACCTTGGACTAAATAAGATGTCTACAAGTGATATAATTTTGGGTCTTAAGTGATCAATTGGGCCTAGTATGGGTTATAAACCCAAGCCAAGGTCCATTTTCATTTTATGTTATTCTTTATCTTTTATTATTATTTTGTTATTCATTCTCAAAAAATTAAAAAAATTTATTTTGTTATTCATACCACACCTCATAAGGTTGTTTATGGACAACTAGCTTTAGTGCATTTACCTTATTTGGCTAGGGATTCCCTTATTGGAATAGTGGATAGGAGCTTACAAACTAGGGAAGTAACCATAAGGAAGTTCAAGTTTTATCTTTAAAGAGCTCAAGTGAGGATGAAGAACTTAGCTAATAAAATGAGGTCTAATAGAGAATTTGAACATGGATATTGGGATTATGTGAAATTACAGCTATACAAGCAAAGAATTGTCATGAATAAAAGCTACTTAAAGTTATCTACCAAGTATTTTAGTCTATTTCTGATGGTCCAAAAAATGGCGAAGGTTGCTTACAGGTTGCAATTACCATCAAGGTCAAGAGTACATCCAACTTTTCATATGTCTCAATTGAAGAAACACAAAGAGTTATTTCAACAAAATCTCAACTTCCTTTGATTGGAGATTGTCATAATATATAGATCTGTGTACCTATCGCTAAACATAGATTAGAGAGTCACCATCAATCTTTTTTGTTTAGGTATGATGGGCCACTTAATTAAATCTGTCCTATTTAAATATGAGTCCCAATATTGATTTAGGTATATTTAAATATATTTTGATCCATAAAACTAAATTTTACGTTTGGAGTGTGGTTACATGTAGGGAAAGGTTATAGTACCATCACAATACCAATCAAAAGATGATACTAGTTTGATTTTAAATTATCCAAACCTTAAACATGTTTGCGATTTACCATAATATTTAATATTGAAAATTATTCTTAAAATTACCTTAATAGCTTGGTAGCAATTTAAGATAATTTTTTCATCTCATGAGTATTCGTGAAGACTAGTATCTCACCTTGAAGAAGCTCCGTTGTTAGATTTATTATAGTATTTTATTCAAAAAAATTAGTAAAGTCTCTTAATAGCTTGGTAAGACTTATTTTAAGGCAGATCTTCCAATAGTTTGGTGAGATTTTATTGTAAAAATGTTTATAAAATTTTATTTTTATTTTTTTAAAAAAATTTATTAAATCTCCTAATAGTTTAGTAAGACTTAATTTTAGAAACAATCCTCCAATTGTTTGATAGGATAAAAATATTTCTTTTTGGAAATTGATTTATAAAATTTTCCAATAGTTTAGTGGATTTCGTAAAATTTAAATCTATGAAAATTCTCTAATAGTTTGGTAGGATTCATGAATTTATTTGAAAAATTTTTTTAATTATTTTTTATTTTCCTTTTTTTTGTTTTCCATAAAGAAAATTTTTTAAAAGAATATTTAATAAATATAGAGTTATTAAATAAGTAAACCAATAAAAAATGAATAAAAAAAAGCCAAAAAGAAATAAAAACTTAAAATATGAAAATAAATAAAAAATCAAAATCAAAAAAAGAAATTAAATTAAAAAAAAAGAAAAGCTACGATCGGGTCAAATCAACACACAAGTTAGCATATGGGTCAACAGGTTACGCACGGATCCTAAGTATGCAAAAATGATGCCGTGTTGTGTCAGTATAAAAGCCAAGTCCCCTGCGTTTCCTTTAAAAGGCTAGCCTCTGCTTTCTCTCTCTAACCCAAAAATGCTCTGACCTTTCTCTAAAAAGTCTCAAGAATTCCTATTGAAATGTAAAAAATTTCATTGGTTTTTGGAAAAATCACTAGAATCCCACCAAAAATTTCAAATCTCGAGGGAGAATTCAGTCAAAAACTTCAAACATCCAAACCTTCAACCTAGGTTTTTGAAAAAATCCAAAAATTTTCAAATTTTTTAGATTTTTCCCAAAAATTAACTTTAATCCCAAAATTCTAAAACCTCAAACCTAACAACCCAAATAGAATCCAAAAATCCCAACCCTTTCAATCACCAAAATCTCAAACCTAAAAACTCCCAGAACCAAAATCTCATAAATCTAACTCCCAAAAAGCTTTTCCAGAAATTTTAAATAACAAGCTTTTTCTCACCCAAAATCAACCATAAAGAGTTTTATCAAATTATGGCTAATTTATAGGCCTCATTTAATAGGAATTTTAGGGATCGAACAGAACCAATCTGAGCTTGAATCTTGAGATTGGATTCTGACCGAGCATAATCTTAGGTCTCTGATTTGATCCCAATTGATTTTAACAGTTATCCCGACTTGATTTTGCATTATAAACCTTTGACCATGCACATCCTCTGATTCGATTGATTTAGTTTTAGTTTTCAAAATTTTCATCATAGATTGAAAAAGAAAGGAAATAAAAAAGTAAAAATAAAAAAAATAATAGGGATAATAATAATAATAGTAATAATAATATAATATACTACTATAATATAATAATAATAATAATAATAATAATAATAATATGATATAGTATAGTAATAATACTAATAGCAATAATAAAATAATAATAATGACAAAACATAATGACAGCAATAAAAATCGATTCGATAGACCCTGAACACAGATGGGTGTCTGCAGTTGCCCTTTTTTGCACATCCTTGTTAAATAGGAATGATGCAAAGACCTAGACACCCACTTTATTTCGGTCTAAAAAAAAGAGTCAAATTAGTGAAAATAATTGGGATTGAGCCGTGAGTCAGAAAGGTGATCTAAACTGAGCCAAGATCAAATATCCGAGATTAAACTACAAGTTTGGAAAATTGACCTAGATCAAGTCGAGGTCGGACGACTAGGATTGAACAACAAGTTTGAAAAATGATATGGACAAAGCTTAGATCGGATGAGCAAGATTGAACTGTAAGTTTGGAGAATTGACTTGGATCGAGTCAAGGTAGAACGATCAGGATTGAACCGTAAATCTAGATAAATTGACCTCGACTAAGTTGAAGTCGAACGATAAAGAGTGAACCGCAAGTTTGAAAAACTAACCTAAATCGAATCGAGGTTGAACGATCAGGATTAAACTGTAAGTATAGAAAAATTGACCTATACCGAGTCGAGGTTAAACAAACAAGATTGAATCGCAAGTTTGGAAAAACTAATCTGGAACGAGTCAAAATCAAACGATCAGGATTGAACCGTAAGTTTGAAAAATTGACTTGAATCGAGTCAAGGTCGAACAACCAAGATTGATTGAACTACAAGTCTAGAAAAACTAACCTAGACTAAGTTGACGTCAAACAACCAAAATTAAACCACAAGTCTAAAAAATGATTTGGATTAAGCTGAAATTGAATGATTGAGATTGAACCGCAAGTCACAAAAATGATCTGGATTGAGCTGAGATCAAAACAAGTGTTGAATGATAATGCAATGATACAACTGTGTGCCCTATCTAAGATGAAAATGGAACATTAATTATGGTACTAAGGCTGCAATAGCTTTCTTCTGTATTTTACATATTTCTTGCAATAAGATGATAAACCATCATTTATTGCTAAGGATAAGCTTTTATCTTTGCCCCAAGAAAAGCTTTCAAAAGTAGTGACTTTATCTTATTTTGAAGATTTCATCTTTAACTCTCATCCCTTTCAATTTTCTTAAAGTAATACACAATCTCTTATGCCATTACTCAATTATTAATCGTTATCTCAATTTCAAAATATGGTATGTAAGTTGGGCATTCTTCTATTCAAGGTAAGGCCTAGAAAGAAAAAGTAGATATTAAAAGGAGAAAAATAGGATGACATGAATATTATTTATTTGGAAGAAGAAGTAATTTATAGATGATGGAAAAGGAACAAAATAAAGGTACATAGGGATGATTACTTGGGATAACAATTCCCTAAAGTGAATAATTAGATAAACATGACAACAAAACTTGGATTTCTTAAAAACTCAACCATTTAATGCCCCGACACTTCAAAGTTCCTCAAAATTCATTGATTCTGGTACGTATCTTAAATGATGCCAGGTCCTCCTTATCCAAGTTACCTTTGTAAGTTTTCAACTCAGATAACCCCATTTAGTTCAAATTGCCCTTTCCGAATTTTTAACTTGAACTTTATCTTTTTTTTTCATTCGCTCAAGTTACTTTTTCGAGCTTTCAACTTGAACTTCTTTTTTTTTTAATTTGCTCAAGCCGTTTTTTAGAGTTTTCAATTTGAACTTGTTTTTTTGCTCAAGCAAAGTACTTCTTCACGATGTCAGAATTAATAGGATTAGAAAGCTCATTTCATCAATTTATGACAAAATTAAGGTTCTTCTTGAAAAAGTTCTTTTTACAACATATGGTCTTTTCTAATTTGAAGTCCATTTTTCTTTATCATCATATTAACTTAGGAAGAATTCTTTGCAATACCAACTCTTTTTCGTGAAATTGACAAGTCAGACCTTTTTGTCATGAGCTCTCATTATTCCTTTTTATTGCAACTGGCCATAACAGAGCATTGCTAATCTCTTTTTTTCAATGAAATTTAACTGTTCATAGCACTTTTAGACCCATTCAGCCTCTTCTAATCCCACTTCTTTTATTACTCTCAGAGATAAAATTTTTACTTCTACTAGCAACACAGTTTCCATTCTATAAACCAAGGAAAAAGGAATTGCCTTTGTGAAGGTACGTACGAATGTTCGATAAACATATAGAGCAAAATGTAGCTTTTCATACTAGTCTTTATATGTCTCAGTCATCTTTTTTAGAATCATTTTGACATTCTTATTTGTAGCTTCAATTGCCTCATTCATTTTTGGGCAATAGGGAGATGAATTATGGTGCTTAATCTTAAACTAAGCACATACTTCTTACATCATCTTACTATTCAAGTTCTTTGCATTATTTGAGATAATCCTATTTGAGAGTCTATATTTGCATATTATTTCTCTTTTGATAAACTTACAAATTACTGAGTTAGTTACAATTGTGAAGGAAGTTGTTTTGACCCACTTGGTGAAGTAATTAATCATCACAAAATGAATCTACTCCTATTTGATGCCTTTGAGGTAATTGGACTAATGACTTCCATTCTCTACATAAAAAATAGCCAAGGTGGTACCATAACATGTAAAGTAATGGATGAAGCATGAATCTTGTTGGCATAAATCTGGCATTTATGACATTTTCGAGTATAATCAATGCAGTTTCTCTCCATTGTCAACTAGTAATATTTGGCTTGCATAATCGTCTTGTCATCATATATCCATTTGTATGTGTGCCACATACACTGTCATGCTTCTCACCAATGATTTTCTTAGCCTTTAGCAATAACTACACAATGTAATAACACTTGATCTTTACTTCTTTTATACAAAACTTTCCCATCTAAAGAGAATCCCCTAGATAATCTCTTTAAGACTCTCTTATCATTTTTTGTCGCCTGATTCGGATACTGCTAGTCCTTTAGATATCGTATGATGTCATAATACCAAGGATTTTCATTTTTTTCCTCCAAACTGGTGTAAATCACTGACATATCCCTAACATCTAATTTGATGGGTTGAATTTTAGTAGTATTACCAATTTGCACATGACAGCTAAGGTAGTTAAAGTATATGCGATATGGTTTTTTTCCAAGGCAAGTACTCAAAATGGACTATCTAGAATTGTTTGCACAACTCCAAGATGTATTTATGATAAATGATGAGTTTTGAGTCTTTTGTCTCCCATTCACCCTTTAGTTGATAGATAACCAAGGTTGAATCTCCAAACACCTTTAATGTATCCATTTTTCTATTCAAAGTAGCATGTAATCCTATAACACAGGCCTTATATTTAGCTATATTGTTGGTGAAATTAAAGTTTAATCTTATTGTCATCGAGTAGTAATGTTCTATTGAAGATATTAAAACTACTCCAATTCCATGCCTTATAGTATTAGTAGCCTCATTCAAAATACATTTTCTAAGTATTTTCATCATCATTATCTTCTTTTATTCCCAAAATGGCCATTAACTCTTCATCTGAAAATCAAGTTTCATGGGTTCATAATCGTTAGAGCTAGCAATGGAATTTTTTGTAATTGCTTTCTAGCTTATATAAGCTATGTCGTATTCTGAAAGTATCACTTGCCATCTTATGATTCTTTCAGACAATGATGGTTTCTTAAAAATTTATTTAACTGGGTCTAATTTAGCTATAAGCGATATTGTGTGATAAAGAATATATTGCCTGAGCCTCTTAGCTATTTAAGATGAAGCACAACACATCTTTTCTAGCGATGAGTACTTAGACTCATACTCTATGAACTTCTTACTTAAGTAGTAAATAGCTCTCTTTTCTTGTCAGATTCATCCTATTGTCTTAGTACACATCCCATCAACTTCTCATTCACCACTATGTACAAAATTAATGGTCTTTCAAAACATATGGTGCTAATATTAGAGGATTTGATAAGTATTGCTTAACCCTATCAAAAGCTTTTTGGCATTCCTCATTCTATTCATCGAAATTATTTTTACGAAGGAGCCTAAAGATAATACACACTTGAAAGTAAGTTGGGAAATGAATTGGGAGATGTAGTTTAACCTACTAAAGAAACCTCGAACCTCTTTTAGAGTGCTTGGAGGGAATAAGTTCTAAATGGCTCAAATTTTGTTTGGGTCAACTTTTATTCCTCTTTCATTAACTATAAATCCCAATAGTTTCCCTAACCTGGCTCCAAATGCACATTTGGATGGATTCAGCTTGAGCTGAAAACTTTTTAACCTCTCAAACAATTTTATGAGATTAACTACATGGTTTTTTCCTTTTTGAGATTTTGTAATCATGTCATCCA
Source organism: Durio zibethinus (assembly GCF_002303985.1). Next base: position 18,395,158 of record NW_019167938.1, on the reverse strand, counting down.
TAGATACCTCAATCTCCTTATGCATCATATCATGGATGACTGTCATCATAGCTTTTTGATAAGTTGCCCTAATATTTTTCAATCCAAAGGGCATGACCTTATAAATGTGGTCTTGTTTATATCATCTTGAGCTATTTTATCTGAGTATAGTCAGAGAATCTATCCATAAAAGAAAACACAGCATGTCAGGCCGTATTGTCCACTAATGTATCAATGTGAGGTAAAAAAAATTATCTTTCAGGCTAGCTCTATTTAGATCGTAATAATCCACACACATTCATAATATTTCATCCTTTTTGGGGATAGGTACTATGTTAGCCACTCATTCAGGATACTTGGCCACTTTCAAAAAGCTTGCATCAAACTATTTTTTCACATTTTCTTTAATTTTTAGCAACATTTTTTATTTCATTCTTTTTAGCTTTTGCTGAATTGGCTTGTATTCAACCTTCAAGGATAGCCTACGTTTCACTATTTTAGCACTGAGCCTTGGCATAACTTGGTATGACCAAGCAAACGTATCTATAAATTCTCAAAGTAGATCCTCTAACTATTATCTATCAACTACTGAAAGTGAAGTACCAACCTTGACTTTTTTTTGCTCTTGACATCACCTAGATTAATCATTTCAATAACTTTTGATGAGGCTCGATAGACTTATTCTCTTTCTCAATTAATCTCATTAAATCTGGTGGTAAAGTGTATTCTTCAGAATCTTCTTTAATGTCAAGTTTATTGTAGTAATTAAGTTTTCAAAATTAAATCTTTGATCATTATCATGATTACCCTCATATTCATTTGGGAACTTAAAAATAAATGAAATAAGAAATTTTAGAGAGATGCTTTAATAAGAGGATGTATGGAGTAGAAAAAATGGATAAAATGCATGCTTCTATCTTTTATTGAAATAATGAAAAATAAAAGGCCCAAATATAAGAGATCATTATGATGCTTTTGGGCATAAGTAATTGGGAGTTGTATTTACATTGAGAAAAAATAAAAAATAACGGGCATCTGAATGACACTCAAATTTTCAATTCATAGCCAAGTGGGCACGGTACACCAAAGCTTCCTTATTTTGGCTTTCATCACTTATTATATGAATGGACAATTTGGTAAAAGTTTTTTCCCATTTTGATTTTTCTCTTATATCCTTAAAGAGTAAATGTTTTGTTTAGATGAAGAATAACCATTGGTTTATTCTTTACCCTCTTGCTATTGTTGGGTACTTCTTCTATCTCATAACCTAAACCCATTTTTCTGCTATTATCTTTAATCTTTGATGACTTCCTTATCGCTTGTAGATTTTTGCCCAAACCAAATCCAATGTTCCAACCCTTATTAATCATCTGATTAATCATAATCTTGCTAAACTTAAGCCTCTCATCTATTACATGAACAAGTTCCAAGGATCGATAAGAGCATTCCAATGACTCTTCTGCAGCTTCTACATATGAGGCATTTATATGTTGAGTTACCAACAAATCTTTCTCTCCAACTACGATTACCAATTGGCCGTTCGCATTAAATTTGATCTTTTGGTGCAGTGATGAAGGGACAGCACTTGCCATGTCAATCCATGGCCTTCCCAATAAGCAATTGTAAAATGAAGAGATATCCATGACTTGAAATTTTATGTTAAAATACATGGCCTAATTTGCATAGGTAACTTAATATCTCTTAACATTTCATGTCTGGTCCCATCAAATGCTCAGACCACTATATGATTGCTTTGGATATATGATCTATCAAAGGGTAATTTGGTTAGAGTAGACATAGGCATGACATTGATAGTCGATCCATTATCAATAAGGACTTTGGTTATTATATGGTTTTTGCATTTAATAGTGATGTGCAAAGCCTTGGTGCTTCCTATATCATATGGCAGAATCTTATCATCACTAAAAGAGATATGATATGGTAATACTAAGTTCCCCGCTAAGTGATTCACATAAGCTTGATTCAAAACCTTTAACAAGGTATCGCGATGTGGCACTGAATTCAAAAGAAGTGATAGTAAAGAGATTTTGGTTGGTATCTTATTCAATTGCTCTACCACAAAGTACTCACTATGTTTCACCAGCTATAAAAACTTGTAGGCCTCTTTTCTGGCACAGACTTTGGGATGTTTTTTTCTAGGATCGATTCCAGCTCAGTGTATTTTTCCATCCCCTTCTTTGCTTTTTTCAAGGTCTATGAAGTATAACATCTTTCATTTTTGGTTATGCCACCTACACCTATTATGTTAGTGGTATTAAATTTTGGCATAACTTCTTCTTGCCCTTAGATTGTCCCTTTACAACCATATCTCCATGGTATAGCTTTTTTATCATTGTAAGGAAATGGACTTGGGACCTTGAAGGTTACTGTTTTGGGAATAAATTTATTTTTAGCTGATTTTGACTTTTCATTATAGTGGATGGTAATGGGCTTTGGTACCCATTTGTCCGTCATATCCACATTGGTATTTTTCAAGGTCTCTGACTCTTCATTTAACTCTATCTGGTAGGAATCCATTAATTTTTGTACCTCATTAGGAAACTGTCGACATGTCTCATTGGAATGCCCTGAAGCCCTACTATGATACTTGCATTTTTTGTTTGGGACACATTTCTCATGATAGGCATATTAGGCAACTGGTTGTATTAATCTCGCCTCGTATATAGCATCATATAGTTGGCTGAAAGACATTTTAAGCTCTTTCACTCTTTTTTTCATATGCTTTCTATCCTCATTCAAGGCATTGACTGTATGATTAGGTAAGAGATTCCCATTGTCATTGGGTGCTGAGTTTCCCACTAGTATCGAAGCTTATCAATATTTTTTAACTAGATTTTGCCCTTGTGCTTAAAAAAATTACAATTCTCAATGGAATAGCCTACTACTCCATAATGGTAGTCATAAATGGTAATATAATCATACCATTTAAGATAATAAGGTTTAAGCTATTTAGTAGGAATGAGGACAATCAAGTGATTCTTGTAAAGCTCTTGATATAGTTAAGTATAGCTTATAGGAATGGGATCAAATGTCAGTCTTTCTCGAGTTCGTGATTCTTGAACACCACTTATTGTGTTGGTTGGTGAATAAGAGATCTTGGTATGGTTGGGTAGGATGATCGTGTAGTCGATTGGTAAGGGGAAGTAGAAGTATGATTCATAGTACGGTGATATATAGGATAGGTCGACTAAGGGTAGTTTCTAAATTGCTGCCTTTCAAAACTCATAGCTTGAGCCTTCACTTTCTTTCTTCTTAGATGCCCCTTTTAGTGAAGAAGACTCATCACCTTCCAGTTTGCAATTTTTAATGAAATTTTTAATGATTTTTTTAGAAATCACTATATCGATAAAATTTTTAGTTACGTTTCCCTATCATCTTCTCATAGTACTATGTTTTAAAATGTTTACAAACAACACTGTAGTTTTTTTTATTAGGGGAGGTTGTACCTGAACAGTAACATTCTGTCACTTTTAGGCATATTCCTTGAAGAACTCAAATGCTTTCTTCTCTATCCTTGCAATGAAAAACGATCAGGAGCCACATATATAATGTGACAATATTGATTGATGAAAAATCAAGTAAGATCTTTTCTATGATCTTATGCAAGTCTTGTCCAGTTAAACATACCATCTTGTAGTAGACTCGATTAAGCTATCTTGAAAAACATGCATAAGTAACTTTTCATTACTAGCATGTGCCACCATTTTATGATAGTACATTATGAAATGTGTGATGGGACATTTAGTACTGTCATACTTATCAAATTCTAGCACTTTGAACTTGGGTGGTATCATCATGTCTGGTACCAAACAAAGCCCCACAGCATCAATGGATCCATAAAAATCAATGCCTTTTACAACCTATAGTCTTTCCTCAATCATGCTCATGGCTTGATCAATCTTAAAGTCTTTTGAAAGGATAACCATCTACAATTTATTTTTTTTGTCTTATCTAGATTAGGGATTTAGTAGGCTCAACCATCTTTTTAGTAAAGACAAGATTATTATAACTCTAGATATTTCCTTGATTCGATGCATAGAGTATTCCCAGGTAATTGTAGTTTGAGAACATGGTTTGTTGTGGCTGAAAGCTTGGAGTGGTTTGAGTTTGATGTGGACCAAAACCTGAGGGATACGATTATTTAGTAACTTCATGTGAGCTATCTTCCTTCATTGTTTTCCTCTATTTATCTTTTTTAGAACTTTCAGAATCTTGTTTAATTTCTCTTCGATTATCTCTTAGGCCTTTTTTAACCTTTCAAAATGGTTTGCATTATCTTACTCAATTTTCTTGGTTTTGGCCCGAGTGTTGTACAAATGTTAAGCTACTCTTACACCTTAGTACCACAATTTAAAATTAGTGATGATGATATGATAATGAATGCATGTGATGTAATGCATGAAAAACAAAGAAAAAAATATTTGAATTTCAATAAAAGTGAACTTTCGTTTATTCCACAAGAGTTTGTTTTATATCAAATCTAATACTTTTCCTCTATAAAAATGCCTAACTTGCTCATACTGGTCTTTAGCTTCCTCAATGAAGTTCAACAATTGTTGTCTATACTCTCCTACTAGCATGACCAAAGCTTTCAATGTCTCAGCCTCCTTCATTATTTCCTTCTGCTTTGATCACTCATTGTCTATCTATGTTGCAAGATGCTTTATGTACCTTTGTCTTTCTAACCCTTCTCTTTTGCCAAACCACACCTGATAGGACAATTCCCTGTACTTTTTTATAAGTGTCATGATATGATTTTTTTGCTTATTCAACTTCTGTTTTAATGTCTAGATGTACTCTTTCGGAATTTCATTTTCATGTTGAGCTCCGACATAATCATCCTCCATTTGGGATTATTCTCTTCATAATTTTTTATTTTCACAAGCCAAATCTATGTTGTTTATTTCTTTGGCCTACACTTGCATGCGTAACCTCTTGTGTTCTTGTCGTAGTAGCTCCATCAACTCCTTAAAGGCATCATTCTGCTCTCTAACAAACCTTTTGAGTCTTACTGCATTCTTAGAAAATCTTGTGGACTTGAGCTTCTAATTTTTTTGCTTTACCTTCCCATTGTTCCTTTCCTTTTTAAAGCTTTAGGATTTCTTGTTTCAAATTCTCTTTCTCCATTTCATGTTCATTCCATGCAAGTTCTGGATCCAAGGGCATATTATCTAACTCTTGGTTTGCTGACTGGCAATGGTTTTTGAACATAAGCACAACCTCTTGGCTCCTTTTAGCTCTTCAAATTTGATATTCCTGAGTGACTCTATCAGTAAGTGGTCCAAGGCTCACTTTTTTGGGTTTATTCAAAGCCTTAATCATACCATCAATCTTTTGAAAAGTTTTAGGCTCCCTATAAGAATAGTCAAATTGGCTAAGTTTGTATGTCATGGGAATAAACTTTTAGCCCCATGCTATCTTATTACCATTAATGGTGCATAACCTGTGGATCCCTACAAGCCTAAAAGTGGGATTCCTATCTCATCTTCATACTAATACAACATAAGTTTTTGATTCATCCATGGGGCTAACCATTTAACCTGACAAGCTATAAGCTTCTACAATAGATTCTCTCATTCTTTTTGATTTTTTGCTTATAGCTATTTATTTTTACAGAATTCCCTAATTGGAGTTTGACTGTGAAAATAAAGCTTGGAGAAAGCATTCTTCTTACCTTCTAGATGACTCTTCATCCATAAATATAGTAGTGGTATACATCCCATAAAGCGTGCTTTGTCATTTTGCTTACAAAAACTCAAAGATCTGATAGTTTTTGCCAATATAGTTGGTGAAAAATTATACCCTTTTTCAATCTGTTCAAATAAGTCCACTACTTCTATCTCAATGTAGCCTATAAACATGGGAAAAATGACCATCCCATATATGGCTAAAACAAACACCGTCATTCCTTAATCATTATCTAGATGTTTGACAATGAAATCCTAGAGAATCTCTCATGGAATACCCTTATGCTCTCTTTTTTTCTCAAATATATGAATCTATAAGTTTTTTTCCCACTCATAGAATATGGACCAGCTTCTGTCTAGACACCAAAGATTCATACCCACCAAAGTCGAAGACTCATTTATTGTTGTCACCAAATCCACCTCATTAAAGATGAAACAATAATAAAAGGATCCCAAAATTGTACCATCACCTTAATGAGTGAGTTATCAACCTACACCGACAAGAGATATGCAATATGTCCAAATTTTTGATAAAAAGTCTACTGCCGTAAATGAGCCATGTTATTTCATATATCTAATAGGTTTTTCACATCATTTTATTTAAGGAGCACACGAACTTTTTTGGTAATGTAGAGACATAACCAAGTGGTAAACAATCTATTTCTTCTTGTTGCCTTTTTTCTAACTCTATCTTCACATCTGTGGGCAAATTGTATTTGAAAAGTATAGACGAAGTGCAAATCTAACGTTTTATGAATTCCATGAAAGATTTTGTTGAAAATACTTTTAGGGTAGGAGCACTATGCAATCTTTATGTATGTTATGACTATACATAATAAGAAAAGAAATAAAAAGCAAGAAAATCAGTTCGTTGCCTCAATAAAAATACAGAATAAACACTATAAAGCGAGTAAAATAACAACATGATCCTAAATTTTGGGTTAACTATAAAGGGTAGGAATATATGGCTATACCTATGGTTAAGATCATAAAGTTAGCTATATGTGGTTTGGGTTACTTCTAAAAGGTTCCCAAATTATTCCTTATATCATTGTTCATTATAGACTAATAAGGCACCCCGATCCTCGCCAATCATAGGCTATAAGCGAAAAAGGTTCAATTTGAGTGGGAGTGTTTCGTATGCCCGTGCAAAGATATGAAATCTTACGAAGGCATAGGTACTTACTCCCTTCTAAGGGTAAAGCTCGGGTAAAGAGTTTTTTGTTATGTACATGCAAATAAATGACAGATATATATATATAGGTGAACAAATAAACAAAATATAAGCAATGAAAAGAAATAAATAGGAAAGAAATATATAAAGAAAAAAATCTAAAACTTATTAGGCAAGGCTTGGATAATAAAAAAATCATTTACTAGCCTGACTCTCGATTTCCCTAGTGGAGTCGCCAAACTATCATAACGTATGGATCCATGGACCTACCGCTAGACATGGATTAGAGGAGTTGCACTAATCTTTTTTGTTATTGGCAACCTAATTAAATTTGTTATATTTAAAGCAAAGTTTCAAGATTGACTTAGGTATTTTTAAATAGTAGATTCTGATTCACAAAACCAACTTTTAAGTTCAAGAGTGCGGTTATATGTGAGGAAGGTTATAGCACTCCTACAATGCCCATCAAACGATGGTACTAATTTGATTTCAAATTATCCAAGCCTTAAACATGTTTATGATTTACCAAAATATTTAATATTGAAAATTATTCTTAAAAATTACCCCAATAGTTTGGTAGCGATTTAAGATAATTCTCTCACTTCAGGAGTATTCATTGAGACTAGTGTCCCGTTCTGAAAAGGCTTTATTGTCAAATTTATTATAGTATTTTATTCAAAAAAATTAATAAAGTCTCATAATAGTTTGTAGGACTTATTTTAAGACAGATCTCCTAATAGTCGGGTGATATTTTATTGTAAAAGTGTTTATAAAATTTTATTTTTATTTTTTTTGAAAAAAATTCATTAAATCTCCCAATAATTTGGTAAGACTAATTTAAGAAACAATCCTCCAATAGTTTGGTAGGATAAAAATATTTTTTTTTTGGAAACTGATTTATGAAATTTCTAATAGTTTGGTAGATTCCATAAAATTTAAATTCATAAAAATTCTCCAATAGTTTGGTAAGATTCATAAATTTATTTGAAAATATTTTTTAAATTATTTTTACTTCATTTTTTTTTGTTTTCCATAAAGAAAATATTTTAAAAGAATATTCAATAAATATAGAGTTACTAAATAAATAAAAACCAGTAAAATTAAATGAATACAAAATACAAAATACAAATAAAAACTTAAAGAAAATAAATAAAAATTAAAAATTAAAAAATGAAATTAAAATAGAAAAAGAAAAACTTGCGAATCGGGTCGAGTCAGCACGTAGGTTGGCATGTGGATCAACGGGTCACATGTAAATCCTAGGTATGCAAAAATGATGCCATGTTGTGTCAGTATAAAAGCCAAATCCTCTATGTTTCCTTCAAAAGGCTAGTCTTTATTCTTTCTTTAACCCAAAAACACTCTGACCTCTTTCTAAAAATGTCCTAAGAATTTTCATCGAAAACTAAAAAGTTTCACCAGTTTCTAAAAAAGTCACATGAATCCCACCAAAAAATTCAAATCTTATCGAAAAATTTAACTGAAAACTTTAAACATTCAAACCTTTAACCTAGTTTTTCTAGAAAAACCCATAAATTTCTAGAGTTTTCATATTTGTCCTAAAAATTCAACCATAACCCTAGAATTCTAAAACCTCTAACCCAACAATCCAGAATAGAATCTAGAAATCCCAACCCTCTCAATCACCAAAATCCCAAACCTAGAAACTCTCAAAACCAAAATCTCTGAAATCTAACTGATGGAAAGCTTTTCCAAAAATTTTAAACACCAAGCTTTTTCTCACCCAAAATCAACTATAAAGAGTTTTGTCAAATTATGGCCAATATATAGGCCTACTTCAATAGGAATTTTAGGGATCGGACAGAGCTAATCAAGCTTGAATCCTGAGATTGAATTCTGCCAGAGAAGAATCTTAGGTCTCTGATTTGATCCCAATTGATTTCAATAGTTATGTCGACTTGATTTTTTATTAAAAACCTTTGACCATGCACATCCTCTAATTCGGTTAATTCAGTTTTAGTTTTCAAAATTTTCATCACAAATTGAAAAAAAAAGGAAAAAAGAAAAAATAAATAATAATAATAATAATAGTAATAATAGTAGTAATAATATAATATGCTACTATAATAATAATAATAATATAATAATAATAGTGATATAATAATAATAATAATATGATATAGTATAGTAATAATACCAATAGCAATAATAAAATAATAATAATAACAAAAAATAATGATAATAATAAAAATTGATTCGATAGACCTCGAACACAGATGGGTGTTTACAGGGATGATGGTATTATTAGCAGAGAGCCCCTATTAATCATTGATAGAAGAATTCGCAAAAGGGAAAATAAAGTTGTGATAAAGGTTTTGGTTCATTTGGGCTAACACTTTTCTTGAAGACACAACATGTGAAGTCCTATACGAGCTTCAATAGAAATTTTCAGCTTTTAATCATTGAGGACAAGGATTTTCTTAAGGGAAGGTATTAATACATGCCTAATTATAAAAGTAGTAGTTAATTTTGTTATTTGTTTAGACTTGTTATTTTTTATTGTTTTGTGCCAGTGTTAGGCCAAGCTTAGTAGTTGGGAATAGTCCATAAAAGGTAATATGAATAATTCCATATATTGCAATGGTGTTATCTATTACAAATATGTTGAACATAAGAGAATTCTCTACTAACTGAATTCAAAGAAATTTTGTTTTGCTTTCTCATAATTCTTTGGATTCTTTTTTTCTTTTCTCTCTTTTCCTCTATTTTTTCTTTCTATTTTCTATTATTTCTTTCTTTCTATTTTCGAGTTGCAACTTGCCAACTTAAAAAATATTATCAACTACTGCATGTGATTCTAGAAGGAACTGCATTAGTGGTATAAAGTTTCTTTCCTAGCTTGCAATGATGGATGGCGTTACTACTTGTCTTTAGAAAAAAACTTAATCAAACATAGCAAAGTGTTATTTAGATCCAAATAGAACTTCAATAGCTAGGGTAAAAAGTGGATGGTCTTTGTTTAGAGATGAGGAATGATTTTTAAAAAATGTTGGAATTTTTTAATGAAAGAGAGCTAACCAGTTCGGTAAGTGAGACTTCTCTTATTGGAGAATACACTCTAACACTATTTGAAAATACTAGCAATCATTCTCAAAGTGCTCAATAGCAACTTCATTCAATGGTGGAAACTACTGGTAAGCACTCAAGCCTTGGTTTTTCCAAAATGCTCAAGTTAGAATGTCCTAAATTCAAGGTAGAAAGTTTCAAAGGATGGCTCATGAAGATGGAGTAGTATTTTCTAGCAAAAATGGTGACTAAAAAGTTGAAGGTTATAGGAACCATGTTGAGTTTGAAAGGTAAAACCCTTTAGTGGCACCAACATTATACAAAATCTCAAGGTGGTTTTGACATGTTGAATTTGAGTAAGTATATAGCCAATATGAGAGAAAGGTTTGCATCAGAGAAATTTAACAATCGATGACAGAGCTGTAGAGTTGAGAAAATAAGGGACAGTGGAGTAATACTATAAAGAATTTATAGGTATTTTAAACATTTTACAACTATCAAAATCCTATGCTTTGAGTATATTTGTTAGTAATTTGCATTATGATATTTCTAAATCAGTGAAGCTATTCAAACCTTCTAGTTTAAACCAAGCCCTGTATTTAGTCAAACAATTTGAATCCATTTTACACCCTTTCCATAAAAAGCCTATTCAACTTAGTAAACCTTTCTTACCTACTACCCACCTTAACTCATAAAATACATATGGCAAACCCAATATACTGCCTCTCTTACTACCAACCCTTCAGGCACTTTCCAACCTAAATTTATATCCCAGAATCTACCAAATCACCCATATAACCATGCCTTCATAAAAAGTTCAACATCACAAAACACTTTACCCAAATTTCACACTAGGAAACCAACCTTTGCTAAAATGGAGGATAGAAAAAAAAAAAAAAGATTATGTTACTAGTATGATGTTAATTACAGTCTTGGTTAAGCATGCATAAAATCATGGTTGTACCAACCCTTAACTGAAGATGTAGATGATGATCAAGAATTAGAAGAATATTTAGGTTGTGTGGATAATCCATAAATATTGGTGGTAAACTCAAAAAAATGTGATATGCCAGTAATAACACTACATGCCATTTGTGGTATTGTAGGTTATCAAACAATGAGAGGCATAGGGTCATTAATGGCTAGAAGATAATCATGTTAGTCGATTCGAGTAGCATTCAAAACTTTATAAATAACTTTATAGTCAAGAGGTTAGGGTTAATTGTCAAATTGAAAGACAATAGTAGAGTTACTGTAGCTAATGGTGATATAGTTTTAACTTAAGGGGCTTGTCAAAAAATGTGTTGGTCGATAAAAAAAAATCAGTTCAGGGCTAACTTAATGGCATTACCTCTAAAAGGTTGTGATGTGGTCCTAGGAGTTCAATGGTTGGTTACTTTGGGACCCATATTATAGGACTTCCATCATTTAACTATGTAATTTTAAAATGGGGGCCAATGGATTGCTTTACATGGAATTCAACCTAGAGAAATACACCTAGTAAGTGGAAAACAAGGTATGAAAATGATGCAATCACTATTGGGGAATAGGCTTTATCAACCTTGTACTATGATGATTTTTGATAGAGTACAAAATATGATCACTAGCCATCAACCAGAGGTAACAGAGGTCCAAAATATGCTAGGTCAATTCTTGTAGGCTTATAAAAATGTGTTTGAACTACCTAAAATACTGCCACCCAATAAACCTTAAAGCCATAAGATTCCTTTGATGGATGGAACTAAAACTATAAGAATCAAACCATACAGATATCTAACTATCCAGAAAGATGAAATTGAAAAGATGGTCAAGGAGATGTTAAAGTCTGGAAGTGATAAGGAACAATAATAGCTCATTTGCATCCCCTGTCATAATGGTTAAAAAGAAAGATGGTTCTTAGAGGATGTGTGTCAATTACAGACGACTGACTAATAAACCATTAAAACAAGTTTCCCATTCCATTAGTGGAAAAGTTACTAGATGAACTAACTAGTGCCAATGCGTATTCAAAGCTAGACTTAAGGTCTAGATATCACTGAATTCAGATGCATGAAGCTATGTATAAAAAATAGCTTTTCGAATGCATGAAAGGCATTACGAGTTCTTGGTCATGCCATTTAGGTTGACAAATGCTATTTCCTCTTTTCAATGTTGATGAATAGTATTTTTAAGCCACATTTAAGGAGATTTGTGTTGTTTTTTTTCCTTTTGTTATGATATCCTAATCTAATCCATAGATTGAGATTCACATTTAAAACATTTGAAGATAGTTTTTAATATTCTCAAAGATAATCAGCTTCATCTTAAAAGGAGTAAGTGTGAGTTTGGAGCTCAAGAAGTCAAGTACCTAAGGCATGTAATATCTGGCAATAAGATGTCAGTGGATAAGGAAAAGATCTAATGTATGCTATAATGGCCTTGACTTAAGTCCATTAAGGAGTTAAGGGGGTTTTTCAGACTAATTGGTTGTTATAAAAGGTTTATTAAGGGTTACAGAATCATTGCTAAGTCCATAGTTGATCTTTTAAGGAATGACATTTTTGGTTGGAATGAGGAAGCTCATGCAACATTTGACAAGCTTAAAAGGGCTATGACTACTACATTAGTTTTGGCACTACAAGATTTTTCACAAATTGTGTTAGAAACTGATGTTTCAGAAACCAGGGTAAGTGTTGTCTTATTGCAGTGTGGTAGACCTTTGGCATATTTCAACAAGGCATTGTCCCTTAAACACCAATCTTTATCATGTACAATAAAGAGATGATGGAAATCTTATAGTAGTTAAAAAATGAAGTGCCTATCTATTGGGTAAATACTTTAAAATTAAAACTAATCACCAGAGTCTGAAGTTTTTATTGGACTAACAAGCCACCACCCTTACTCAACTTTGGATTACCAAGATGATAGGTTACAATTATGAGGTTCGTTATAAAAAAGGAATTGCTAATAAAGTAGTTGACTTACTCTCCAATAAGCTTAGGGAAGTAGAATTTATGTTGATGGCTATCTCTATTATGAGCACTAATTTGTTGGATAAAATTAGGGTATGGACCGACATTTTTATGGATTTTATCGATGGGCTACCCAAGTCTCAAGGTAAAGATTTGATAATGGTTGTTGTTGATCGATTGAGCAAATATACACATTTTCTTGCACTAGCACACCCTTTTATTGCCTTGTAAGTGGCTCAAGTCTTTATGGATCAAATTTATAAGCTCTATGATATGCCAAATAGTAATGTCTCGAATAAGGACAAGATATTTATGATCAAATTTTGGTAAGAACTGTTTAAAAAGCATGGAATTTTCAATCTATCCATAACCTATCACCTTTAGTTAGATGGACAAACTAAGGTTGTCAATAGATGCTTGGAATCTTATTTAAGATTTATGACTGGTGAAAATCCAAGAGAATAGAGAATATGGTTATCCTTGGTAGAATAGTGGTATAATACCACTTATTAGTCAGTTATTCATACCACACTTTATGAGGTTGTTTATGGATAACTAGTTTTAGTGCATTTACCTTATTTGGTTGGGATTCCCTTATTGGAATAGTGGACAAGAGCCTACAAGCTAGGGAAGCGGCCATAAAGATGCTTAAGTTTTATCTTCAAAAAGCTCGAGTGAGGATGAAGAACTTAGTTGAGAAAATGATGTTTGATAGAGAATTTGAACTAGGAGGTTGGGTTTATATGAAATTACAGCCATACAGGGAAAGGAATGTCATGAATAAGAGTTGCTTGAAGTTATCTACCAAGTATTTTGGTCCATTTTTTATTGTCCAAAAAATGGGAAAGGTTGTTTACAGGTTACAATTACCATTAGGGTTGAAAGTACATTCAACTTTTCATGTGTCTCAATTGGAAAAACATAAAGAAGTTGTTTTAGCACAATCTCAACTTTCTTTGATTAGAAATGATGGTACTATTAGTAAAAAGCCCCTATTGATCATTAATAGAAGAATTAGCAGAAGGGGAAATAAAGCTGTGATAGAGGTTTTAGCTCATTAAGCTAACACTTTTTCTAAAGACACAACATGAGAAGTTTATATGAGTTTTAATAGAAATTTTCAACTTTTAATCCTTAAGGATAAGGATCTTGTTAGATGAAGGTATTGATACATTCATAATTATGAGAATAGTATTTAATTTTATTATTTGTTTAGACTTTTTTTTTTTGTTTTAGGTCAATGTTAGGTCGAGCTCAGTAACTGGGAATAATCCATAAAGGGTAATATGGTGAGAGAATTCTTCCCACACTGAATTCAAGAAAATTTTATTTTACTCTCTCTCATTATTTTTTGGATTCTTTTCTCATTTCCTCTACTATTTTCTTTCCCTTTGTTTATTATTTTTTCATTTTTACTTTCCAATTATAACTTGCCATCTTAAAGAAAATTATCAATCACGGCTTGTGATTTTAGAAAGAGCTGCATTAAAATGCCAAAACCTAAAAGAAAAAAAATAAAACCTTTTCTACCTAACAGTTGAAAACAAAAAAAAAACCAAAAAAAAAAACAACACATCTTCTAGTAGAAAACCTCAATGCCAAAAAAAAAAAAAAAAGTAAAGCAAAAAATTGAAGAGTGGGTTTTAGTTTTGGCATGTTTGGAAGGGTTTCGAGGCCTGATTTTTAGATGAAAAAAAAAGCCATGGAAGGGAAAAGGACAAAGTGGGGAACGACAGCCATTATAGTGGCAAAAATGAGGTTATTTTTTGTGTTGAAACTATAGGTTCAAATTCAAATCTAGGAAGTTCTAGGTGTTTTTAGGAAAATAATTACATATTAGGAAAGATAAGGTCGAAAGGAATCGATGGGTAAAATTTGGGCTCAAACCGATGCCAATGATTGATGGCTAGCGCAACGACCATTGGTCGATTTCTAGAAAAGGTGGCTGGTTGTTTCAGAAAACTTGAAAGTTTTTATTTTTTATTTTTTTAGAAAAAAGGGTGAAATGATTAAAAAAAACCTTGTTTTTATAAGTTCGAAGAAAAAACCATCAGCAACTCGTTCGTGGATCAACCCCCACCTTTTTTCAATAGCCTTGGACTATCTAGTCAAACCGCTCTTAAGCCACTCCTAAACTGTACCAGATCGACTGAACCAAATGTTGAACCACTTTAAATAGGTTCAAATCGTCATTCAACCAGACTGAGTTGTAAGAAATCGCTCCAGATTGTTTAAACCAGCAAAGTCATTGATCGGCTCGGTTCAAATATTTTGCTTTGTATTTTTCTATTGTTTGATTTTTATTATTTTATTATTATTATTTTACTTTATTTTTTTCTTTCATTATTATCATTTTATTTTAGTTTATATTTTATTCATGCAAGTTTAAAATTTTAAATTTCCAAAATAAATATTTATTTTTTAAATGAAAATAAAATTTAAATTTTTGGTAATTTTAACATCCACCATTTTTGAAATAATAATAAAAATAAATAAATAATAATAATAAATTATGGGAAGAAAATTTTATCTAATAATGAGATTCTAAGGTAATTTAAGGAGTGATGCCTAAAAAATCTCAAGGTGAAAAGATTTTTTTAAATACTACCAATGCATTGAAGTATTTATAAAAGTTTTCAATATAATAAAAATTTTTCTTTTCTTCTATAATAAGAAAAGAGAAAGCAAAAAAATAAAAAGATAAAAAAAGTAATAAACGATTTTTTTTCTAAAAAAATAAAGGATAAATAAAATATGTGTTCTACTATTTCATTATTTGCATCGCATTCAAATCGTTAAATCTTGAAAATATAAACACAAACCTTCAAAGATAGGATTCTAAGGTAATCCAAAAAACGATGCTTAAAAAATTTTTAGATGAGAAAAAATTCTTTTAATGTTACCAACGTACTAAATTATTTTAAGAATTCTTTCAATAACAAGGTTCTAAATTTACTTCTCTCAAATAATGTAAAATAATAAAAAATTAATAATAAAAAGAATAAATAAGAGACTTCAAGGAAATTATTTTTAAACATCAAAATTAAGATCATTTTTATCAAGATTAAGAGATAACACATAATTAATTGGTATTACTTTTGGATAGATGCTATCGGGGTGGTAATATTTCTCCACGCATAATCAAATTCTCGAATCCAAACAATATCGCAGATCTTAAAATTATCTTTTTAATATCTTTTTATTAATTTTAAGATTTTATTTAAAAGGCAAATTTTAATTATTGGCTAATCGCATCTTATCAAAAAATATTTGTAGTGATTTCCTTTGATTTTTTTAAATTCATCTAGCGACTCCAAAACTTTTACAACAATAGATTTTTCAATATTGTGATAGAATTGTCATAATGATTTTTCTTTCGGGGGGGACTCGATCACTAAACTTGGTGAAAATTTTTGGAGTTGCCATCAATCTTTTTTATAAGGTGTGACTGGTCACCCAAAATATCATCTTTTAGTAGAAAATTTAAAACTAATTAAGACTTTCCTAAAAGAAGTTTAGGTTTGTGAAATCAGGGTTAGGTCCAAGAGTACAGTTACAAGTGATGAAGGTATTAGCATCCTCACGTCGCTAGTTCGAAGAACAATACCAATTAAACATGTGTAATCCTATTATTTTGATAGTGCGATCTTTTTTTTATTTAAAATTAATTTCCTAAAATTTATTTTAAAAAATTTTTCTATTATGAAATTAATATTATTATTATTACTTTGTATTTCATAAATTCTCCAACACTTTGGTAGAATTTATAGAAAATTACTATTTAGAAAATATTTTGTGAAAATTGACCATTCACAAAATTCTCAAAAATCTCGTCATAAGATATCTTATTTATTTGTTTTAAAAAGATTTTAGAAACATCCCGACTCTTTGGTGAGTTTTCAAATTTTATTAAACAAATTTTATGATTATCTCGACTTTCCAATGAAATCCCAAAAATTTTGAACAAGTTTTAAGATCATTTCAACTTTTTAACAAGATCTCAAATTAAATCATTTTTTTATAATTAAAGGAATTTATTAATTAATTTTTATTATGATTATTTTAAAATTTTATTTATTTATTTTTCTAATTATTTTATTATTATAAAAAAAATTTAAATTATCTCGATTCACCGGTGAAATCTAAATATTAACATCTTACTTGTATTAAAGAAAATCGAACTCTTTCAATTTTTTATGCTTTTTAAAAATTCTAAATATCAATTATTATTATTTTTTCATTTGTATTTTTTATTATTATTTAACATTGTCTAGATCAATCTTTGTTTTAGTAAAAATAATTTTGGATTATCCCAACTCTATGGTGAAATCCAAAAAGATTATTTTTACTTGCAATAAATAAAGAAAACTAAACTCTTTTAGCTTTTTTAAAAATTACATTTAAAAGATTCATTTAAATAATTTATTTTTATTTTATTTATCATTTTTAGAATTTATTTTTTAGCAAAAATTATTTTTTAAATTATCCCAACACTTTCGTGAAATTTAAATAATATTTTTGCTTGTAATAAAATTTTATTTTCCTTAAATAGTTAGTATTAATTAATTTTTTTGTATATTATATTTTTAGGTATTTTATTTTATTTCAGTTCTATTTTTATTCTATTTATTTATTTGTTTCTAAAAAAAATTATTACTAGTAATAATATAAAATAACAATAATAATAATAACAATAATGTTATATAAAAAATAACATAAAAATAACATAAAATCAATAAAAATCAAAATCAAAACAGAAAATAAAAAGAAAATGAAAATGAAAAACTTACGAAACGGGTCGAGTTGGCACGCGGGTCGGCACGCGAATCCTGCATGGGTCGGGTTCGATTCAGATGCTCAAAATGACATCGTTTTGGGATGCCTATAAATAGGCCAAAATTAGTTTTTTTCTTATTTTCTTATTTTCCCTCTCTCTACCCCAAAGCCTCTTTCTCTAAAACTCAGTACCCTTCGCCTTCCACCACAACAACCCAGTTTCCGGCAGGTCACCGCCATATGCCGGTGGCCGAAAACTTCAACCAACACCAAAAATTCAAAAATTTTTAGATTTTGGTGATGAACCCGAATTCCGATCGTCAAAAAATTCAAACGGTCATAGAAAAATTCAAATTTTCCCAGATTTTGGTGACCAAAAAAATTTTCAAAAAAATCTTAAAAATTCTCAAAAAAAATCTCAAACTACCTAGATTAAGAATTTCATTCTAGGGAATTTTTTTTTTATTTGCTGTTGTTTTTTTTTATTGTGTGTGTTCCCCCTTAATTGTTCCCTTTTTTTTCTTTAGTTATTTAGCTCTATTTACAGAGCTTTCGGGATTTAAAATCCCAGATCTCCTTAGATTTTTTTGTGAAAATTTTGGGAATTTATTCGGTGACTTTTGGTCATCGAATTTCATGCTACCAAGTTAGACAATGTCAGGGAGAAAAATGGATCACTCTGGCAGCTTGATTTTAGCTACCAGAGTTGAAATCAAAGACTTTTTTGACTTTTTTTCTTCTTTTTTAAAGATTAATAATAATAATAATAATAATAATATGATGACAAAATTGGTGCCTACAAGAATATTATAAGAGAATATTTTGGCAATTTCTAAAATTTTATATTTTAAAAAACTAAAAAATTTCTAAAAAATTCAAAATATTTTTATTTTAAAGGGATAAATTTTAAATTTTGTGCGAATATAGAGACTAAATTTTAAATTTTAAATTTTTTATGAGTACAAAGACCATTTACATAATTTAACAACTAATTTCATTAATCCCAATTGCCATGATAGAAAGTCAATAACACATTGACAAAGTCAATAACACATTGACAAAGTCAATGGCCACATCAATATTTTTAATAATAAAAAATTAATAAAATTAATGATTGAATTAAGATTATCAAGTTAAAATAGTACAATGACTAAATTTTTATGAATTATTGTATAGGGACTAAATTTTAAATTTTCACAAAGTATAGAGACCTTTAGCATAATTTGACCAAGAGAAGTAGGAGAGAGGTAAAGAGAGCAACACAAAGGAACAATGGAGAACAAAAACATTTTGGTTTGAATAGCTACCACAAAACGATGTGTTTTCAATAAAAATGAGTCTAGGTCTTGTACAACCCATGTGTTGCTCCAAATTTGACCTGGATTGGATTGCAACCCAATTTCCATTGAGCCTACTTTGTATCCAAGTTGAGTTGTGCCCCTAAGTCATAGAATCAGAGTGTTGAGTCGTGTTTGAACCAAGCCGAGCTGTTGAGTCATTTATCATTTGGGGACTAACCTTAATTTTGGTATATATTTTTTATTCTTCGTATTTATTTGTTTAGATAAAATTTCTTTTAAAATATTAAAAATTTGAAATTAAATTCATAAATGCTACTATACTATTAGAAGATATTGTGGGTTAAAAAATAAATAAATTAAGTTTTGTAAATTAAATTCTTAAATCCTACCAAATTATTGGAAGATTTAATGTGTTTAAAATTAATATATATTATATTATATTATATTTATAAAATTCTATCAAAATATTAGAAGATTTTCATGGGTTGAAAAGTAATTTTTGAAAAATTAAATTCATGAACTTACCAAATTATTGGAAAATTTCATGGGTTTAAAGAAAAATTTTAAAACAACAAATTGATATTAAATCCTACCAAACAATTTAAGGATCATACAAGAGAAATGAATCCTACCAAAATAGTGAGGATTTTATGGATTTAAAATTAATAAATTGAAAATTGAAATTAAATTCTATCAAACTATTGGAGATCTTATTTAAAAAATAAAATCTTACCAATATTGAAAGATTTTATAAATTTAAAGAAAATAATTTTTTGAAAATATTTAACAAATCCAATGATAGATTCTTTTCAAAAGTGAGTAATTTCTTTGAATATTCTTGGATGTGAAAATATTCTTAAATTGTTACTAAACTATTGGGTAATTTTGGAATAATGTTTAATGGTAAATTGTTTGGAAAGATTTGTTTTTTTTTAAAGATGTTTCAAGGCTATATATAAAATGAAATTAACTAGTATTATCATTTGGATGAGCGTTTTAAGGAATATTATAACCCTCTTTGTATGTAACTGTACTCCTGGACCTAATTTGATTTTGTAGACTAAAATCTACTCTTTTGAAGAATATGAATCAAGCTTAAAATCTCATTCACTACAGGGGTTTTGGTTTTTAGCGGCATTCTTTTTACCGTTTAGTGGCGTTTATTAACACCACTATAAGGTTGCAGCATTTGCAAAAAAATACCATGCAGAGTGTTACTTATACACGCATCATGGTAAATAACGACGTTTTAGAAAAAATGCCTCAATATTGGTGGCATTTATATCTGAAATGCCGCCATTTCGGTGACGTTTATATCTTTGAGACGTCGTTAGTTTAGAGGTGTTTGAATCTGAAAATGGCTCAATATTAGTTGCGTTTGTATCTGTTAGTCACTGCTATTTCAATGACATTTTTATGAGAAAAACACCGTTGCATTGACGGCGTTTGTAACAGAAAATGTCACTATTTTAAAGGCGTTTGAATTTGAAAACGCCTCAATATTTATGACGTTTATATCTTTTAAGCGCCGCTAATTCAGTGGTGTTGTTATGAGAAAAACGCTATTGCTTTAGTGACGTTTCTATAAAAAAATGCCACCTAACTAGCAGCGTTTGTTGAAAAGAGCGCCACTACTTATAGTGACATTTTATGCTACAAATGCCACTAAATTATTCACTTAGCGGCATTGCCCAATGCAAATGCCGCCATTATGTAAAAATCTATATTTTTTTAATTTCTTATAATAAATTTTATTTTCAGTAAAGAGCTTAAATTCAGAAACTAAAATTAATATTAACTGCATTCACATTTAAATATATATCAAATTAATACAAAGTTTAATAATTAGTATAATAACATTCAAATATTGTAAATACATTAACCAAATAAAAAATTAAAATGTATGAAATGGATGACTACATACATCTTGATGGCTGCCAATTGATGAAGAAAATTTTCCATCTTGGTCACTAGAGTGCTCAACAACCTACTGAATAATACCATACAATTTTTAACATTTCATTGTATGCTTATTTTGTATTTAAAAATTTTAATATTTACTAAATATAATACCTGAGTTGATGGAGCACTAAGATCATTTCCTGAAAATTGTTGTTGCACAAAATTCATAAGATGATCGAATCGATCATGCAACTGCTAAAATTTTGCACACTCTAGCTCTATTCTAGCACGTTCTTCTTCAATTTTGGCATGCTCCTGTTCTCTTTCTGCTTTAATTTGCTGAAAACATTGTTGTATAGTTTGCAACTCCCCTCTCAATATTGAAAATGTCTTGCGAAGACTGACTTGCTGATAGTGTAAATTGCAGAGAGTTATGTCCATAGCAGGCAGATGGTGTTGGACCTAATCCAAGGCCTCGGACCCATCCATGCCTTTCTTTTCCAGCAACTTCTATGAATATCCAATTTTTCATTTCTTGCATGTTGAGAGAACTTTCAGATGCTATTTCAATCTCAACAGTCATTTTCTCTTTCACTTTCTCCTGTGAATTTGTCGTATACAACCATCAAGTTTAATGATTAATTGATTACATGTTAAAAAAAGTTAATATTTACTTTATATTAAAATAAATGATACAAATTATCATAATTTCTTGTGTTTGACATTCATGTACGATCTGTCTTTTCTTTTGTGTGTTATGAGAAAAAGTTTCACATGTCCAATTGTACCGCCCATCTCATTCTCTTATACAAAAAAATATGTTATTTGATAGGATACATATCAACCGTAACTTATTTATGCATATAAATCCTGTCAATCAAGTATTAAAATTTTGAATAATTTTAATCTCCTTTATTTATATTTTGGCCCTCAACAACACAATGTCTTAAACATACGCAAAGAATAAAAGCATTTTGAACTTTCACACATATTGATCATGAAAACCAAATTCAATTATTTTCTCTCAGTTTAATATGAAGGATTGAAACCATTCAATATGTTGAAAGACATCTAAAATTTATTTGTATATTTGCCTTTTATATGCAAAAATATTCCCAAATAGACATAACTGACAACTTTTTCTCCCATATTAGCCATAGAAACTAAGTTAAATCCATCAGACAAGCTTAATATCAAGTATTGAAGCTATCAAAATTATTAAAATACAACAATAACAACAACCAAATAATAAAGGCGTAAATATACGTAAATGGTAACTTTTCATACATATCATCTGTGTAACTAAGTTCAAAACTTTCGATAAGTTTAATATCATGTATTGAAACAAACAAATCTATTAAAACAGAACAATAAATGTTAATTTCCATATTTATCTTTAACGGCAGAAAAAGTTCATTCATTGGAATAAGTTAATTATCATAAACTTACGATTTCTTTTTGCTTTTTTGTAAAACTTTTTGATCCACTTGTGTGGCTATATTTCTATTGCTTTTTACTATCAATCCCAATCTATTCTCTTTCCTGTCATAAAAAATAATTACGTATATGATAGAAATATAAATATTACCAACTGAAACCATAAAACACTTTCATCATTTCATTATATTATACAAAGTTATAAACTAGTACCTCTCTTTTTCTTGAGAACCAAAATCTAGCCAGTTGTTCATATTGCCACCTAATCACATTACGGGGTAGATTTTACATCATTGCCTCTACAGTAGTATTTCGATCGAAAAAAATATTCTTCAAACTATGCTTATAATCTTTCCATTTCTTTCCCAATGATTGAAGCACAAATGAAGTTAGTATTTCAAGTACAAATCTTGACTGTAATAATGCAATAAAAAAAGTTTGAATAAGTAAAAAAAATGTAAAATAAAAAATTTGAATATATCTAATTAATTATACTAATACCTCAATAAAGTTTAACATATCAGCTTTAACTTCTTCTGGAACATTATGCCATGTTTCATAATGAATAGGTAATTTCATTCCATTACGAGTTAGCATGCCTAGAAAATAGTTGAGCCTCTTCACCAATTGGTTGCTTATCAGAGTTTGCAGACACTACAATACGCTCACTCTTCAAAGTTGTCCAACCTCTAGTCCTCCGTTGATCATTGTTATTAACTGCAACAAATATAAAATATATTTGTAAAATCGTAATACTTTTATCATTATCTTGAATTCTAAAATTGGAGTATATCATACCTGCATTCAAATTTAAAGCATAATCAATTGATGGGGTACTATCTAAACCCGGACCTCCCGTATTGCTAGATCCAATATTGGTTGAAGGGTTAGAAGTGACGGAGTTAGATCCAATAGTACGTTCATTTGCCTTCAAAGGATTCAGTCTATAGCCAATATCTATAGGTGTCGCAGACGGTTCTGAACTAATATCTCTGATATATTTTCCTTTCAACCTACTTCTCCACATTACAGCTTACCTACATCATAAAAGCAAATATAAAAAAAATGTTAGATCAGAAGATATATAAAGACATTTTCAATTTAAGAAATCAAAACCTATGATATATAAAGAAGATATTGATTTAATTAAATCAAAATATAATGTATGATTTAAAAGACTAATTATACAATAGCGAATGTGACATTATTTACATACTATTATTTACTGCATTAAGTCTTAAACACTTGAATTACAAATTATAGGTGCACGGAATCATGGTTCGTAAATGTCTTCAGTAACATTTTCACAGACTCACTGAGCGTAGGTACCGGAGATATTCTCATCCAAGTTTTGTTCAGCAAAATGATAACATTCAGTTCCATGTTCAACATCATCTTTGGTATCTAACCCATATCAAATAAGTCCTTAGGTGTGTTTCAAAGAACAACAAACCAACCCAATTCTTTCGAATCTTTAGAGTAAAATACTAGTTTGACTTGAGATGAAAATACATAAGGTTCATCGATGAGTTGTTGTTCAGTGTGAATTAATCAAGAAAAATTCACAAGTGTAAATCCGTACTAATCTTTCTTAAAACCTCTTGCAATATTCACATCAGCCCTATCACACTGAAATAAGACAACTTTTCACTTGTCATAATAATCCAACTCAATGATGTTATTAATCATACCATAATAGTCAACATTTTCCTCTAAAGGGTTTGTGTCCCTAGCATTAGCATAGCTAGTAGTTGATGAAGTCACAACAATTCTTAAATTTTGTGTACTTCTAAATCTCTTACGAAATTTTATGTGAAATCTAAATCCATTGATGATGAAACCTTTGTATCGTTTCACAATTTGGTTTGAACCGTGAAAAAGACACTTCATCTTTTCACTAACAAGCTTTCCACTCCAAACCTATAAAAGAGGAATAAATATATATATATATGTTATTAATGTTATTTTTACCGTAAACATTCTATGTAGATAAAAAATAATGGGAAGTATGGCATTACTTACAGTTGCTCCTAACCATTCATGAAAGTTTTCAGCGAACAACTTATCAACCTTTTGAGGGTTTGATCATTGATAATGTGCTAAACAACTTATGTGCGAAACAATTCAATTGAGTCATGATGAAAAAGAACATATCGATGTGCTTGTGTCCAAGATTTATCATCTAACTCCATCAATTCAGCTTTGTCTATGGACTGTCCAAAACTTTGAAAAAGATAATTGTAGGCTGAGTCTATATGCTGCATACTAACATTTCTTGAAGGTCTATTAAATCTCATTTCAACATCTTTCAAATAACGAGAACAAAATGTCATACACTCTTCTGTGAAATATTCTTCAGCAATAGAACCTTTCGGATAGCATTTATTGTGACAATAAGAGTTTAACCTCTCAAAAAACTTGTAGCATAAAACATTAGTCATATGTTATTTTAAGTAGATTGGCTTGATAATCAATAAAAACGTAATCAATCTATGAACAAATAATACATTTCAATATGATACATACATCGATAATAAATAGACCCATCGACCTTTGCTTCATATGAAAGGTGGATAACCAAATGCATCATAATAGTGAAGAAGTTTGGAGGGAATATCTTTTCTAAATGGCATAAAGTAATCGCGGCTCGATCTTGAACTTTGCCAAGCTCTTCCACATTCATACATTTCTAACATAGAGATTTAAATATGTTACTCAATTCAATTACCACAGAAGTCACTTGCTTTGACATTGATGAACGTAAAGCAATTGAAAGTAAATTTTGCATCAAAATGTGATAATCATGTGACTTTAATGAAGAAAGTTTTCGTTCCTTCATATTCATACATTTTGATATATTTGACGCATAGCCATCCGAAACTTTAACATTTTTCAAAACCTTGCAAAACACATCTTTTTCAGCTTTAGAAATCCCAAAACAAGCAACAGGTAATTGATATTTGCCTTAGGAAGCAACATTGGATGAAGGTCTGGATGAATCCCCATATCAACTAGGTTAAGCCAACTCTTTAAGTCATCCTTGGATCTTCTATTCACATTAAGAATTATCCCCATAAAATCTTCGTAAACATTCTTCTCTATGTGCATCAAATCAAGGTTATGGCATAATAAATTATATTCCTAATAAGGTAACTCAAAAAACATACTTTTTTCCACAAGTCATACTCATTGAGGTCATCTACTTTATCATCCTCTTCATCACTTTAAACATTAAGATCACCAACTTCTGTATAACTATCACTAACTTGCGTAATACGAGGCCAGACACCTTCAAAGATGTCCCTCACTCTTTTTCTTGATTGAGTTATTTTTTCATATGTGAAATTAATATCTTTTAACTTTGACAAGATATTAGACCCCTTAATGAGTAAAGGCGATCTCCTGAACTCTTTAGTTCCATCAAAAAGATATTTTTGAAATCTAAATCGATGATTATCATCTAACCATCGATGATGTCCCATATAACAAAATTTCTTACCATTACGTAACCACGTCAAACATGTCTGTACAACACAACATGGACAAGCATAATAACTTTTTGTACTCCAACCAGATAAATTCGCATAAGTAAAAAAATTATTGATAGCCCATAATAAAGCAGCATGTATATTGAAGTTCTTTGCTTTTGATGCATCATAGGTCTCAACTCCTTCTCATAATTGCATTAACTCTTTAATAAAAGGTTGTAAGTAGATGTCTATATCATTACCCGAACCTTTTCTCCCAGGAATTATTATAGACAATATAAATTACTGTTGTTTTATAGCAATCCATGGTGGTAAATTATAAGAAATTAATACAACTGGCCAAATACTATAAGAAGTACTCATCATTTAGAATAGGTTGAATCAATCATATGCCAATCTAAGCATAACATTTCGAAGATCAGATGTAAAGTCTAGAAATCTAGAATAAAATGACTTCCATGCCAAAGAATCTATAGGATGCCTCAATGATCCATCATTCATCTGCTTCTCATGATGCCACCTCATTAAATCTGTAATTTTGGAAGACATGCAAAGTCGTTAAAGTCTTATTATTAATGGGAAATAACGTACAATCTTAACAGACTTCTTTTTTACACATACCTCATCACCATCATCATTCAACCTTTCATCGAGGTTTTTGTCGACCCAATGAGAAAGACCTCACAAATGATAAGATTCTTGATTTTTTTTATCTTTCCAATACAATATGCAATCATTGGGACAACTATGAATTTTTTCATATCCGAGACCTAAATCCTTGATCATCTTCTTTGATTCTTTATAAGATTTAGAGATTTTTGCAAAAGAAAACATTTTTTTCATAAATTGTAATGATAAAGTCAAAGAGTTTCCCGTCCATCCACATAAATATTTCAAGTGAAAAAAAAGAACACAGAAAGACAACCTTGAATTCTTCGATCCCTTAAAAATTTTTTCATTCATCTCCTCAAGTAACCTATAAAACTTTAATGCTTCTCTTCTAGGTTGTTGGTCATGTACACATATCCCAGGTTCACCAAATTCATGCATTTCAACATTGAACTGATTAAATCCTTCATTTTAGAGAGAAAGATTACAAAAATTTTGGTTATGAATGTTAAAAGTATCTTGCAATATGCCTTCAATGTCATCTACTATAAAAAGATTATGTTGGTGATAGGAGCCTTTGATGTTGAAAGAACTATAATGGAAGACCTTGACAGTACAGACTCTCTATGAAAATACCAATTAACATATCCCAATAAAAATCAAATACAAATTAAATGCTCATAAATAACTTGACGCATTTGCCACTCAATATTAGCACATTTCACACATTGGCATAATATCATATTATCTTCACTTGTATTCTCAAATGCAAAATTAAGAAAATTTTTCACTCTATCTCTATACTCTTAACTTAATCTTGACTTTTGCATCCAACTCTTATCCATTTATTAGTTGCTACATTATCAGACCAAATGTATATAAATAATTAATATAAAAATGAACATGCACAATTATATAGTTTACTATGTTTTAAACAAAAGATAATAACAAGACCAGTACTTACATAAAATGATAACTCCTTGTTGTGAAGTAATTTATCAACTACCAGATATTATGATTGTTAAAACTCTGTTGTTAACATAGACAGTACCCAAGAGTATTTGTAGTTGGGGTTAACATAAGGTGAAATAAGGTGGGTTTTGTAAAAAAAATTTTTCACTAAAAAAAAAATCGCGAAATACAAAATCTAAAAGAATAGTCGAATGAATTAAAAGCTAGAGTTAATAAGTTATGAATAGTCAAAATACGATTCTAAAAGACAATGCTCGAATACTAAAAGCAGAAGGAAAGGCAAAGTAAATTATACTTGGTCTGGAAAGAGAAATAGTATAATAATTAAGATGAAGCTTGAAGTTAGTGATTGGATGCGCTAAGTTTGGGAAGAGTTTTATTAGACAGGATTATGGAAGGCATTTACTAACAAAAAATGCTAACAATAATTCCCTTCTAAATATTTTTTGAATATAATATAAGCACCTTGAACATATCGCCACACAAATTTTAACACAGTTATTAAAGGCGTATATTCAAGAAAGACGCCTTTAATAATTTTTATCATAGTTTGTACATAATTAGTGAAGGCGGTTGCAGAAAACAACGCCTTCAATAATTTTTCAAAAAACATTTTCTCAGATTATTAAAGGCGTCTTTTATTATGACATGCTTTTAATATACCACGATGGTTATGGAAGGCGTTTATTCGAAAAGGCACATTCAATATACCTTTAAACTTAGTAATCCATTACTAAAAGCGTTTGTTAATAGCAGATGCCTTCAAAATTCTCACTAAAAATTTTGAGAATTATTAAAGGCATCTTCTACTGTAAAATACCTTATATATACCGTCACACAAATTCTAACATTGTTATTGAAGGCATATATCCAAGAAAGATGCCTTTAATAATTCCTATCACAGTTTGTATATAATTATTGAAAGTGGTTGCAGATAACAACGCCTTTAATAAATTTTTTTTTTAAAATTAGATTATTAAAGGCGTCTTTTATTATAAAACGCCTTCAATAATTTGTTATAAACTTTGGAAATCCATAATTATTAAAGGTAATTTTTTACTGAGAACACCTTTTATAATTTTTAAGGATTAGAAAAGGCATTTTTTTTATGAAATACACCTTTAATAAGTTGGTTGGACAATTTTAAAGGCTTATAATTAAAGGTATTTTTTTCGTAAAAAAATACCTTCAATAATCTCCAATAAAATTTTCAGGTGATTATTAAAGGCGTTATTCCATGAAAATACCTTTAATAATTAATTTTATATTCATTTCCCTACCTTGAACATAGGAATTTACAGAGGGCTCGTACATAGAACGATTAAAAGCTACATTATTCAACCAAATAAACCAAACCCTTAAACACATTTCTAGCAAACCATTACTTTCTTTCTCCCATTTGTCGCCATCGACCTTTAACAAATCATTGTTGTGAACCTCTATTTTAATCGGTAAGTCTTTTTTTTTTAGTTTACTATATTATTTACCATATTCAATAGAGAATTTTTGTTTTTTTTAGTTCCTTAATATTGACATATGCATTTATATATTTTCATTAACATCACCCTCAGCATAGTCATCCAAGATTCTATTCATATTGCGAGTATGTTGTTTCTATGAAGTACACATTAAATATTATGGTTTGCTAAACCTTGTTGATTGATATTGTATTGTCGAATGGTATTGTATGATATTGGAGGTCTAAATAATATTTCATGCTAAATGGTTTGCTGAACCTTGTTGTCTGATATTGTTTTGCTGAATGGATTTGAATGAAATTAGGGGGCTGAATGGTGTTTCTGAGTGCTTTGTTAAAGGGTGTGTATGAGCACATTGCTGAATGGTGTGCTAAATGCTATTTTTGTACATAGTATGATATTGGTTGTATTAAATTAAGTATAATGATCAATTTAGAGGATCATATTGTGTAATTCCTATAATTATTATCAATATTACAGGTAACATCATTCTCCTTTTAATGAACATATAGAAGAAAGAAGTGTAGGCCAAAAAAGAAAGGGAAGGGGCCCAAATAAACAAATCAGAGTGACTAACACAAAAATTCATGTTGACTTCAATCAAACTTCATTTAGATTTAGAGAGCTCAAGGCAAGACAATTTACGAATAGATTTAGATTCATTGACCCCAACTTCATTAGTGAGCAAAGTGGCACAGTCGCGTATCGTGCTAATCATGTGATCTTATGCATGAAAAGACCAACTGATTATTATTTGCTCCCGTATAATGCGCAATAAACTATATTCCAACCTTAATTACTCCAACATGCTCCATTCTATGATCTGATGTGTATTCTGAGTATATCATTGTTATTATTTTACAATCGTCATTGGGTGCTTATTGTGATTGACACCAAATCCTTAACGTCATACTTTTTTAATTTAGTTAATCTAACGGCGATGCCTAACGTCAATATTCAAACTTTTATAAAAAGGTATTATAGTACTTTATTATATTATATATGTTCTGTTTCTTCATAAGAAATTTTATTTATGTTCCCACTAATTTGTTTCTTTTCAATTTAGGGTAATATCTGCATTGAATAAGAAAAAAAAATCGAAATGGGTGTCATTGCTGGTAAATGTCAAATTTATTCTTTTAATGCTGAGTTTATTTAGATAAATATTTTTTAAACTGACTCAATTTAATTTTCAGGTATCTTGTCAACCCGGTAATACTGAATGTGGATATTATATCCTTCGTTTTATGCGAGAGATAGTGTTACATAATTTTATGACCACACCATTCAAGGTTAGTATAAATTTTATAAACTCGTTATATATTCAAAAAAATAAAATGGTACATTATGTTCTCATTTCTTAACATTTACTTCTTATATATTTTTTTAGTGGGATGGTAAAGAAAGCTTCATAGAAGAGGAGCTGGATGCAGTCTGTAAAGAATAGTGTGATTATATATTGTCATTTATCAGTGTTAATAAACTTTTAGGTTAGACATTGTTGGTTGAATGTAAATATATATGGAATAAATTGTTATAATGTTTTTAACATGCCATGTTGAATGGAAACTGTAAGTTTGTACATTGGGGGTATTGGTTTAATATTATTGTTATACTTAATAAGAATACACTATGTATACTTAATAAATTATTGAGTATGATTATTTCAAAAAACTATATTAATATGACAACGTTATCAGTTTTAATTTCAGATGTTTGGTCAATTTTTTGAAATACAACAATGTTCATTATGCAAATTCCAAAATGTAATTCATAGTATCAAATATATAAACCAAATGTTTTCTGGGTATAAATATACAACTAACAACAAATATTTTTCTGTGCATAAACCTACAACTGACTTCACATATAAAGTATCAATTATGTCTTTTTTATGCGATTAATGAAGGCGTTTTTAGCAAGAAAATGCCTTCAATCACCCATAACAGAAAACATTAAAGGCATTTTTTACCAAAATCACCTTCAATAATCCTCCCAGAAAATTATTGTCTGGAATATTAAATGTATTTTGGGCAAAAAATAATACCAACTAAAAATTAATCGAATGGATTATGAAGGATGTTTTCCTACGAGTTATGCCTTCAATAATCCCTAACAAAATATTTATGAAAATATTTTTGGATATAGCCGCCTTCAATAATCTAACCATTAAAATTTATCGTTGGAAATATTAAAGGCATTTCGAGCCAAAACACCTTCAACCATCCCATCAAAGTTTTGTCTATGAAATATTGAAGGCATTTCTTACAAAATTACCTTTAAAAATAAAAAAAAAATTCTAATTGGATTATAGAAGGCGAGTTTGGCCAAAAACACCTTCAAGAATCAACTCCATATTTTTTCTATCGATTATTAAGGACGCAAAAAATGCCTTCAATATTCTATGAAAATTTTTTTAAAGCAATTGGTGAAGGCGTTTTTGTTAAGAAAATGCCTAGAATAATCAATAACAAATAATCTATGCCTAAACCCAAAAAAAGGCTAAAAGATGGATTGAACGAACAACCTTATGGTAAACATCCGTATGATCCAAACAATTTGATAAGCTTAATATTGAATGTATTTATGAAGAAAATAAATTCAATAAGCCTAGAAAAATTTTTGGTCCAAATATTAAAGGCGTTTCTTGAAGACAATGCCTTCATTAATCTCATACAATTTTTTATGACGTAATTATTGAAGGCATTGTCTGCCAAAAATATGCCTTAACTATTCATCGAAATTTTTAATAAAAAATATTCAAGGTATTTTAGTCGAGAAACGCCTCTAATATCAAGCCTTGGGTGGCGTTTATAAGTAACAACGTAGCTATTTGAATATTTAGTGGTGTTTGGATAATAAATACCTAAAGCTTTATAAAAACACGGAAGCTAGCGGTGTTTGTAAGTGAGAGACCGCTACAAAACTGTCGTTAATACGTCATTTTGCTATAGTGATTAAAAGGGAATACATTCAATTAGGTAATCAATTACATATAAATAAAAAAGACTGGTGATGATTATGTGTCTTGTATCTAATGATCAAGTTTTTGGATTTGTTGTTATAACACCATATCCACACATAATCATATTCTCGAATTTAGTTCTGTAATGTTTCTCAGAACTTATTTTTAAAAGAGTTTTAATGAAGTTTATCATTTTTTTTAAAAGAATAGATTTAATTAAGAGATCAATCATATCTAACAAAAATATTAATGATGATTCTTCTTTTTGTATATAAAAATCAAATTTTAGACTTTTGCATGTTACGACTAAAGGTGCTACGAGATTAAAGGAAAGTTTAAAAATGGTAAGGGGGAGAAATATTGGCATAAAAAAGGTTGGAATTAATTGGTTAACTTTTGTTGATGATTAAAACACAAATTTTTTTTTTATCAAATTACTGTGCAAATGAGACAATAGAAAAAAGAATTTTGAGAATTAACAAAGATACTATGGAAAGGTTAAATGAAGTAATATCAAAAAAGTGTTTTGTGTAATTTTTGTAAGGAGTTATTTCAGAATGGTGCTAGTAGGAGTTAGGATGAAGTCATGGACCATGTCTCTATGTTGATTACTGATGGTGATAATAAGTAGCTAGTGAAGGAGGTCAGTGATTATACGTAAATACATTTCCGATTTCATTGTATAAAAATTGGTCTATGTATACGGATGAATCTAAATGTGGATAATTTATCAAAAATATAAGTTTACGTGATGGAAACATTATAGAGAATGCATATCTGCATATTTAAAAGTGGGTTGTGAGAAGGCATGTAATTGAATGTGGTTGAAGAATTACAAAATAATTTTTATCACGAATACTAAACGTAATTCATTTTACGAGTAATTTTATAACATAAAATGTGGTTGTTATAAACAAAATTATAGTTGTAAATAAAATTTCTCAATAAACTTTTTCAGTATCAATGCTTAGTTGACTCTAAAAAAAATGGAGCAAAACATTAAATTGTATTCCTATTATGTCATAATTAAGGAAGTAAATGCACATCAGGAACATTGCAATCAAATTGTTGACTTTTAGCGATGAAAAAATTAGATGGTTGGCTTTTTTTTTTTTTTAATGTAAGCAAAATAAGAAGTTGGACCATTTGGAAGATGTATATCAAAATCAAGAATTTTTGGCCTCTAGAGTATTAATAATTTCACATAAAATATTAAAATTTTGTTTCTAAGTCAACCATATATTTGCATTAATGTTATTCTTTGTCAAAGTTGTTATTAGGTGATGACCATCTTTGAAACAAGTTGAGTGGGATTTGAATCGATCAAGATCTCTTTGAAGAGGTCATGTGGTATCCATGATTGTGAATTTGTTTATCAATATACAAGAGAAAAAATTCCTGTGTCCTCAATTTAGTTTATGCTAGAAAACACTTTAAATAAGTCGAAAAAATAATTATAATTAGGAGTTAATTATATTTATCATCCATAATCTTTATGTTATATTTTCATCCATAATGTTTAAATTTTAAAATTTTCACACTACCTTCTATAAATATTTTAAATTATTCACTTCATATGACAAAATATGTCACAACAAAGCCACGTCGATGATCAGATGGCCAAAAAATGACCCTTTGACTTTTTAAACTAAATTTTATGTCATGTAGACATTTACGTGGCATTGACGAGACATATTCATGCGACCATCTTTTAATAATTTTGCTGGGAATGAGGCTTGAAAAATTGGAAAAACAGATAGACGTCACTTTCACGTTAACATTTTGACTTCACCCTTTTAATTCTTTTACAGTAAATTTGGGACAGAACAAGTATTATTTTTTTTTATAATTTAAAGAGATATTATGGAGTAGAAAGTATATCCACCAAAATAGATAGATTAAAAATTATATGCTCAAATATTCAAACAAAAAATTATATGCTCAGAGATCATGTATATTGGATGAGTTCTCGCAGAATTCAAATTTGTAAGAATTTAGATATGTAATTTGTTTTTTTACGTGAGTTAAATAAATAATGATCGGGGATTAAATGATAAATTATAAATTAAAAAAAATTGGTATGTTCTGTTTCTGAAAATAATTGGACCTGATACATAGGAATTTACTTCTTCCATGGGAATGCTTGATCTTAATCAAATTGCAACTAAATGTGCAAACAATAGTCGTCAATCCCTTTGGGAGACAAGTCATATCAATTAATTAGTGCGAAGAAAAGGATGAGGACCTTGACTTCCATAGCAGACTTGTTTAAACCACTGAGAGATTAGTTTTCGGAAACTAACATGCCATTTCTGAACCTTTGAATCTCAAAGATGGCCTTATCCAAATGGATTGCCATTGTTCTTTCTTACCTTACAACTACCACTATAGTTCTTGCCCATGTTTCAACTTCGGAAACTAAATTAGCCACAGCATCCTCACTAGAATTAGAAGCACAAGCTCTTCTCCATAGTGGTTGGTGGAGTAGCTATAGGAAGGACATTTCACAACGTTGTGAATGGCCTGGTTTATCATGCAATGGTGCTGGAAGCGTCACCAAAATGGACGTTCGACTATTTTTTGTTGATGACAAATTTGAAAAGTTAAATTTCTCTTGCTTTCAAAACCTTGTCTATCTTAATGCAGCTTTCAATGGAATTATAGGCAACATTCCGCCTCAAATAGGTGTGCTATCATCACTAAAATTCCTCGATTTGAGTTTCAATAATCTAAATGGTGAGTTACCCCTTCTTCACTTGGAAAACTCACTAAATTAAAGGTTCTGAATGTTTCCTATAATTTGATTGAAGGTTATATCCCCCTAGAATTGGGAAACTTGAAGAGATTGGTGTCTCTACAATTGGACAATTGCAGAATTATAGGTTCAATCCCTTCCACCCTAGGAAACTTAACCAAATTGAAACATTTGGATTTAAGTCTCAACCAAATATATGGGACACTCCCTCCAACTTTTGTTGGTTTGATCGGTTTGGAAGTTTTGGATGTCACTTCAAACAAGATCAGTGGTTTCATTCCATCAGAAATAGGTCACTTGATGAATTTGTCTAAATTAGTTCTCACTGATAATAAGCTCATAGGTCCAATCCCTTCATCGTTGTGTGATTTAGTGAATTTGAGCTATTTGTTCCTAGATTCTAATCTTTTACATGGTGCAATCCCTCGTGGAATAAGGAACATGAAGAACTTGATTGAATTACATCTCAGTAATAACAACTTCATGAGCCTGACTCTTTCATCACTTACTAGTCTATCCAATTTGAGCATTTTGTACCTCGACTCAAATTTTTTACATGGTCCAATTCCTCATGAAACAGGAAATATGAAGAATTTGGTCGAGTTAAGTCTTGCTCATAATTGTTTAGAAAGTCCATTACCCAAAGAAATAAGGAATTTGAAAGGTTTGAGATACTTGAACCTCTCTAAAAACAAATTGTCCGGACCTATTCCGGATCAAATTGGGGTTTGCTCAAATTTACGAGAATTGTATTTGGGAAACAACCGTTTTAATGGAGCTATTCCTTGACAATTCTTTGAATGCTTAGATGTTATTGATTTAAGCCATAACTTCATAAGTGGAGAACTGCCTCGGCAGCTTGTGATTTCATACTTGAAGGTCTTGGATCTCAGCTACAACAATCTGACAGGACCGATCCCTAAATATCTCCTTTCCCTGGAAAGTGTCAACTTGTCATATAATTCTCTAAAGGATCCAATTCCTGAACTTGCTAGTTACTGCTTCCCGCCTGAGTCATTCAGGGGAGATTTGGTTTGGAGTAGGCCATTTTGACTTGGGCCGAACCAAATATATTTGTGTGTTTTTATTCTTGATTTGAGCTTGTTATTTTGTGTGTGGTTGCTGCGCGTGGGTGTTGTTTTTTCCCAACAAGTGGTATCAGAACGAGGTTCGAGGTTCGTGGGTCCAAGAGATCGTGAAGCAGTGTTTGAAGATATCTGAAGAAGATATGTCTGGTATGTCTATGCCTAAGTTTGAGATTCCGTTATTTGATGGAAAGAGTAATTTTATGTTATGGCAAAGTACGATTCAAGATCTGTTAGTACAACAAGGGTTGGATCAGGCATTAGAGAGTAGTAAGCCTGAAGGAATGTCTGATGCTAATTGGAATAGGATTCAGAATAAAGCCGTTAGTACTATTAGATTGGCGCTAGAGAGTACTCCGAAGAGTTTGTGGGATAAGCTTGAAGGTATTTATGCTTCGAAGTCGTTGACTAATAGATTATGTTTGAAGATGGATCTGTATTCTCTGAAGATGGAAGAAGGTATGAGTCTTCATAATCACCTGAATGAGTTTAATAAATTGGTTTCTCAATTGCTAGCGATTTCTGTTGATGAGTTAAAAGATGAAGAGAAGGCTTTAATTTTGCTGTCATCTTTGCCCAAGTCTTATAGGCCTTTAGTTCAGATTGTGTTGGTAGGCAGGTCTACTTTGAAGTTGGATGATGTGACTGCCCTATTGCGTGAGAATGAAAGGTTTATGGGAGTTCAGAACTCATCACCTGAGGGGAGTACAGTAGTTGTTGAGGGTTTTGATCGAGGGAGGACTCAAAAGAGGATTGATGGATCAAGATGGAGATCTAAGTCAAGAGACAGAGATTACAGTGACGTAGAATGTTATTATTGTGGTGAGAAGGGACATATCCAAGTGCGCTGCAGGAAGCTGAGAAGGGATATGGCTGCTTTCAAAAGGGCGAATGATGAGAAGAAATCAGATGAAGAAAAGAGTGATACTGTTGCTGTCTTGTCTGATGATGATGTTGTTTTGACAACTTGTGTGGATGAGACCCTAACTTTGAAAAGTGATAAAGGTTGGGTTTTAGATTCAGCTGCTACAGTTCATGTTTGCAATGATAGGAGCTGCTTTGTGGAGTTGAATGAGAATGAAAAGTATGGGGATATTGTGGTTGCTAACAAAGAAAAGGTACAGATTCAAGGCATTGGGAGTGTTCGCCTTAAATCTCACAATGGTGTTATTAGGACACTTTGTCATGTAAGGTATGTACCAAATTGTCACTACAATTTGATTGCTTTAGGTGAGTTAGCTTCTCGGGGTACACATATTATGGTAGTAATGATTGGTTGAAAGTGTATAAGAATGGTAGTGTGATTCTACAAGGGAATAGGGTCATTCACTTGTACATGTTTGATGGAGACTCAGTTGCTGAGATGCCTGTGATGAAAGAAAAGAAGAAAGGTAAGCATGTTAGCTTTGCAGATACTGTTGAAGTGTTTGGAGATTCAAGTCAAGGGAGGATTTGTTGGGATTTGTCTTGAATCTCAGAATCCCACATCGAAAGTTAAGTGAGTTTGAGTTTGTCTTGTATCCCACATCGGGAGTTTAGTAAAGGTATAAAGGGTTTCACCCTTATAAATAAGATGTTTTGGTTTTAGTTTAATAACCCCAGAGAGTTAGACACCAAGAGAATAGCTAAGTGAGTAGGCTATTAAAGGGTGTGAGTAAGGAGTTTTAGGAGACTTTTCTCATTCTAAAAGTCTCACAATTGTAAAGATTTATTTGATAGTGGATTTGGTTTGGAGTAGGCCATTTTGAGTTGGGCCGAACCAAATATATTTGTGTGTTTTTATTCTTGAGCTTTTTGGGTTTTTCCAACAAGGATTTGTGTGGAAACATTACAGGCTTCTCTCCTCGCCCTCAATCTCACACACATGTTCGAAAAGCTTTGGAAATCATCCTTCCGGTAATTGTTTTTATTGCATTCGTATCAAGTGGAGTCGTGTTCGCCTTCAAATGTAGACGCAAAAACGATAAATCTGATCTGAATGCAACAAGAAATGGAGATTTGTTCTCAATATGGAACTATGATGGGAGAATTGCATTTGAAGACATCATTGAAGCAACAGAAGACTTCGACGTTCGATATTGCATTGGAACTGGCTGTTATGGTAGTGTTTATAGAGCACAATTGCCAAGTGGGAAGGTCGTTGCCTTGAAGAAACTTCATCGTCTAGAAGCAGAGGTGCCGGTTTTCGACAAGAGTTTCAGGAATGAGGCAAAATTGTTGACAGAAATACGACACAAGAACATTCTGAAGCTTCATGGTTTTTGTCTCCATAAACGTAGCATGTTTTTGATAAATGAATACATGGACAGAGGAAGCTTATTTTGTGTCTTGAGAAATCAAAATGAAGCTGTGGAGTTGGATTGGATCAAACGAGTAAACATCATTAAAGCAACTGCTCA
Source organism: Durio zibethinus (assembly GCF_002303985.1). The sequence continues at coordinate 18,357,152 of NW_019167938.1, read as the reverse complement.
CGCTTTGTCTTACTTGCATCATGATTACAATCCACCAATTTTTCATCGAGACATTTCGAGCAACAATATTCTGTTGAATTCTGATTTAGAGGCTTTTGTCTCTGACTTTGGCACAGCTAGACTCCTTGATCCTGATTCATCCAATCAAACAATGCTTGTTGGAACATTTGGATATGTTGCCCCAGGTTAAGTTTTCTACCTTTGCTTTATCCAATTAAACAATCCTTGATATATTCTTGAGTAAATTACACTTGTTTGATATTTCATTTTCATCCACAAATTTTAAATTCAATATATTAATCCACGATTTTCAAAATTATTCTAAGTTCATTCATTCTGTATACTACCATTAAAATATGATAAGGAACGTCATACAACAAAAAAAACAAAAAGGTGAACCCGTTTGATTTTTGAGTTGAAATTTGTGACATATTTTGTTGAACTTTTAACAATGGTGAAAGAATTGATGGATTTCAAACATTTTGAAATGTTGTAGATACAAATTTTGAATTGTAAATATTGCAGATGAAAATGAAATATTATACAAAAAAATCACAAATAATTAGTGCATTTTACTTGTCAATAGATATATAATTTATTAGTAAAACGTTAGATTCTTAATTTCAATAATTAAGATTCAGTTTTTGACAACTCTAAATATAATAAAATTATTATTGCATTTTACTGATATATTCTTACTTCGAGTTCTTCTAATGTTTTAATGCAGAACGTGCCTACACTATGATCGTCACAGAAAAATGTGATGTCTATAATTTTGGTGTATTAGCTTTGGAAACACTAATGGGAAAGCATCCAGGGGAGCTTTTATCATCACTATCCTCACCATCAGCTAATTCCCACGATATAATGTTGAGTGATCTATTAGTTCCACGCTTATCACCTCCCAGGAATCAGGTTGTAGCGGCAGACATCGTCGTCGCTGCTACCCTAGCCTTGGCATGCTTAGATTTGAAGCCTAAATCAAGACCAACGATGAAGTGCGTGTCTCAAGTGTTTCTTTCTTGCCAAAGACCCTCGGCGAAGCCTCTGCATACAATCTCCCTGTTGCAACTCAAGGCCCATGAAATGTTCATGGAAGGTGACGATCAAAGTAGTCCACCACGAATTTCAGGCCAAGAAAGCAATTTGATCAATGTGTCTTCTTCAGCTTAAGCTCTAATGCTACCATATTTTTGAATGATGCATTTTTTACAATTTGGTATGTTCAGTTAGCTCTCTTATTTACTTGAAAATGGAGATGATAAAAATGTTAAAATGGTGTTTTAAAAAATGGTTTCCAGCAAACTTACATTCAAGTTGAATTTCTTTACTTATTATCAATTGACTTTAAGTTTAAAGTTTAATATGATATTAGAATCAAATTATATTTTCTCATTCTTACCTGTTATCCCTTTTAACCTTATCACGTGATAAGCATAAACGTCTATCTTTGCCTACATGCAATAGATGTCTGTTAAGTGATATTATCCTACATTTATTAAATATTATATTTCTTATGATTTTATATTCAAGTTAATATTAGATTAAAAATTTTAATGAAAAGAATCAAACTGGAACTTCAATCACAAATTAGGTTTACATGTCTCTCCTGAAGATTGTTTATTATTCAGGGGCTAGAACACAATGACAAATCTGGTTCCTCAAATCTTGGATAATTCTATAAAGTAGTGAATTCTTATAATTGAAATGCAACCAGAAAAGGATCCATGCATCCAAGTTCAGAGAAAGAAATGTTCTTTTCATGCAGCAGTAGCTTGACATCATGGTGAATAACATACCAGTAAATAAAAATTAAACCACACCAAAAAAAATTTTGCTACTTTACAATCAAAACCAAGTGAAGAATAAACGCATATAACTTTACAATGTAGTCACAAATGAATTTGACCCCAAATGAAAAGGGTTAAAAAGAATGAAGCCAGCCTGTTAGTGCAACAAAGCGTACTGCCAGTGCTGGATGAATCAAATTACAATGTTCTGAAGAAAATGCCCTAAATCATTGAACAAATACCCCCGAATATGGGTGAACAATGTACTATTGCTCTACCAAGAAACCAAATCTCTGAACCTGAGATGAAAGCAAAAGCAAAAGATATTGTTTAAGATTTGGAAAGCATGAGTTATGTATCACCTGAGATGAAAGCAAAAGCAGTGTTTCAAGATGCTTGGTATCACCTCATGTTATTGGTTTAAATGTTAATCAGCTTGCCGCTGGAATAGAATGAAAGAATTTTTCCTGTTTTAATCCAAGATATGTATAATTATGTGTGCAACTTTGTTTAGCTTTTAGAGTGCAGCCCCTACTATAATAAGATAAGATTGTTGGTGACAAATCAATATCTGCTTTAATCAACGTTAGCTTTTGTCAAGCTTTGTGGCATGTTTACATTATGTTAAAGTCACGTCAATTTTATTAAAGGCACTTTGATAAAAGGAAAGAAATCCTATCTCTTCTTTATTAAAGCTACTTTATAAAATTATCGTACTATTTTGTTTGTATTTCTTTATCTCATAGTCATGGACCCCTAGGACATATTAGGTCCCATTCATTTACTTTTCTATACTTATTTAAGATGTAACTCCTTTGTTGTGAAAGCATACTATCTACTTTCCCAACTTCTCTTGTAAGAAACTTTTGTGAAATATAAAGTATGTTTCTTTGTGAAATATAGAGCATATGTTTCTAAATTTCTCTCTTCTGGCTACTCATTTACATTCCCATCTTAGTCTTAAAAGTAGTTCTTAACCTTTATATATGGTTTACAGTAATACGAGTTAGTGTACTCTACAGTTGCCACAATATTATGGATCATTTGCATTAGAATTCTTGGAGAGTTGTAAATCGACCATTGATTCGCTTAACAAAGAAAAGTTACTATGCCAAGGAAGGTAGAATTTCATAAAAATCAGGCCACCAGCTCGACATCATGCTAGGAGGGCATTTAGTTTTGAGAGCCGGCCAAAATACCTTGACCTTATGCCTAAACTATGGACTGCCTACGTTTGGTATCTCATTAAGGAAGGCAATCGATCCTCATTGAATGGTTTCCTTTTACTTGTGATCAAATTTGATTGTGATAGTGCCATCTAGGTTTGTGGTGTAGAGTGTCATCTAGATTTATAGTGTAGGAAGTTTCATAGTGTTGGATTGTTTCATTTTGGTTCCAAGGATTTTGATAACTTGTTGTCCATGACTAAGGAAGTAGGGCGGGCATCAAGTTCTTCATTTGATATCTGTTTTGGAATGTGAATACATCAGGAGTTCTTGTGAGCAACTTCTAGCCTTATAAAGACTACATCACTAGTGTTAGGCATAAGAACAAGGTATGCTAGCCATTGCTCATGACTAAGCCCCCTCCTGCCATGAAGTTGAGCTAGTAGCCTGACTTTTATGAAACTATGCCTTTCAGTACAATATCTTACTTCAATATCCCTTGCTATAGTAATTTTTCTTTGTTAAGTGGATCAATGGTCTGTTTACAATTTTACAAGAATTCTAATGTAGAGAATCCATAATATTGTGAGCACTACAAAGCATACTAACTTGTATCACTGCAAACCATGTATAGAGGTTAAGAACTATTTGTAAAACTAATATAGGAATGGAAAGGAGTAGCCAAAGGAGAGAAAGTTTAAAAATATATATTTTATATTTCACAAAAGTTTCTTACAAAAGAAGTTGGAAAGATAAATAATATAACTTCACAAAGAAAGAGTTACATCTTAAATAAGTATGAAAAAGTAAATGAATAAGCCCTGATATAACCTAGGAGTCCATGATTATGACATAAAGAAGTACAAACAAAATAGTAAAGTAACTTTAATAAAGTAGCTTTAATAAAGAAAAGGATACAATTCCTTTCCCTTTATCAAAGTGCCTTTGAAGACTGAACAATGCTTAACAAAGTTGCACACATGATTATATATATCTTGACTCGAATAGGGAAGATTCTTTCATTGTGAGCATCGTTTGAAGAGGAAGCGCTAAGAGCAATACTTTGGAGAGATATTGAGATGGGAGTTGTCTGCACCTAGATTAAAATCATAACTAAAGTTTTCTAAGAATTTGTCTAGATCAAGATCATCATCTAAATCTAATGGATCCTGAGAGTTTTGTCAATCTGATTCCTTAATGACTTTAGAAGGTTTCCAATATGGGTTCCATTCAACTGGACCAGCATGATCAAGTTCAAATCTTGTAACTTCAGAAAGAGGTTCTTGCCATGTACCACTAAATCTGGTCTCATAAATTTTTCTGTCAATTTTGAGCTAATAATTATAGTTCGAAGATTTCCAAATGGTTTTTGAGGTATTCCTCCACCACGAAGCATATAAAAAAAAAAAGATAATATTCTTCTAGATATGTTATCTAAACCTTCAAACACTTTGAAGATCATTCTTGTTATTGCAATGATGAATCCCATATCATCCTCCCAACCTTCATCCTTAACACCTCCCACAAAAGAGCCTCGCCTTGATGATGAGTTTGTTGTTTCAAATGAATTCCTCCAACTCCTAATAGAACAACTCCCTCCAAAGTTACCAAGACTAATTGCAACCAAATCCCTTAATATCAAAACCCCACACCTCATATTCAAGTACCAATCCAAGATACTCTATAGATATGGAGACAGTTATGTTTAACTCCTGGAAATACACCTAGACTACCCCTTCATCCATCCCTTTAATTTCCTTGAACAATTTTGGTTCCCAAAAGAAAGAGTCTTTTCATATGGTATCTTTGTCAACTCTACCACATTGCTATAGAATTCCCTTTCCAACACTTCAAAAAGTTACTCCATACTTTCTATGAAGCAATTATTAATCCAAAGAAAGACTTGAAAGGCCCCATACACCAACAACTAAAGTTTTTCTTTCAATGGTTCAAACATATTCTCATGTGGATACACTAGATAAAAACCTATGAGAGATAAAACAAAGTTTCCCCTGTTCCTCATATTATTCTAATCTTTTATAAGCCTTGCAGTTACTTGGTAGATGAACCTATATACTTCCCATATACAGCAATTTATAGCTTACAAGGTTATTCATTGTCAGATTCCATGTTTGATCACCCACAAAAGTACACAAGTTTTTAAAGACGATGCGTGAGATGAACAAGAAAATTCCTCCTCAAATTTGGCCAGAACTCCAAGATGATGTTCCATGGGGTAAATACCCCTCAAGATATAACTATCAACTCAAAATTGACAAAAAGATTTATGAAACCAGGTATAATGGTGCATCCCAACCTGCTCCAACAAATGGCATAAAAAACTCTTCCTCGGTAGTTAATTGAAAACATATGGAACAACATTGTTGACTTATTGTTTACAACTTTTCTAGAGCTTAGCCTTTTCTGCATCTTCTTTAGCAATGTAAGCAAGAGCAACAGCATAACAGGGTAAAGGTCCTTTTGGTCGAAGTTTTGACTTTTTAGGTGTTTGGTTTGAACAATTTTGCTAAAGGATGTCTGACTTTCAGGTGCAGCCCAAACCATAGCCAACCTATTGTCCTACCCAAATCCCTTTGGAAAAGACAAAAAAACCTTCTTCAAAATTGTTGATGAAAATATTTTCTTTACAAATTTTATCAACAAACCTGTTACCATTGAGATATTCCCAAGTTGTCAAACAACCCAAAGAATTTTAGCATCACCACTTTCAAAAAAAGACCTAAACACCCCACCTTCACCTCCAAAACCATTTACCCCATTCCAATACCAACCAAAACCAAGCACATCAATATTCACACCTCCATCCACAACCATAACCTCATACCCTTAAAAAAAAAAAACCATTTTTCACACCCCTATCAGAACAATCATTCTATGCTCCTCCCTCATAACAACCTCTCTTTTGCACTACTGAAAAATGGATAAACAGATTCAAAGAAAAATAGCCAATTAAACAGAAACCTAAAAGGATAACAGAACAACCACTTCCACAACCCAAAAGCCAAAGACAACCACAATCATAGTTGCAACATCCTCTAACCCACTCCTAAAACCACAACCAGTGATTATTTTGAACCTCCATTTCAACTAATTATTTCTTCCACACCAAATATCTTTCCAACTTGCTCCAACAAATGGCACAAGAAAGTCTTTCTCAACATTCAATTAAAGATATCTTCCCTATGAGATTATAGTTGTGGATGAAGGCGTGAATACCAATGTGCTTAGTTTTGGTTCGTAATTGAATGGAGTGAAGAATGGTTTTTGGAAGTGAAGGTAGGAGTATGCTTGGTGAGGAGTATCATGCATTCTAGTGTTAATTGGGGCAAAGATATTTGAATTTGAGGCTTCTTGTTATTGTTTCTGACAAAGTTGTATCTAGAGATTTGCAAGTTGAATCTTAAGACTTTTCATTTCTTTTTCTCTTTCAACAAAAGCATAGGTGTAACCATTGTTGCTTTCAACCAACTGTTTAAGCTCTTGATCTACAATAATCATTCTTGCTTGGAAGTCAAGAATAATATTCTGAAGATTGACCAACAACCTCCTCCTCTCTAGGAATTTACAAAAGATCAGTACAAATACATCCCAAAAATCCCAAATCCCTTTAGAAAAGACAAAAACCCTTCTTCAAAATTGCTAATGAAAATGTTTTCTCTACAGATTTTATCAGCAAACCTATTACCATTGAGATATTCCCAGGTTGTCGATACATTTTCTTCATCTTTTGCATCTTCTTTAACAATGTAAGCAAGACCAAGAGCATAACAAAGTAAGGGTCCTTTTGGTTGTGGTTTTGGCTTTTCAAGTGTTTGGTTTGAGCAGTTTGGCTTAAAGATGTTTGGCTTCTTGTGTTTGGGATAAATGGTATAATAATCAAACATTCCCTAGGGTTAACCAAGGAAATCTACTTCAGGTCTCCACTTTCAAATCTTTCTTTCAACTTTGCTCGGAGGATTTGCGCCTTGGTTTTCTTTTATCATCATCATCAAAGAAATTTCTACATTTTTCCTACTAGCATCCTTTGCAACTGCAATTAATGTCCCAATAACATTGTCCTTTTGAAGATCTGTATGCATATACAAGTAATCCATCAAGCTTGAAGTGTGTAAGTGGTACATTCAATTCTAGTTAACATGGTTGTATCATGAATTGTGTGGAGATGACAGAGGCTGGAGTAGGGGTTTCTTTTTGCTTGTGGTCAAATTTGATTGTGACAGTGCCATCTAAGTTTACGGTGTAGGAAAGATCAAAATGTTGGATGGGTTCATTCTGGTTGCAAAGATTTGGAAATTGACCATCACTCTACACTAAAAGAGAATTTAGCAGTAAAGTATGGAATCCAAAGTATGACTGCAAATAGGCTTCTATAAGTAAGATATCCTCTGACATCTAACCATGAGTCATATGCATTAAGTAAATGAAACCCAAAGTTGAAATAAGATTAAGGTATGTTCTGAAAACAGAAAAAAAAAAAACAAAAAAACAGAAGTTTAGAAAGTACATAGGACATTTGTTGAAAATTTCAGTTGCTACCAGGTGTTTGAATTTATTCTACTTTGTTAGAGCAGTTCATCAGTCGAGTCTCCTACTTTATCTAGAAGTGATCTTTTGTTTGTCAAACAGAATTCAACCATTGTAAAGGCTAAGTTTGTTATCAGGAACTAAATTCCTTTTTTTTTTTTGGAAAGAATCAGGAACTAAATTTTAAATAACAAAAAGAGAGAAACTCAATTACATATGTTCATGAAAAACAAAAATGCACTTAGTAAATGTACACAATTGAAAATCAATTCTATTTTTAGTTCTAGAAAAAGAAAATAATTCCTTTCAGAAGCAGGCTGTACCTCAAGATAAGATGACAAGTGCTAGGTACATTGATCCAGCAAGAAATAAGAATGATATCATTCCCCTGCAAGCAGTGTTCACAACAAAATGTGATCAGAAGGACAAATAATCATGAAATCGTTACACCACTGTTGCACATCATATGCACTCTAGTCATATTTCACTGTTCATGCTGTCAAAGCTTAAAGTGTCAGTGTCTCACCATATAAATCCCCATCCAACTCCATTGCAGGGGCAAGGACAAATTTCTGCAAACTTCTCAGCATCACTGGAGTGGACTCTTCGTGATATTAGATCATCATAGATATCTGTGCAAATAATATTCAAGTCATTTTATACTCAATTCTTAACTCTGATAACAACCAATTCATATAAATAAATAAAAGAACAATACAAAGATAAAAGAAGAGGAAGCAGAACTGCTGTTACATACCATAGACTGAAAACAAACTGTTCATGACACCTGAAATTTCCAAATTAGAAATAAACGACATTTCTTTCGGAGATGAGATGAGAAAACGAAATTATTCGGCACAAAAGGAAAGGAAAAATATAACAATAGAGCCTATACCAATGAAGAGAATAACATAGCGGAGAATACGAACTTTTGTCCTTTCTTGCAAAAGCCAAATTATAGCAAGAAAGATAATAAATCCTGAGGAATCCAATTTATACAAATTATAAGCACTTAAAATCATGGTTATAGAAATAGCAGTTATGGTTATCAAAATAAAAGTTATCACAAGATTACAGAGGTACTCACCAATGCAAAGTCCTCGAAGTGTCCACTGTTTGAACAATCATGCACATCAAAAGTTAAAAGTTGAAATCTCTCTTTAAAAGAATATAAATCCAAAAAAAGGAAAGAAAGAAAACACCATTCACATATGAATACCAATTTTTATTAGGAAATATTATCTCCTTGACATCTTACATTTTTAGCATAAAAGAGCACAACAACCAGGGCAAGAAGAAAACAACCAGCAGCTATTCTTGCAGTGAGGATTTTTGTGGATGCAAGTATTAAAGCCATCCCCCAAAATGATGAGCCAAGATCTGGATGCAAAAGCAATTGTAAAATCATAAATGCCACTTAGAGCAGCTAACATTAGATAAAAGATCACATAGTTAGAAAAGGATATAATAAAAATTGAAAAGAATGGTAAACTAATTTAACAGGAAAAAAGTAAACGAAAAAGATATCTGAATCTTTAATGTTCCTGCATAAGCTTCAAAGCATGAAAATTTGTAAGCCCATCACTCCAGTAGTGGTGAATTGTCCTTTCAGTGAGACACCAGGAACATGGCAGAACACAGGCAGTCAACCACCACAAACTTGCACTCGAGTTAGGCATGTCTTGATGCATCCGTACACAGATTAAACCCAATAATAAATTTGTTTCCATTAAAAGAAAGTGGAGGAGAAAGCAGAAAATGCAGGAAAGCAGTATCATATGCTAAGCAGGCTAGGTGGATCTTTCCAAATTGCCTAATAAACATTTCTTTGCTATATACTGTCTTGCATTGATTTTGTGCATGTTTTCTTAGAAGAAAATACTTACATCCAGCAGGCAAGATCAACCAATATACACCACCTCGTGTCTGTGTCACTCCACCTTCATCTGCATGAACCTGGATCCCTACTACCTGCATGTTAAGTAAATAGGAATATAGATAATTAAGCAGACCATAACCCAAAGATTAAACATTAACAAGATCAGTTATTGGTAAGATAGGCCAACTTAAAAACAAAAACAACTTACAATTCTACTCAAAGAAATTTTGGTAGGCACCAGTTGGAATAAACTTTTGAAGATTATATAAGCACTTGGTCATTTTCTGGTAAAAAAATACAGTGTCTACTTGATTTATGAAGGTGGAAAAAATTTTAATTTGCTACGAGCAAGAATGGTTAAGTGGCACAACAAACAGACCTCTAAAAGTGAGATCATGTGCTACAGACAAGAACGTGAAATACCATAAAATATGTGCAACAACAGTATAAACATGGTGCAATGATCACATGGAGTGATAAGGTATTTAAAATGATGTACAGAGAAAATATGCAATTTAATTATTGATTCACAAAAACAGGCACAGGATGGTGTTTTTTATTTATTTGCCTGATGCCACAACAAGGGGGCTAAAGTTGTAATACATCCTTGATCTGTAGCTTCAGCTTGAGAACAAATTAATTGTATTTTGCCTAGCATTATGAAGATATAGAAATTAAGTACAAAAAATAATCAAATAAATACAAGTTGCTTTTTGAGACCTAATCTATTAGTCATAAAAACATCCCAAGGTGCTAGAATCTTTGATTCAATCTAAACATGAAATTATCAATTGCAAATTAATAACTAATGAAGCTTATTAACTTAAGACACCCTTATTCGCCTTTTTGTTTGGGGAGGGGACTTTCAAAAATGAAATCAGAGCAGAGGATGATATTTGATTAGAAGAGCCAGTTATATTAGATCCCATAAAATTCAGTTCATAATCAATCAAACTAAAGAAAAGCTATCATTAGTTTCATCTGTCCATCTCACAAAATACATAAGTTGAAAGCAGAATAAATAGTATATCGTCAAACGGTTCATGATCACACTGAAACATGTGATAAAGGCAAGAGCTTCTTACGTTACCACAGGTAAGTTTGCAAGCGATTGCATGACTTGCTTCGTGCAAGAATACTGTAATAAGCTTAAAAGGTGTCAATAGCACTGTCCTCCATAGCTACAACAGTCAGGGGAAATTAGGTCAAATCATAAATTTAAGAAAACATAGGCAACAGTTCAAAACCCAGGAAAATTACTAGTCAGGGCAATTCTATTACATTTGCCCAATTATGTATACAACAGTAACATACAGTTGAAAGAACTTCATTTTATATAAGAATTCCTTATCTTTTAACTGAAAGTCAACTACAATGGATCCTCCTATAAAACTCCTTCTAAGTAATAGACCAAGTTCAATTACAGACCTATCAGTTCATGCAACCTTGATATAAACACAAAGTCCTTTGCGTATCACTTTCATTCTAAATTATATCCTTCACCAAACCCATAACCAAAACAATCTCATCCCAACACATCCTTTTTTCTTCTTCTTTTCTTTCTATCCTTAAGCTTCTATGTCATTTTCTTTTTATTTTTCTTAGCTTCTAAAAGTTATATTCATTCATATCACTTCAACTCGGAATCTTAATTCTTATGAACAGATTTTCAACTATTATTACAAAATTTATCATAACTCATAAGCTACCAGAAAATCCCTCCAATTTGCAAACAAAGAAACTATTCAAACTTTTAATCTAATTCAATTCATTAACTTTTGATTTAATTCAAATTACCATCGATCATTTCTCCATAACAAGAAACTATCAAACTAAAACTAACAATCATGGTAAAGTCAACCACAAATGTTCTTTTTGACTAGCTCTCTCATCCTTCAAACAGACATAACTATGGAACTCTTACTAAATTTACCCTTTTTATATTTTATTTTGTTTTTTTCAACAACAAAATGTAGAGCAGAATAAGCAATGATCTTTACAGCAAAAGAAAAACCAAGAAAAAAACTTACAGCAAGAATGACAACAGTGAAGACCCCGCATGTAACCAGAAAGGTGACTTGGTCATGGTTGCAGCAACTTTTCAATTCCCAATTCGCCATTTTCTCTCTTTACTTCAAAAACTAAGAACAACCCTATTCTTATGGGGCCTCTCTCTGGAGTTTGAGAAAGTGTACAGAAAGAAGAACGACGAGTGGTTGGTTTGGCGTTTTTCCTTTTTATATTGTTCATAGAAATATTTAAGGACCAATCCAATTAAGTGCTTAAAAAAATAAAAAATTGATCCTTGTTTTTGTCCTACGGCTTGGTTGTCGCAGGAGATGACATAGACATGATTCGTCAAATGTCTGCCAATTTGCATTTGGAGTTTTCTTTCTCGGCTGGAATTAGAAAGAAAATAGTATAACAGGAAGGTAATCGAGGCAAATTAAATCAATAAGTTGTCCTATTTGGAGTTTGACTCAATTCAAAAAAGCTTGGGAGGTCCGAAATTTAATTTTAATTTAATCAAATTTTATTTTATTATATTTAAATTTGATTTATAATTTAATTAAATTATTTAAATTCAATTTAATAATTTTGAATAAATTTGATAAAATTATAAATATTATATTTTTATTATTTATTTATAGATTAAAAATAAAAATTCAATTAACTTTTCAAATAAAATTTTCAAATTTGATTTCACTTATTATTCAAATAATTTGAATTATCTCAATAATAAATAAATCAGATATGAATTTTTTTTAATTAAACTCGAATTACTCACTAATAATTTAACTTATTTACTTATCTATAGAGAAGTATTTATTAAAATGGATACTGAACTTTGGAAAACAATGGTGACCTTTCGTTATTATACAAATAGATTTTACAGAGAAAGAGAAAAAACGAGTTGCTGCCTTGGTAATGGGTGAATTTTGTTTCTAGCAAAAATCGGATCCGTCTGTTAAGACCAATCTCCATTAGAGATGTTAATTTTACTTGAACCGACAAAAAACACAATTTCTCACTTCGAAAGACACAAACTCGATGATTAAAATTCGAAGCTGGGGCAAAGATGAAAAAAATAAAGTTAAGTTCATTAGGACAAAATCGAGATTGGAAACATGTTCTTTTTTTTTTTTTTTTTTTGAAAAGAAGTCCCTCACTTCTGACTATACGTAAACTTAATAAATATATTAGAAAAATGTTCGTACATTGTCACGTGTCAAAACTTTTTTATCTTTTCATCTTTATTCATCGTTTTTAACATTTATTTAATTAAAAAAAATAAAAAAAGGAGAATGAAATGTGATTATCTTAACCTAAAATTAATCTTATACAATTAATCTAATAAAAATAATAAATACCAAAAAAATAAAGAAAATGAAAAAGGGGTAAAAGGGAAAGAACAAAAATAATGAAAAAAAAAAAAGTTCATAGAGAATGCTACATTGATATCCCATATTGAGTTTAAAATATTAAATTTTTAAATTAAGATAAAAATTTCATTTTATTAATATATTTTGTGTAAAATTAAATAAATAATAAAATATATATTTTTATATATATTTCGTAATAAAAAAAGAACCGAATCTATGCTTAATTTATTATCTATATTCTAATCCAATTGTTCAAGTGTAGTGATATATCTTATCATTTTGAGGCCTTATAGAGCTACCTTCTGACACCTTAGTTCAAAACAATATCTTTAAGATGTAGAACCTCTCAGTGTGATTCTTCTTGTCGAACATTTCCCCAATGTTAAAGATAATATCTTATGCATTCATGGTACATGTTGTTTATGAAGTTTATGACACATTCTAGCCTACATCATGCAAGTGACTTGAGTAAGATCATCCATATGAGTCAAATAAGCCTCCCTAACTTCATCATTAGCATTGGTAACAAATGTCTTATAGATAGAATCTTTTTGGACTTAATCTTTCTTTTCTTGTATTAGCACAATTTTATGTCGTAGAACCAATCAATGAAAATTGGCTTAGTGAGTTTGTTTGAACCTAATATGCTATGAAGTGATAGGTTATTTGTCATGATCATTTATATCATATATAAATCAAAACATATTTCAAAATTACTATTGCAAATAGTAATCATTAAGACAAAATTTTAAATCTTAAATGATTATTCTATTATTTTACCAAAACAATAGACTTTATTTATTATTTTGAGAAATCTAACTTTTAAATCTCTTAATGAGTTAGAAACCCTTTCATCCCACCATGTTCCTCAATGACTCAATAAACCATTACAAAAGAAATTAAGTTGGTAATATAGTTTATCAAATGCATCTCTATACAACTTTTATATCAGTTTGGTGACATCTTTTTGCCTAAATATATCATATGTATGACACACCCGAACTATACAACACTAGTTGAATAGGACCAACATTCATAACTCAAACATATTCGTGTTAACATTTGGCCTTGAGTGACTTAACAAGTCTTCAATAAAAAAAACTCTGGTTATCTTTTTATGATTATGGAAGAAAACTTAATAATACGAAGTGTAATGGATTTAGAGAGAAGTAATGATTCCTACATCAATTTTATGCTAGAGTTCGACTTAGGATATAAGTATTCACACATCTTCAACCAGTGAAATGCTTTTTATGGGAGAAAATTATGATGGCTAATTGGTCAAAATAGACAATAACTTACAAGTTGCTATAGACTGTGACATTTGGTATCAAAGTTAACCATAGGAGTAATAGAGATGTGCCACTGAAAATGATGGACTTTCGTTGTAGTGGGAGAGGATGTTATGGTTCCAAAGAAGAGTCATGAATCTCACATCAATTATATACTAGAATTCTATCGAATATTAGTGTTCACATTATTTTCAACTTGTGAGATACCTTTTGAGACAAAACTGTGAGGTCTATTTGGTTACAACAGACAATGCATTGCAAGTTGGTGTAGATTGTAACACGAAACATTTGACTTAATATTTTAATGAGGGATATTGTTTAATTCATTATTAGGTCTCACTGCTTTGTTATCTAATGTGCATAACATTTATTACATTCATATATTATATATATTGAAGAATATATTTATCTCATGCCAATTGCTAGGATGATTGACTTTATTAATGCTAATTCCTTTTAGCCATTAAAGGAATTAATTGATCAAATTCTTAGGAATTGCATACAAAGTCTCATTAAAGCTTTTTGGCAACATATGTTCTTTTTTCATGGCAATTTGTGTTTCTCCATCTTAGATTTGCAAAAATTATATTCTAAGTCTAATTTTATAAATTACTTAACTATTAAATAGCTTTATAAAAAACCCTTGAGTTACATTCAAATAAAGTTAGGTAACTTAAATAAGAAACTTTATATAAATAGTAATAAAGTAATTTGAATTTAGATTTAGCATATAGGTGATTGCGGTAACACTGCAAGTGCAAAGGCAATTCAAATAATAAAGTGTGTGAATGAGTACGTTTCCTCGATGATTGATTTATGGGTAGCTTATATGTTTAAGTACCAAGTGCAACATTCAACTATACTTAGTTTGAACGAATTAAAAATGATTGATCTATGGCTAATATAACCTAAAGAAAGCATATAAAACCATAAGTAAAGTAAATGAAAGCAAGGTAAAGTAAAACAAAGAATTAAGCAACCAAATGAACAATTACATAAAAGGAAGTAAACTAAACTAAAGAATGCATGAAATAGGCAGTAATTGAAATGAACATAGCAAGAAAACCTAACATTAAAACACATGAACAAGTATGAAATTAACCTAAGATCTAAATGCAAAAATGAAATACAAGTAAATGATCATGAAAATAACCTATCTCTAATAAGGAAATGAAATTAAAGCATGAAAGATAAAAGAAACCGAACTAGAGATCGAGAGTCGAAAATGCATCAAAACAAAATTTGAAATTTCAATAAAAAGAAAAATAAATCCAAGATCCAAGCAAAAAAATGAACTGAAGATAAGTTAAGAACATGAAATAAAGTAAAGTGTAAGATCAAAGAAAGAAATTAGCTTGAAAACATCCAAACCAAGCTTAATGAACTATATGAAAATAAAAACTCAAAAACAGAGAAAATAAAGATAAATAGACTTCGAATTCAAAAATCATGAGAAAATTGCATGAGATTTAAAAAAAGCAAAATAAATCTACTCTTAAACTGAAAAATTGAATGTAAACAAAAGAAAAAAGAGATCAAACCATTGCCTAGCTAGCTAGATCAAGGTCGAATAACAATTGCACCTCCTTTTCTGGCTAACAGTAGTAACCGAACGTCCAAAAATTATTACAAGTAATTTAGAATAAATTTTAAAGTGAAAATTTTGTATATACATAGATTGGAAAGTCAATTAAATGCATAAAATTTTTAAAAAATTTAAGCAACAAATCATAATGAAATGCTTGAAAAATCATAAGAACATCACAATAGGAAATAAGCAGTAAAAGAAAGCAAAAGAAACTTGCATTGAATTAAAGTAAGATAAAATGTAAAATTGCTTAGAACATTGAAGAATTTGAAAACAATGCAGCAAATATAAGTAATTGAAAAGAAAATGTGCAAGAAAATAAAAGAAAATCTCATCTAAATAACTTTCTTTATGAAAGAAAAAAGATATGCCTATAGAGAATTACAAAGGGATATAAAGGAAAAAATGAAAAAAAAAAATGCAGTAGTTCTCTTTACCACCCATCTAGACCTCTATATATAACCAAAGTATGATTAACCAATTATCTTATTCTAAAATGCCACATAAGCTAACACTTGGAAAAGATATTTCTAACTCATTTACAATCTTTCAAAAACTAATATGTACAACTCCTTAGATCCTCTCTTCAAGTCATGTGGAAAATATGATTCTTGGATCTAAATGCATCTTCAAAAAACCAATTAGAAGCCTTCAAAAGTCCAAGTTAGCAAAAAACCATTGGCCTTCCCTTGTGTTCACACTTGCACCACTAAAGCCTTCTTTTTGTTTAGCTAGCTTACATATCTTCTTTGCAACTTCGTTTGAACTCCAACTTTAGTAATCCAAGTGAAATATTTTTAGCCAATGAAATGTCTTTATAATGCCAACTCAAAACATAAATTTTCCTAATTTCCAACTCTGAAAATGCCTTAAAATTGCACCACATTGCTACATTTTTATTTAAACTTCAATGCACTTTTCTACAAGACTAAACACAACTTCATGAGTTCAAAAAAGTAATTAGGCAATCTAAATATTTTAAAACATGACTTAAATTAAACTTTTATAGCTTTTTTTTTAAGAAACTATAAAGTTTTCATTTCAATGTAAAACCTGACATTTAGTAGAAATGATATTGTAGATAAAAAAAGGCATTCCCTTTCAAAGTCATTGTATTTTCAAGATAAAAGCATACCTAGCTAAGGCAAGCAACACCATTTGCCTTCCTTCTCATAAAAATTACTTCAGTTGATTCAAACTTATGCCAAACCATATGTACATCTGTTACTTGGTTCCCTATGATGGACATATCCATCGTTCTTATGTTGATATTGTTGATTACTTAGATATAGTCCCATTCAATAAGGACTCAAGTGAATCCCATCTCATTGGTTAACTTTATAGCATGGAATGCTGTGATAGCTTTCACCATAAGTGGATCACACATATCACCTATTTTTGTTGTAACAGCACCCATACAATGACCTTCATGATTTCTTATTACAACCCCAAACCTCTACCACTTCTATACACCTTAAGGCTCCCATCAAAGTTTTTTTTAACATTAATATAAAGTGGTGGCTTTTATAGTACCTCTTTCTTTATATCCACTTAATCAATTCTTACATTGACTAACCTATATTCCTTCAAGTAATCCTTAGTAAATTTTTTGTCTGGTTGTTAGATTTCACTTTACAACATTATTAACTTCCATATTTTGGTTGTGCCAAATTGCCTAAACCATAACTAATCCCCTTTTCAAGCTATCATTATCAATTTTTTTAGAAATTTTAGATAAACGCCCACGTTGCAAACTTAGGTCCACATTTTTTCATATGTTTAAAATGGCAATGCAATCCCATATTGCTTTTGCATGTTCATATTCTTAGATTGCACGTGTCACCATCTCGTCCTTCTTGCCATTTCTCAAACAAACCTGGTTCACTTCAAAAATTCTTTTTTGTTAGTTGTTTAACATTGGTATGTAGCCATTGTTTAACTTTCAACAAAACATTTATATCTTGCTTGGGATTTTTGCTTTCTAGATCTTTCACTAAAAACTCTTCTCAACTTTATTGCATGGATTATCATCTTAAGTTTGTGCTATTTCTTCTTCCCTACATAAAATGCGATAGGCATTTCTTATTATAAATCTTTCATTTTTCTCCAAGCTTTAGATTTATCTATCCTCATGTTGATTTTTGCTTAGTGGAATGAAACAAATTAACGTTGCCTTTTTCATTAAAAAAATTCTATGAACAATATCCTTCTTCCATATCCTTGTTTTTTAGTCAATCAAGATGATTACTTTAATTTCATCTTCATTAAACTCATTATCTTCAGTGTTCACATTTATTAAATGATTAAGAAGTAGCCATTTATCTCCCTATATTCTGATTTGTTTCTCATTACCTACCTTTCATACAATACTGCCTGTAATGCATTTTTTATTGACCAAATACTCTTTCATGTTAAAAAGGAACAATGGCCAATTGGGGCCTTAAGAAAATTTTTATTTGGAAAATACCTTGCACTAAGAACTTTGTATACTAGAGAGTCAAAATTCATAAGCAATCTTCACGTTTGTTTTACTAAGAGAGCTAGGTTGAAGAGAACAAAGCATTTAAACCCCATTCCACCCATACCTTTACTATGACATATTTTTTCCTATGTCACCTAATGCAACCATTTATCATCCTTCTTAAAACTCCACTAGTATTTACTAACTAGACCATTCAACTCTAGGCATAATCTTTTTGAAAACAAAAAGTAACTCATTGCATATGATGGAATAGCCTGGAGAATATATTTAATAAAATTTTATTTCTCCTTATAATAACATTCGATTACTCTATGTGCTTATTTTTGTTCAAAATTTGCTCTTTATGTCTCGGAAAAGCTCTTTTCTTGCTTTTTTTCAACCAATATAGGTAGCTTTAGATATTTTTCAAGACTTATTGTAGCTTAAAATCCCATGATCCATTTGACAATCACTCTACTTCTTTTCATAGTGTTTTTGTTGAAAAATAAAAAAGACTTTTCATGATTAATTAGCTGACTTGAACCATTTTTATACCTATATAGCAATGACCTTCACTTTTTTACATTCGACTTGGTTTGTTTTATTGAATAGTAAGTTGTCATCTACAAAAAACAAATGAGCGATTCTGGGACTATTTTTGTTAGCTTATATCCCACTAATTAATTTCTCTTTCGATATCTTGCCAGCATTGTAGAGAAACTTTCAAAGCATAACAAAAATAAATATGGTGAAAATGGGTTGCCTTGTTTCAAACCTCATTCAGAGTAAAACATGTTTATGATATCACTATGAACCAATATAAAGTAGGAAACAGTTGAAACACATTTCATAATAATAGACACCCACTTTTTATTGAAACCCAAGTTTCTCATTATGATCTCTAGAAAAATTCATTCAACTTTATCATATACCTTACCATGTCTAGCTTGAGAGCCACAAAACCTTTTCTACCTATCTTTTTATACCTAAGTTTATGGAGAAGTTCATAAGCAGTGAGAACATTATCAGTAATTAACCTCCCTAGTACGAAGGTACTTTGATTTTCACTCACACAATAAGGCATAAAACTTTTTGAGTCTATTGGCCAATATTTTTGCAATTATCTTATAAACTACATTGCACAAATTGATGAGCTAGTTATTTCCTATGGGTTTTTCACCTAAGGATAAGAGTGATAAATGTGATTTACCTCCTCAATGTTATTCACCCATTCAAACAGGATAAATAGAAAGTAGTAACATCCTAACCTACAATATTTTAGTATTTTTAATTAAAAAAATAGGTATACAATCTGACCATGTGCTCTTATTAGGTGAATTTGTTTTACAGTTTCATAGATCTCTTTTTTTTTAACTCTGTAGTCAAAGCCACATTCATTTAATCTGTGATGCATACGTCTACAACTCCAATTATGTCTTCAAAGTTTCTTGACCTACTCGTCTTAAATAAATTCTTAAAATATTTCATAGCAATGGTTTCAATACTAGCCATAATTTTACACCACCTACTGTCCTTATTAACAAGCCATTTAATAGTGTTTACTTTCCTTCTGGACTTGGCTTGAAAGTGAAAAGCTTAATTAATAACTATCCATTAAAATCATGGTCCTAAGATTATGCCATGACCACAGACATTAATAACAAAAAAATAACCAACACATAAAAAAACATGAATAATTTTAAGCAATCCTAAACACATCTTCTAACACTCATCCTTGCTTTAAGAGTTGCAAACACAAAGTTTTATTCTTAGAAATTCAAACTTGCTAACCGGTAGTGGCTTAGTGAAAACATTTACAACCTGATCTTTTATTTTGTAGTAGATAAGAACTACAGCTCCATCTTTCTGTACTTCTCTTAAAAAAATAATTTAATATTGAAATGCTTAATTTTCTCGTGAAACACAAGATTTTGAGAGATAACAATAGTAGCTTGGTTATCAATAAGAATCTTTATGCTTTTTTTCTGCTCTAAGTTAAGATTGATTAAAATCTTTTTTAGCCACAAAGCTTGATTAACAGTAGCTGTTGCAGTAATAAACTCTACTTCAACTATGGATTGAGTAACTGTTTCTTATTTTTTTGAGCTCTATGAGAAAACACCAGAACCAAGTGTGAAACAATAGCATGAATTACTCTTCATATCATCAAGGAAACCTCTTCAATCACTATCTAAGAAATCAACCAGCTTGAACTTTTTGCTTTTTATGTATTTAATATCAAAATCATATGTACCTTTCATATATCTAAGCACTATTTTTGTAACCTTGAGATACCATTCGCTTGCATAGTGCATAAACCAAGATAAAATGCTTACAGCATTCAAAATATCAAGCCGAGTTACTATGAGATACATTAAGCAACTAATCAAGCTTTTGAAATATGCCTGATTAATTTTTTCTGTTTCATCTTTTTTACAAAGCTTTTCCTTTGAGTTCATTGGTGTGCGCATTTCTTTACATTCTTTAAGTTTAAATTTCTTCAAAATCTCCTTGACATATTTCTTTTGAAAGATGAAGACTTCATATTCATTTTGTTTGATTTCCATTCCAAGAAAGAATGTCATCAATCCAAAATCTATCATTTCAAAAAACTCTATTATCTCTTGTTTAAACTTCTCCACAATACTTGTGTTGTTTCTTGTCACAAGTAGGTCATCCACATATAGTGGGATGATAAGAATGTCAGCTCTATTGTGCTTAACAATAATGTTAATTCAAATAAGATTTTAGCAAATCCCAAGTTCTACAAATATTCATCAATCTTGCTGTACCAAGCTCTTGGAGCTTACTTCAATCCGTAAAGTACCTTTTTAAGAAGATAAACCTTATTTTCTTTTCTTTCCTTTACATAGTTTTTTGGTTGCTCTACATAAATCTCTTCCTGCAAAAAACCATTCAATAACGCTAATTTGACATCTAATTGGTGCACTTTTTAATTCTTTTACATTGCAACAGCAAGTAAGAGCCTGATGGTGTCAAGTCTAGCAACTGGTGCGAAGATATCTGAGTAGTCCGCACCGAGTATTTGAGCATATCCTATGATCACGAGTCTAGCTTTATACTTGTTGATTGAGCCATCAGCATTAAGCTTAGTGCTGTACACCCACTTGACTCTAATTACTTTTTTGTTTTGGGATCGATCAACCAACTCCTATGTTTTATTCTTTTCATTCATGAACAGTTCCTCATTTATTGCAGCAATTCAATTTTGATATGTCTTAGCTTTTTCATAATTTGTAGGTTCACACACAATAATATTGCATCTTTGATAAAACATTAGAAAGTAGTCTTGTACCTCTAATAAGACTGTCATCCACTATTTCATTCTTCCAATCTCTAATGCTAGGAAACTTGAGCTTGGGCTCTTTTAGGATTGGATCCATCTTCTTTGCATCATCCTAATTCCACTCTTTATCTTTCATAAAGTGCATATCCCTGCTTATAATAATTTTTCCAGTTTATAGCTGAAAAATTTTATAAGTTTTTGTAATCGAGCTATAGCCAATAAAAATGCCTGGAAGTGCTCTTTTATCTAGTTTATCTTTCTTGTGAAGCATAAATATCCAAATATTTTAAGAAATTCAGATATGATTTATAACCATACCATGCCTCAAAGGGTGTTTGATCCTTCATTGCTTTTGTGGGAAGCCTATTTTGCAAAAAATTAGCAATGTTTGGTGCTTCAGCCCAAAATTGCTTTAACAGGTTCTTCTCATATAGCATACATCATGTCATCTCTAATATGAATCTATTCCATCTCTCATTTACTCTATTTTGTTGTGAAGTGTATGGAGCAATTAATTGATGTTGGATGTTTGTCTCCTCACAATAACAAGTGAATGCTTCAGAGGTGTACTCCTTGCCATTGTCTGATCTGAGAGTTTGAATTCTACAGTCACTCTCATTCTCAATTCTAGTTTTAAAGTTCCAAAAGACTTGAGTCACCTTTGACTTATGCTTCAAAAAAAAGATCCATTACATAGGGGTGAAATCATCAATGAATACAATATAATAAAGACTACCTTTTAGAGAAAGCATTCTTGGTAGGCTTACAGAGTCAGTATGAATTAATTGTAACTTCTTTGATGCTCTTTATGTTGTTTTGGGAAATGGTTTCCTACTTTGCTTTTCAAACTGACATGCTTTGTAGTTTGGAATATGATCATCAAGTTCTGAAAAATCATTTATCATTTTCTTAGATTTCATCTGCAACTGCCCTTAATGATGATAGTGCTCGAGCCTCTTGTGCCATACTTCAATGATATTTTCTTTGATTGGGAAAGCAGTTTGCTCTCCAATAGATTTAAAGCAAAGCTTTTTCTTTTCCTTTTTACTTTGAAAATATCTTAGCCAACTGTATCTTTAATCAAGTAATTTTTATCTTCGAACACAATTTTGTAACCATTTTCAATTAGTTGTCCAACACTTAACAAGTTTTGATCAATTTCAGGGATATATAACACATCAAAATTGAACTTTGTACCTAAACAAGTTGAAATTATAACTATTCATTTTCCTTTCACAGTTATGTACTTGCCAGTACCAACTCAAACCTTTGATGAGTTTACGCTACTTAGTTTTCTGAATAGATCATTGTTATATGTCATGTGGTTATTACAACTAATGTCTATGAGCCAACTCTCACTTGATTTGATGTCAGAGAAACATGTAACGATGAACAGGTGATCTATCTCCTCTTGATCAACAATCTTTGCATTTTCACCATGTTGTTGATTTTTGTTTTTACATATAACAGCTTCATGCCCCATCTGATTACATTTAGTGCACTTAGCATCAGGTTTTCTCCAGCATCTAAATGGAGAATGACCCTTCTTTCCATAGTGTTGGCAAGGTGGATAGGATTTCTTCTGATTTTCACTCTTTTTTTTTGCATTGGCTAATGCTATACTTGCCTCATTTCCTTCAAAATCCTTCTTCCTCTTTCTTTTGTTTTTCGCCACGTTTTGATGCTTGGCTGTCAAAGCTCTTTCGATTGTTGTATCGTCCCTCATTAATCTTCTTTGTTTTTGTGCTTGCAAAGCGTTAAGCAATTCTACTAAGGAAATTTTTGACAGATCCTTAGTATTCTCCAAGGTAGTGATGGTTACTTCATATCTTTCAGGTACTGTAACAAGAATTTTTTCTAAAATTTTTGAGTCAGTAAATTTAGATCCAAGAAGCCTCACTTTGTTTGCGATACTAAAAATCCTGTCGGAGTAATCTTTAATCATCTCGGAGTCTTTCATTCTTTGAAGTTTAAATTCCTTAATCAAGTTCAGAACTTTCATCCCTTTAATTCTTTCATCCATTCATATTCGTTCTTGAGATAATCTCATATCTCTTTTCCTGACTTCAGAGACATGATATAAGTGAAAATGGTGGATGAGACTGCAGCAAACAAGTAGGCCTTTGCCTTTGATTTCTTTGTCTTTTTTTCTTTCTGTGCTTTAATCTATGCCATGGTGGGATTATTTGAAATTACAAGAATTTCATAGTTTTCTTCCACTACTTCCCAAAGATCCAAAGTTTCCAAGTATGTCTCTATACGTACTGCCCAAATCTGGTAGTTATCTCCATCGAACATCGCCAAAGCAATTACGGAGAGACTGGCTTCAGCTTCTATGATGCATCAATTTCATACACAGATCCCTTAAGAAGAAAGTTCTGATACCAAATGTTGATATCTTAAAGCAAAGAAAAACTTCTACACATTCTTAGCATCAGAAACATTACAATTTACAGCTTAATTAATAACTACCCACTAAAATCATAGTCCTAAGATTATGCCATGACCACAAACATGAATAACAAAAAAATAACCAACACCAAAAAATAGAAATAATTTTAGGCAGTCCTAAACACATCTTCTAACACATTCTTAACCTCTAGGTCTACCCCAAAGAAAGAATCCATCATACATTTCCTCTTTATTCTGTCCATTTTTGCTATTCTTAGATGTGTTTCGCTAAGAAACACTACATCAGAATCTTTTTTCTTCACCAATCTGTGAAATGCCTTAATTGCCCGTGGGTTCCAAAGCCTGCGAGAGTTTTCATGATTCCCGACGCAATTGGAATCCAACCTCCATTGATCTATTCATGTTACATCCTTGCTGGTTGTGGCTCATTTCTTTTTTTATGTGGTACTTCTTCTTATTCCTAGTCATCGTGGCTTTCTTCAGTCTTATTTTGTTTCTCCCCTAAAATTACATGAACTATGTGTTGGATTTGACTAAAGGCCCTCGCTAGTTTCTTCCACTTCACCTTCGCACGTTGCATGGGTCTTTTTTTATTAATTTCAAAACATGCGTTTTTGTTTGTGGTCCTACTTACCAGTTTTACAATCAACTTTGCATAGATGTTTTTGGTGGCTACTTCAGTTTATATGTTATCATTGATGATATTACTGCCCACCTTAGTGTCCATATTCTTTCCCATACACAAACCCATCTCGTTTGGTCCCACTTCACTATTCCCTGGTACATTCATCCCCATCAGATTATTACCTAGATTCAAGTTATACGTTCCTTCCTCAATACAACTCCTTTCTATCCGCTGAGCAAAACTCTCAGATATTGTTCCATTTGAATAGGATTCTGACTAAATTGAAAAAGATTCCCATACATTTCGGCCTCTATTTGGGTGTTAACTAAATCAATTGGTTCCCTTCTTTCTCCACAAACTTTGCCTCTTCCAAATTAAGTCATTTGTACACCAGCGTCCACTTGTGACTGCTAGTTTTGGCCGCCTCATCCAATTCTCCTCCATATCCCATCTCCAGCTAACCTTTTCTTGGTGCATTTTTCGTCCCACCAAATTTCTTTTCTTCAGTGGAAATGCTCATAACCAATTACCGTATTCGAGTGTATGATTTCCATCACTGGATTGGTCTGTTGTTTTTGAACATTCTGACTCTATTTGCCCTAAGACTCTACATTTGTAGTATAAATTTGGCAAGCGTTCATAGCCCAATCTTCCAACAAAATCCTATCCTTCATTCCTTTTAATCAACACAGCTCTTCTAAGTGGTTTTGTAACATCCACCTTTACACAAAATCGTAGAAACCTGGACCAACCTCCTTCATCAAGCCTCACGTCTACCTCTATAAGGTCTTCTATTTTACACCCTACCTTTTTTGTAGTATCATGAGTTCTCATCCTTAAAAGCAACCCATAAACTCTGATCCAGGACTCCAAACGATTAAAACTATAACAAGCAGATTTTTATTAAAAGGACCGTGGGGCTCCTTTTATGACCCTCTTTTATTATGCCTCATAATCAAATTTGAACAAAAAGCGATTATCCTCCAACTCTATGATTATCGCCTCTTTGGTGATCCTTCATACCACTTTTACTGTACTCATCACTGCATCTTTGTTGAAAGGACGAGTAGTAAGTAATCTCCCCACCATTCACCTTTTCTCATCCATATTCACAGTCTCCGGCTCTGATTCACATGGTGGAATATTATCCAATTCTTCTTCAGTGAAAGTTAGGGACTTCCACAGTCCTTCAAGATCATCAACCATTTTGGTTCTTTAGTATTTGTGTCTAGATAAATACTCCAGAACCTCGCTAAATAGAGAAATCACTAAGACACCTTTCCAAGACAACAAATTGACTACTAAAACTGAAACCCTAAAGGTAACACAGAGACACATAACCCTAAGGGAATATCGTCTAGTAAAAACCCAAGACTAGATTTCTCCTACACAGAGAAGGCTTTACCTATTGACTATTGTTACAACTAGTAAACTTATTCAGCTTAATTGCACATAAACTCAATCCAAATTCAAGCTAGGAAATCATCCAAATTGCCAATGGCATCCACTAAGTGCTATGATCAACCATGAAGCAAAACACTTTTGAATTTCAACAAGTTAACTCTAAAACATCTAAATTCATTTTTCCTCTAAAATGATAAAAAAAAAAATACATACACAAGAGAAATTTCATTAATTAGGAGTATTTTTTTTTCATATTTTCTTAAAAATTAAGCAAGAATTTATCATAAAAGACTATAATAATTGTATAAAATTGTAGAATTATCAATAAAGCAATAATAATAAAAGAAGAATAACACAACTTCCCATATTAGTGTTCACAATACATTAATAAGAGCCAAATAAGTCTAACTCAAAATCTCATTAAAAACATGAACTTACATATATCTGCATTAAATTCCAGCAAGTTCAAGAAATCTACTGGAGGATTTCTTCCTATTCATCTCTATTTTCATTTTCTTTTAATTGCTTTCATAATTGATATAAAAGTAGACTAAAAAAGTAATTACCATCATTAAATAAAAGGTTTAAGATCTAATATATAAGGTTATTCATTTTTCCTTACTAATATATTGTATAATTTTTCTCGCAATTAGAATGTTAAACAAACTAAAATATTAAGTTGTGATATAACAAAAATATATATATATATATATATAGTGTGTTTGATAAATCCATGAAAACAAAATTTTTTTAAGGATTTCATATTTTCATTGTTTTTGAGCTTTGAGCCACATAAAAGGATTTTCAATTGAAAAGTGTCGAAAATCACGAGTAGTTAAAAGCTTTTTTTTTTTTTTTTTCGGCCTGTGTAGTTAAAAGCTATTTAATAAGTTCAATCATTAAGTAACTCAATCATTTTTATTTAAAGAAAATTTCGTCATTTAAGCTTATACGATTTTATTTTTACTTTTTACTTTTATCAATGCAAAATATTTAATAAAAATTCTACTCATATTTAATTTTTAGTTGGAAATACCAAATGATTTTTAGATTAACAATTCAGTATTTCATTTTTCGAAACTAAAAATTCATTATTTCACTTTTCAGAATTGAAAGTTTTCAGTTTATTTATCAAACATTCTAATATTCATATGAAATGAGATACATTAATTGAATCTACCAAGAGAGTATATTAACTTTTTAGTTTTGTTTATCATAATTCATGTAAAAATTAAATCATTCATCATCAATAACTAGTTGAAAATAATAAGAATGAAAAACATATCCGAGTAGCATTAAAGAAATGGCAGGAAGAGCAACTCCTGACACCTAAATGTAAGAGTTGTCATCTTTGTTCACAGGAAAAACCAAAAGTGCATTTTATAAATGCTCCAACAAAACACTAATTAAACAAGAAAAACATCTAAATGAAAATGGGTCTTATAGTTTTCAGCTTCTGTCAGCTTCATTTTTTCATGCCAGTTGCATCCTTCATTGCCTCTTTAGCTCCCTCTGCCTTGCTCATCATCTGCTGCCCAGTCTGTCAATATATAACAATAGATACTAAAATATTGTTACTTTAAAAAACCCAAAGGAAACTATAGTTAGGGGTGAGCATTAATCGATTGTAACTGATTTACTCCATCGAAACTGACCAAAATGCTTGGTTAGTTCGATTTTTTAATTTTTTAAACCGAAATGACTAATGCTCTCCCTTAGCCATAGCTAGTTGGATCCATGATTTTGGAGTTAATTTTTTTCAAACCTCTTGCATTGATTCCTTAGCAGATTGGGCAGCATTGGCAGCCCTGTCCATCATGCTGCTGGTCTTTTCCTGAAATAAACATGAAAAAACACACCCATATAGATCTAAATTTGTAAATAGCTAGGATCATACTTGAATCATTCCCAAATCTAAAGCAACTCCACAATTCAATGATTCAAATTTTGGAAATTAAAGTGTGAGACCATATTCACTTGCCAACTAATTTTGTGAGACAAATAGGTAAAAAATTTACCTCAGCCTGGCCCTTTGCCTCTCCAGCCTGGTAGCTCATGCTCTGAGAAGAGTTATCAGACATATTTGATCTTTGTTTTGGAATCTAAAAGCTTTAGAAAGTAGAAATTAGAGTGGTAGCTGTATATTAATTATCAAGATAAATTTTTCCAGTTTATAGTTTCGAAAACCATTTCATTTCTTGACACGTAGGGGCGAAGGCAATTTTATAGGGAGGTCTCTCAGCCTTTTGACTAGGGAGCTTTAATGAATATTTCAATTTGAATCAAAGCAGTTCCATGCTGTTTTGGTGGTCGAAACCTTTGACATATTCTTGCCCCTTGGGTGCACATGAATAAGGACCTATAACAGTTTGGTTTTGGAAATAATTTGTGATTAATGAGCTGTGTTTTGATTTTTCCAAAATCGAACTTGTTATAAGAAAAGAAATTCTTATATTTTGATCTGTTTGTAAAATTGTACAATGAGCGTTTTACATATTCTGAGAGATTCTCACTAATTTAGGAAAAAATCAAGCAAAAAAACTGTAATTAAATCATAATCATATCGTATTATAATCCTTAAAATTAAAATTAAAATTATTACATTAACACTCCCCTCAAACTCAAGATGATATGATTGATGTCACCTTAAATTTGTTAACTAATTCTTGAAATCGATCAGAAAGATGCGTCCTAATAAAAATATAAGGTTAATTTTATTTGAAATAGACACAAAGGTTAGATGAATAATTCATGTGTAACATGATAACATACAAAATGACAATCAATCTCAATATATTTTGTGTGCTCATGAAACATATCATTATAAATAATCTGAATCATACTTTGATTATCACAATAAAATATGATGGCAGACTGATACGCCTATTATCTCGTAAATGATGAATCCAAAGTAACTATGAAGTTGCGTCCGTAAGAGCATGATATTCTAATTCAATACTAGAGCAAGCAATTCCTGTATACTTCTTGCTTTCACCAAGAAATGAGAGAACCAACCAACAAGGACTAGTAACAAATGGTTGAACGACAATCTATATGATCTCATGTCCAATCAATACCAAAATACGCAGATATATAGAACGAAAGAGGAGTGAGCAGAAATATGAAGTTCATGAAACAACGTGCCTTTGGCAAAGTGGAAAATGCGAAGAACAACTAAGAAATAAGTTGAATAGGGAGAAATCATAAATTGGCTTATTAAATGAAAAGCATAAGCAATATCGGGCTGAGTCATTGAGAGATGGGCTAAACTCCCAACAGGTTGGTGATATAGAGTACCATTTGCAGTAAATTTAACATTAGACTCCAAAGGAGTAGAGATATTTTTACTATCAATAATGTTAGTCGGAAAAAATAAATTAAATGCATACTTAGACTGAAATAGATAATAGCCATTAGAGTTTAAAAATTCAAATAGGTTATTTGTCACACTTTAAAGAGGTTTTACCGTCAAATTCATTTAATTTTTGTTAAAAAAGTTTTATTTTAATAATTGAAATTTTTGTGAGGATTTTAATATTAAAAATCTTTTTTAAATTATCTAATATGTTAGTAAAATTTAAAAAGAAATTTTCATCTAAAAATTTATATAAAAATTACCATTTACAATGCTCTTATAATGATTCCATCATCGAAAATTTAAAATATAACTTTGTAAAAAACCTCTTTATTTCTAGAAATATACTCTAATATCTTAGTAAAATTTTCGGTTAGAAATTATTCTTCAATATATTTGTAGGATTTTATAGAAATTATTTTTTTAAAATTTAATTTTTATTTAAAAAACATAACAATTTTTAATATATTGATAAAACATTATCTTAAAAACCAAATTACCTTCCAATATGTTGATAAAACTTTATTGAAAACTATTTTTCTCTTGAAATTAATTTTTTATAAAAAATTAATAAGGTTCTCTAATATGTTGATAAAACTTTATTTTAAAAATCAAATTGCTTTTTGATATGTTTATAAGATTTTTTATTTTATTAAAACAATTTATTAAAAATTTGAATCTTCCAATATGTTATTAAGATTCTTTTTATTTAAACATTTATTTGAAGAAAATTTGAATCCTTAGGGTTTTTTTTATTTTATTTAAAAATATATTTTTCCTCTTTTTTCCTTTTTTAAAAAATTATTTACAAATAAATAAATACATAAATAAATAAAATGAACAAATAAACAAACAAATAAATAAACAATTATAATAAAATACAAGGATCACTAAAACTTAAGAAAAAGACAAATAAAAAATAAACACCAAAGATTGGGCTACAAACAAATGTCAGTTCTTTTTTACATTTTTTGCTTCTTCACCCTCTTGTCTTCTTTATTGTTTCTCTACGAAACAGCTTATGGCTTTACTAGTGCTTCTCACCTATGGTGATTATCTTTTTTTCTAGTTTAAACAAAACTTAAATAGAAACCTAAAATATATAAATGCGAAACCCTCAAAAAATTTTGCTGTCAAAATTTTTTGTTGAATGTTTCCTTTTTATATTTTTTCTCAACTCCTTTTCACAACACATAATTCCAAAAAAAAAAAAATCTTAATTATCTAAACCTAAAACACTATAAAAGACTATAAAAAAAACTCTTAATTTCAGCCTTTCAACCCCTTTTGCCTTCTAGTCTTTCAGCCCCCTTCCAACTGTCAGCCCTCACACCTCTCATCCTTTGCTCCACTCTATGCTTGGTATGTTTCTTTTAACAATAATGTCTAGTTTTTAGTGTTATTCTTTTTGGATTTGTAATTCTTGGGGTGATTCTTTGATTTTGAGTTATGATTTGGTGTAATTTTTGGATTTGTCCAATGTTATTGAAAACAAAATGTAAACAAAAAATATAGTGATTTGCATATTTTCCTCATTCTTCTTTTTTTTTTTAATTTTGTTTTACTACCGTATCTTGAATATGAGTATATCTTTAGCAATTATCTTAGTTTTTTATATTCCGCCATAGTCAGCTCTAAAATGCACACATCTTCGTATGTGTGAACTTCTTATTCTAGTTTTTTTCTTTTTTTTTTTTTGTGTGTAATTTCATTTAAAGACTGAAACAACCGAATAAATCAACCAAGTTAAATCAGTTCGGTTAATTTCAATTTTCTTCATAATAATCCATTGATTCAATTTTTAAAAAAATTAAATCAATTTAATCGATTTTCAGAATTTTACAATCATTGAATTCACAGCTCTACTGTTTATTAGAGTAAAAAAATTAAATCAATTTAATCGATTTTCAGAATTTTACGATCATTGAATTCACAGCTCCACTGTTTATTAGAGCCAGACAGTTATCGAGTCATGCAAGTGTAAGAATTGTTTTTGTTATTGCTAGTAAAAGTTGGTAACACAGGAACTGTAAATCCGAGATTCTCGAATAATAAAAGATTGGGGAAGAAGAGCGCATACAGAGTCTGAGAAGGTCGGCTGTAATGAAATGAAATGGAATGAAATAGAATTCTCTCTCTCCGATCTGTTTATTCTGGCATATTCTATCCCTCTGTTTCTCTATTGTTATCTCTGTCAAATTAATTTGTCATCACCAGATTTTTTTTTTTGATGAGATGAGACTTGCATTATACTTGCTTCTCCAGATCCTACTAAAACCTTATTAGCTAACCAAACAAGTTCATATGGAAGCTTTGGAATATGAAAGAGAAGAAGGGCCTTTTCTCTCTTCGGTTCGCATAGGAAGAAGAGGATTAATAGGTGGAAGGTTTTAACACAAGTTAATTAATGAAAGCCTCGAGGTAGAACTAACATAAAATGCTTGCATCTAGAAATCTAACTAATAATCCTATCTTTTTACAGCCTCACCCTATAAATAAATTCTTGTAAATTTTACAACAAATGGATTCACTGATAAAAAGCTTCAAGTAAATATGTGTTTTATTTCAAAATTGAAGCAACTAATTCATTCCAAGTACATATATAGCTAAATAACTCAAAATTTTTTAGTCAAATGTGAAGAAATTGATAAATTCAATTACGTTGAAAAAAATGGAATTAGAAGAAACTCTCCCCTTGTTTGTAGAGAAGAAGAAACCCAACTTTATTGAATCAATAAGAAGATCAAGGGAAGCTCTACCAGGCCCACAACGACACACTCTTGGGAGCCAAATACGTAGCATTTGAACAACATCTGTATTTCTCAAATGATGGCATGAAAACTGAATCAGAAGAAGGTGACCCAAAAAAATGTTGATCCTAATTTCTTTGACGAGTAATGGTAGAGTAGGAAAGGAGAGAGAAGATAACAGAAAAAACGCCATGTAGTAAGTTTTTGCCACGTTAACCATGATATGGCACTCATATGTTGAAAAATAAAGATTTTAAGAGGTAAAATCTCCTGTTTTTTTATAAAATGTGATCAAAATTCAATTTTAATGGAATTCATGAATTAAATTAGTTTAATTTGATTAATCGATTAATTATTAAATTATATTCTATTGATTAGTGAAAATAGTTTTAAAAATTTTAATTTTCTATTAATTTGATATGGAAATGAAATTAGTCCAATTTTAACCAAAATATAATAAAATTTATATATAAAACTAAAAATATATAAAATTACTCATTTTATTTTAAATTATTAAAATTTTTAATTTAATATTTAGATATTTAAATATTTTTATTGAATAATCTTATTAATTTATTTTAAATATAAGAAATCTAAATTTTAAAATAAATTTAATTTAATATACTTTATTATTTGATTAATCAAAAAAATTAATCAAATTGATTGAATTAATTTTAATAAATTAATTTTTAAAATTAAAAAATTTAATTCAATTAACAAAAATAAAATATTTTATTTTATTTTATTTTATTTTTAATAATCGGATTCAAAATTAACCAAACAAATCAAATAAACACCCATAATTCCCTATCAGTTATGACAACCCTATATCAGAAAAACAAAACAAACTGTTTTATATGCGTAGGTGAATTTGGCTTTGATAATAAAAGCAAAGAAGAGATCCTATCTATGACAGGTGGAAGGATATGTTGAAGATCCCACCTGCCCGCTTTAGCACATTTTATGCATATCAACAACTCCTTCTACTCTCTAAAAAGATTTACGTGATTTGTAAACTCTGCAGCAGATTATGCTTCCTTGAACGGTGAAATAAAAACATTGATTAATCCAAAAAAGAAAAAAAGATTTAACGCATGAGACAAGAATTCATGAAAGGAAAAAGCAATTGATGATGATAATTCGTACACCTCCATCATCCCCAAAAAAAAGAGAAATTAAGGAACGATTAGCCTAACAACAAGTCGGTATTTGGCAATCCATTCTAAACATAATATAAGGAAAAAAAATAATTGAAATACACAAGTAGTCTAGTAGCGTAACCTGCCTTTTGATGGGAGACATTCAATGCAGCTGTTTATGCTTTCCCTATCAATTCTGTAGATTGTATGTGCTTTCTATTTTGCTTCTCATACTCATCTTTTGAATCTTCTAAGCTCCTTGATACCTGATAATGAACCCAACATGTATACATATACAGTAATTATTAATTGAGAATTCATTACTAACCTTTTCGAATTCACTAGATATCATCAAAGTCACGATGTGTACTGTATAAGTAAACAAACATATTCACTAGTTTTTACTGCAAGAAACCATTAGCATGGTTATCATTTGCTATTTGAATTTACATCCTATTAAGTTTCCGCTATAATGTCTGAAAAAGGAATGGTAATTAGTAGTAGGGGTGAAAAATCCTGTTAATACACAAGTAAAACTTATTTTGAGGTTGTAAACGCCAAATCACCTTCTTTACCTCTCGCTCTTCCTCTCATTAAGCTTCTTTTTACAAGGTGTTTTGTCTCCTAATTTTTCTACTATTTGGCCTATTTTTCCTTTTAAAACAAAAGGACCACATGAAATAATTGAATGAGCCCTTGTGCAACACATTAAACCAAGCTTTTCACAACAATCCTGAAAAAACAATTGTTCACATTAACACAAAGAGTAAAATCCTAAGAACTAAGCAAGAGGTGATTCAAGATTTATATATTTCTTAAATATTCTATAAATGTCAGCATAGCCAATTTTATACCATGTACTTGTGAAAATCCTTTGCAATCAAAATTTATAAATTCTTGTTCAATAAAAAAATAAAATTTCTGCCACTGACATTCAAAAAACCTTTTACAAGATTGTTCATGCAAACAGGTTAATTGCCCACCAAGGAGGTATAAAAAATTATTAGATGTATAACTAAATCAGAAATTTCAAGCCCATTACAATGCCAGAGCAGTTCACACACCTGCTATTAGCAAAATCAGTAAATATAAAATGATATACAAGTAATCAAGCAGAAACATGCACATAAAATAATATCACAAAGCTAAACCTTAGCACAATTCAAGTAAATGTTCAACAACCAAGACTGCTAGAGAGAGAGAGAGAGAGAGAGAGAGAGAGATCATCATGCCACAAGAAAGATGCATGCAGATCTTAGAAATGAATGGAATAGAGAAATTTAAAATACTTAATGCCATAAACACTTGTAAGCATGTAAGAAAGAGAACCTTGATCGAATATGCCATAGGCAGCAACGTATCTGGATCCATTGCATCCTCCGGGAAGTTACGCAAAGCATGAATGAGTTTCTCAAAGGATAATTTTATCTGATGAACAATGTCACTACCATTTTTAAGCACTAAAGAAAAATAGTTAATTGGATCTCAAGCAGACATCAGTTCTTGAACTACTCACCAAGTCCTCATGGCAGTACTTTAGAAGGGCCAACCCAACTTTAAAGACAATCTTGACACCCTAGAAAAAGGAAAAATATTTGAAAAAAATTATTTATTTATTTATTTATTATTATTATCATTTTTTAAGAAAAAATATTTTACTTAAAACCAATTTTCAGGCCATGTAATTTATACTAGGGTTGGAACCCATATCATATTTCCAATCACTGACCTCATAGAGAAACACATCCCATATTCGAAGAGCCAAAGGGAACGGAAATGAGTATGAGAATACAGTTATGAACCACTGGCTAGCATACATGCTTGGATTTATCATCTCCTGGCTAAAATGCTCACCCAACTTTGGCAACTGCTCTCTGACCAAGTGGTCAAATTGAAACAGGTATTGTTGTACAAGAGGCAGCCCCACCTAAGTAGTGCATACAAAATTTCAAAGAACAGAAAGATTGAATGCTATATAAGTAAGGCTTTCTGCTCTGTAGCAAAATCCACTAAATGCCAGTGGCAAAACAGACAGAGGTGCAACCAGAAAAATGAAAGCCCCTAAAGAGATAGCATACAATAACTTCCAAGGAAGTTGTGTTACAGTAATCCCATCAAAAGTTGTTGAGAATACCAGGTAACTTATATCTTAGAGTAGAATGCCAAATGTGACAATATGCCAATTCCATCATAAGAGGATATACATAGACATAGTTTAGAAGACGCAGAAATAAGGAGCCTAGTTCTTATTTTTTGACAACAATTACTTCAAAAATGTAATTGGCTCATTTCAAAAAGGAAAAGGCTGGAAAGAGGTTGATTACAAAACTAATTCAAATTACTGGTCATTTCAACAGAGAGCCCCACTGTCCACCAAGACACAAAGCTGTCGATTCAATTTATAATCTAAACTATAAAATTTCCTTGCAAAATTAATCTAGGTACCGTTCATGGATTCAGTCACGGAACTCATGATAAAATCAACACAAGATAGAATTTAAAGCCTGACACCAGAAGCTAGTATAACCTACTATGAAATCATATGCCAATTCCTGAGTAACAGACAGTTGCAATCACTATCTTTCCTAAGTCCTAATTAAACCATTAACAATCTAAAAAGATGTATCTCAGATAGCAAAATAGGTTTATGGAATACAAGAAATACCTGATATAATCCTTCCATAGGAGCATGAACAGCTCCTTTTAGTAATGCAACCAATAACCAAAATGCATCCTCTTCACTCATATAAAGAAGCAAAAGACCTGCTAAAAAACCCATTCCCTGCATTTTCAACAAAAAACTAATAGCATTATTACCTCAGACAATATATACAAATATGAGGGCCAAGACACATGAGATGAACCTGAACATAGCCGACATCTCTATCGAAGACAGAGTATGCCTTCAAAACATTGTAAAGGGACCTTTGACCAGGGCCATGTCTCTGCTGAAAGAAAACATGTGAGGGAAAGGTGCGAGATATATCCCGGATTATATCTAGTTCAGAAGCAGATGTCTCATAAATTACAAGTTGCTGCAACAGACATAAAGATTCATCAGCAAAGAACATGTGCAACAAGGAAGAAGACTTTCATTATTAAAAGAAAATATTTTAAAAGAAAAAGAAAAGAACACTTTAAGCTGAGAAAACATTTGTCCAAATAAGAACACTTTTCCCCCCTAAAAAGTCAAATGAGCAAATAACTTTTCCAGCAATCCAGCTCATTATCATCAACCCAACATTATATTAATCAGCTCCAGCAACCAATGAGCAAGGGTAGATAAATGGACAAAAACTAGATCAAATGGACCCAAAAGTTACACAAAGTGACAGACAAAATGATTTTGGCACCATTATCCCCTGAAATGCCAATTCATAAGCACTTTATGACTGATGTTTGAATTGTAAATATTGATTTTTACATTAACTTAATGACCTTATACCAAATTGAAGTCAATGCTTGCATCCATAAAGATATGAAACAAATCAGAAGGAAAGGTAAATTACTTAAAACATTAGAAAACTGAGAACTCTTCTCAGATCTTCAAAAGCCCATGCTTTAGTGGTCACTCCTGAATGAAAATAACCCCCCCCCCCCCCTGTTCCCAAATCTTCTTAGCCAGCCTTTGTTTCAAGCTTCAGCAGTTTCGCAACCCTAAATGACCACTTGAAAACCATTTTTTATATCACAACCTAGGCCCCGTAAGTTGTCTAAAAGGGTTTGCTCCAGACATGACAGAACTTGACTCTGCAACTGAAATCCAAATTGGATGCAACCATAATGTTTCTCAAACAAATTGGTCTGTTACAAATTGCTATACTTGGGATTGAGCTCCAACCCATAATGAAATCATTCATGGTATTGTTAAAAAAGGATATTTAGTACACTAGATAGAAACACTATTTAAATATTCAGGGCCCACCCTCACCAAATGATTTACAGAAACCTGCTTAAAAGACTTTAAGGTGAAACTGATGAACTAGTTTTCCAGCTCACCCTTATATAGGCTTGAGGTTAAGGTCTATGAAAACAAGAATTTCATGACAATAGCAAGCAGCAGTAATCATTAATTATCCTGGAACAGAAAGAGAGTTTGGAGTCTTATGATATTATCCCATTCATCTATAACTTCACAATAATTCTCAATGCAATCATATCAAAATTTTTGGTAGACAGTTTTCTTTTAATTTATATTCTAACAGTTCAGTTGCCATCGTTCCCAATAAGTTCAAGATCAGGCACTAAAACCAGTTTTGTTACAAAGTGGAAGCAGTGTTATAGTTCCCTAACCCTGAGGGAAGTGGGTGCATTTTATCTAACACAATATTCTTTTTTCTTTTCTTTATATTTTCTTTTGACGACTCAACCATAATTTGTTGTAAGAAATATAAAAACTTACAAAAGTAGGTTTGACCGATGCCCATACATAAAGCAATGTGAATTGCCTAGTTGGGGATTAAGTTTATAGGAATATGATATCCATGAGGTTAGAACTAAACAATTAATGGTTGCATTGAGGATAGAAAACAGAGTGTGAAACATAGGATAAACAAAAATTAATAATGAGGCAGGAAGGAGACAAATTTTCCCCCATGACTATTGGACAACTTAGCAGAAATCAAATTACAAATTAAAACAAAAAGGCAAGTCAAAAAAAGGTCATGACAATCAGAAATTACAAACCATTTAGTTAAAAGAAATTGAGCAAGCCCACAAGTAATTAAAAGAAGTACCTCATAAACCCCTGGGTTCATCAGCAAAAGGTCTCGACTTCCAGATATCAACTGCCAAACAAGACCCCTTAAACAATCAGGAATTCCTTTTCTTATACGTCGTTTGACAACATGAGGCTTTCTCCTTGCATAATGTTTCCAATCACTCCCACCAACCCCAATCATTTTCCTCCATTTTCTAACTCTTCTAGCTTCCCTGAAAATTTTTAACCAACATAGACCACAATCAAGATTAATATTTGTTAGCATGAAGTATAAAATCATAAAGGACTACAATACTCATATCAACTAATAGAGCTTGAAATAAAATAAAATCATAAAGAGGGACTACTACACCCATATCAACTAATAGAGCTTGAAACAAAATTATTAAAGAAAAAACATACCTTTCGTAATCAGCGACTAACCTACTCTTCGGTAAACCTTCCGGAGTGCTGCCACCAACTTCCTGCTTTATAAACCCAAATCTGTCCAACGGTCTTTGTGGAGGAACTGGTCCTGGTTCATAGTCATCTATTCCTCTTCTCCTTTCCATTTCACTTATTCAAAGAAGCAAAAACAAGCCAAGAGGCAAACCATCTAACTTTCTATCCCTTGACATGGTAAAGCATTGGGAAAATGTTTGACCACACATACAGGCAGAATCTGAAAGCAGTAAAAGAAATCAATGATAACGCTTACAGCCACTTTAACCAAGACAAATGTAAGTCAATTCTAAAAGGCAATTCTATTCATCACAAAGAATCCAGCTAAAATGACAAAAGTATCAAATTGACAGACCTTGCTGGAGGCTGCAGCTATTAAAAATTATATTTACAGCAAAATATTCAGCCAAGAAAACAAATGACAACTTTGATTTTTTAAAAAATATGTGCATATACCAGACACTATGGTTATTATTAAAATTATGATCACAATCAGCAAAGAATATAGAAAATCGCAATCAATAACAAAAATTTGCCAAATTCATTATACTAATAATTATAGACAGCAAGGGAAGAATAATCCAAGAAAGGAAAAGGCTAAAAACAAACAAAGATGATATAATGTTATAAACTACAAGACAAAAAATTGAACATTTTTCATTAAAACAATCACCATTAAACTTTGAATTAAAAAACACATTCAAAAAATTTAAACAAAAAAAGGATGAATTACGCAAATTATAAAAACAAATGTAAACAAGATCATGAGAAGAAACTTAAAACCCACCAATATTTTGCCAAAAAATGAAATGAGTATCCTAAAAATGGCCAATTAATCAATGAATAACGAGATTTAAAAAGAAAAAAACCCTGAAAGAACTTATGAAAAGGAAAAAAAAAAAAGAAAAAAACCTGGGTGCTTACTGAGGAATGAGGGTGGATCAAAGAAGCGCTTATCTATTGTTCGAAATTTGTGGTTTATTAAATGAAAAAAAAAAAAAAAAAAAAAGCTAAGAATGGTGGTTTCATTTAAGGGTTTCTATCTGTTGGATGTTTTTCTAAACCAATCGGAGCAACGGGTAAGATACCCGAATTCTACTGAGCCTGTTTATTTAAACCCAATAAAAAGAAATAAGTGATAGATTAAAGTTTCAATGATATAGGATTTACCTAAATCAAGATGGGAGGAGATGAATCAAGAGAGAGAGGCGTTGAGAATTGAGATGGCGGAAACCAGAAAGAAACAAGAATAAAACATACGAATATCTGACCCCAAAAGAAAAAACATATGCATCCGAAATTCGGTAATGTAATAAAATAAAATTGTTAACTCTATAATAAAAATATATGAAATGATATAAAAATGATTAAAATACAATTAATAAAAATAAATTTAATTAATCATAAAATTATTGTAAAAAATTATACATTGATTATTATATAGATGTGATCATATTAAAAATTATAAAAATAATAATTTAGTCAAAAGTGTTAGAAATTTTGTGAAATAAATTACACACATTGTTTGAAAACTACAAAATAAATAATTTATGATGCAAAAATAAATTATCTCTTTTACATATCAAATCTCCATTTTTACAATTTTTTATTAAATTCACATATATTTTTTATTTAAATCAAAAAGGAAAAAATCGATTTGCTTTATTTGAAGTAAGATAATATACAATTTATTAACAAGTAGTTGTAAATATATATATAAAAAAAAAAAACATATTACTTCATGTCGCTAAGGTCATATAATAATAATAATAATAATAATAATAATAATTTTGTAAGAAATATTCATCCATAATGGATAAATACAATTTTAATTCTTATATGAACAAGTAATAACTATCAAAGGATAGTTGTAAATAATTTTGGTTTGAACTAAGAAAAGAAATCGGTCATAAAACATATATAAAGTTTGAATTTGAGTTCTATTTTAAAATGAAAAAAAAAAATTGGCGAGAGAATGAAAGATGTTTCTTCTAAACTATAGAGGATTTGAAACTAGAGAGGATGAAAAGCCATTCATCCATAAATATAAGAAAAGATTAAGAAACAAAAGGAAAGAGTGATCGACAAAGTAAAGGAATAAGAAATTTCTTGTGAAATTTTAAAGGAATTTCTTAATTCTAAGTTTAAATATTTATTCTGTAAAAATAAACACATTTTGAATGCATGATTTATTCTTAATCAGTAAATCAAGTCAATAATTTTTCACAATGCTTGAACAAATCCTTTAAATCTTTCATATTTTGATAATTGTGATTATTAGATTTATTCTTCAGTGGTGTTTATTATAAACACTAAAAAGGTAATATATTCTTAAGTTTTTATTGAAAAATGTCTAAAAATCTATGAAAGAATTATATAAAAGTGTAAAATTTTATTGTGAAAAATTGTTATAAATGTTTTGTGATGTTTATATATGTTGCCATTGACCTTTTTGGATATCCTGGATCATGGAATTTCGATTTTCAAAAAGGACATTCGAATGCTTGACCAAAATGTCTAAATGTCTTGAACAAAATTTCAAGTTTCAACGGTTGAAATTTTTCAAGCATTCAAATGCTCTATGATGAGCATTTGAATATTCTTTCATTTTTTCAAGATAGAATGCCAACAAGGTATTCAAATACTTTTATCAAAGCATTTGAATGTCCTATGCAATTTTTCAACCATATTGTTTAAAAGCATTATGGCAATTCACTACTCACGTTGGCATTCAACTACCTTATGACAAATTGTTTTAAAATCATTTTTTTATGTTATCCAATATTAACTTTAGGAGTATAAAAAACATAAGAATTATTAAAAATACGTTTTAGTCATTATAAGATTTGTGTGTTTATGAAATTTCTTTTATATACGTTACAAAAAATTATGATAATAATTGTGAAAACTCATATCATTATAATGACTTAGGCGTAATTGCTTACTCATTAGGTAGCTAATTGAATTAGTGTAGTACTGATTAGGATCCAAATGACGATGATATTGTAAGTCATATCATTAAGGGCTAATAGCACGAGTAAAGAGTTAATCTTATATGGTTACATACATCTAAGAAGGATTTAGTTATGTATAAGATGTCAAAAAGACGCGCTCTTTACGCTTAGATAAAAAATATTTTTCAAAAATTTTTGAATGTTTAACGAGAGGAACTTACTAAAATTGTAACTTTGATAAATGAATTTTTGAAAATGTAAAAATGGGGATAAGGAAGAGTGCAATCCTCTCTAATAGCCTAAGTCTTTATAATAGAAAAGACAAAATTCTTGAAACTCCATGGATAGTTAATAAGAATGTAAAACTATCAATGAAATTTATGGATTCTATCCCAGTCACTAAACAAGTGAAGCATTTCAATATGAAACATAATTTAATAAACATTACGTATGTTTAATTATAAGACTAATTAGTGTTGATAAATATATAAAAAAATGGTATTACTTAATGTTGCTAATTTTGTATAATAATAATAATAATAATAATTTGTAAGAAATATTCATCTATAATGTATAAATACAATTTTAATTCTTACTAGGTTTCAAGTTTGCACTTTGCTGCAAGTGTAAAATGGGAGTAAAATAAAATTATATACTTATAATTTAGATATAAAAGTAAAATAAAATTATATTTTAATAATTTAAATATTGAATAATGTATAAAAAGAAAAAGAGTTGTATAACTACTTATATTTTAAATATTTATATTAGTTGAAGTCAATGAAAATGAGTTATTAACTTACTAAAGATTTGTTTGTTTGTTTGTCATAATAATTGAATCACAAAAGAATAAATAACCTTATTTGTAACTCAACACTCTACACAAAAAATAATACCTAACAACTCAGAAACAAAGATATATTAATTTAAAACACCAATTATTGCTAAAAGACTCTAGAATAGTTAAAAGCAGAAACTTCATAAAACTTTAAATTAGTGAATTAGGATCATGTTGATCTTATAAATCTATTTTGTCTAAAATTTTTATGCCTCAATTTAACTCAAACTTAAATTATTCTTTAAAGGGCATAACTAAATGCTAGCCTAGAAACCTATAAAGAAAATCAAATACAAAGAATGAAATACCATAAAGTTAAATGAAAAAGTAATCTTCAAAAACCACCTACTGTATCAAGTGAATTTAACTTCTAATAAATTTTACAAACTCAATGACCCGAATAATATACAATTAGAAAGTTCATATTCTAATTTGTATATTTTTTAGATATTAATTTATATATATTTTAAAGTTTTAGTATCAAAATTATAATTAATTCTTTTACTTTAAGAGATAATAATAACAACAACAACAATAATAATAATAATAATAATAATATAGCTATGATAAATAATTGTTAAATGTAAATCGTAACTGTAGACACCCTATTTAGTCCGGACCCAAGTCCATTGGGCTTGGTCCAATAGGGTTTGGGTCTAAGCCCATTGAACCCAATTTAGGATCCAACTAGTAGGCCCAATTGACTTTTATTTTTATTTTTCTTTGATTTTTTTAGTTGATTTATCTGTTTTATTATATTTATCATTAGTTTAACAAGATTTAGTGATAAAAAAATAAAAAATTATATCTTTAGTTCTAAATTGGAGGTTGTGGAGTTCCTATAGGTTTTAATATGATGTAGGATGAGTCTTAAGTTTTGGGATAACCCAGTCAAATGAGGACTTTGATATGATCAAAAATTCTTTTGATTTGGTCCTATAAACAGCAACAAAGCAACGAAAATGAGGGGGAGAAAAAACAGAAGCAAAACAAAGGGGGAAGCCCCCATCGCCACAGACCCTTAAGGCCTCTTTTTGGTGGGAAACCTTCCCTTCCTTGACCCTGACCTTCACTCCTATTGGGCTGTATTAGCTAGTACCTATGAGCCAGTTGCGAAACTCCAACTTGGGAGCACAGATTGGGTGACGCGAAAGGCAGCTGCTGATGCTTTGAGTGCTTTGGCACTGCATTCAAGCAACTTGATTGCAGATAAAGCAAATTGAGGGTGGATCTCCCTTTTATCTACTTGGTTAATTGATGATTCAACAGTTGAAATGAAATGTTGATGAAGCTTTGGCAGTATGCAAATTTAGGCTTGAATCTTGATGTAGTGGTCACCTAAAGACTGGCAGAAACAACAGGCCATTTTGTTTCATAACATCCTTGAAATCAATTAATGCATCTAAGAATCCTCCATGAAAAAAAAAAGAAAAGGGAAATCAACCAACAGAAAATAGCAAAGCTTATTTTCATCTATTCTCAATGGTGAACGCTTACGCCAGATCTGTTCCGGAGGTTCTGGATTTTCTTAGAGCAAACTCGACGAAAGGTCTCAATTACTTTTTTGCTAGTGCTGAACTTTTAACTGCATCGAATATTTTTGCAAAAGTTGGATTTGGTTCTGGATTTTTTGGGGTAGACTCGACAATAGGTCTCATTGATTCTTAAGAGTGATTATGGAAACAAATGCTGAAAAGACTCTTGAGGAGCTATGTGCCTACCAAGCTGATATCGCAACTGTGCTGCGCAATGGTTGTTTTTCAATACTTCCTGCACTTGTGCTAGTTCCAGGAGACATAGTAGAAGTTAGTGTGGGAAGCAAAATTCCAGCTAATATGAGAATGATCTGATGTTGCTTTTGGAAAAACCAAAATCGAGGTACCAATATTTTTTAAAGGGATTGTACATTTAGTAAATATGGCTAATAGCTTGGTTTTAAAGGTGCTTTTTGCATTTTCTTCAGCTTATTCTGCTAACCCGAAATCCAAATTGTTGGGGCCTCCATTACTTACTGGATCTGCCATTTCGTTGGCCTCAGTTGTGTAAGCCAAAAATAATGCTCGGATCATGATCACTGGCTCCTTAGATGTGTTCAGTAACCAGCTGTTTAGAACTGCTACGTACAAAGCTGAAAGCCCGTTTAAATTTGAGAAATCAGGTAATGAGCAGTTTATGATAAAAATTAGCAAATAGGTCTTCTATGAAAAGGGGTCGCGGCATTGCATGGATAGTTATCAAGCCGGACGCTATTGCTAGTGATGTTGGTTTTTGGGATCGCGTTGCCTTTTCTTTTCGTTAGAATTACCTTCTTAGTTCTTGAATC
Source organism: Durio zibethinus (assembly GCF_002303985.1). The sequence continues at coordinate 18,312,780 of NW_019167938.1, read as the reverse complement.
TATTTTTTTGTCTTCTTGTTCTTCTCCTATCAAATGCATGGGATGGAGACTTTTCAGCGAGGCTGACACATCTCAGGAATATGAAATTACGGGAATCAGCTCGTGACTTTTTTTCACTTGTTAGTACAATACTACCAGTGCCAAGATTTCAATGCTAGTGTTCAGCAATGATTGAGTGGATCTTGTTTGCTTAGATGGAAGTGGGGAGAAAGTGGAAGGAAGTGACAGAATATGATAAAGTTTTACATATCAATAACAGGGATAAAGAGGGTTAAGATATCCAACTCGAGCATAGAAGAAGGTAGTAAGAGATCGACGGTAGTTGCATAGAAGAGCCCTTTGAATCATTAAAAGGACAATTGGAGCTTATTTACGGTCAGATGATACTTATCTTAACAAAGTCGATAAATAGGCGTTTTGAGAAGAATCCTAAGTTTGATATGGCACTTTTGCTTGGAGGAACATATGTTGTTTTCTCTTCCCTTATCCACTCCTTTAGTTGCAGGACAATAGAATGGAGGAGCCGAAAAAGCAATGGCCGTGGAGTTCACGACAATGAAGCCACAGCTGATGGTGGAAGCACCAAAGGTAGTTGATGTAGTGCAATCACTTTTTGAGTCATTCCAACTTTTTTGCATATGGAGCCGAGCCACGCCAACTCTCCAGTCGAATTGTTTTTCGTATTTTCTTTTTTTTTGTTTTTATTTAATTTTAAGAGTATTTTTGCATGAATAAAGTTTAAAAATATATAAAAAATATTTTTGAGGAAAAGTTAAAAGTATCAATTTTCCTTGAAAATAAGCTTCCTAAAAAAATATTTTTGAGAAAAAGTTGAAAGTATCAATTTTCCTTGAAAATAAGTTTTTTTCTAAAAATATTTTTGAGGAAAAGTTAAAAGTATTAATTTTCCTTGAAAATAAGCTTTCTAAAAAATATTTTTGGGGAAAAGTTGAAAGTATCAATTTTTCTTGAAAATAAGCTTTCCAAAAAAACTATTTTTAGGAAAAAGTTGAAAGTAGCAATTTTTCTTAAAAATAAGTTTTCAAAAATGAATTTTTGAGGAAAGTTGAAAGTATCAATTTTTCTTGCACAAAAGCAGTCATTTTTTTTCTTCTTCATTTTTATTTTCTTTTTATTTTTTTTAATGTTAAATAATCCGACGATGGAGCCTCTACAAGTGAAACAATAGTTTTCTTGCATACTTTTGAGGTGAGGTGATTTTTTCAATTTTCTGCTAAAAGTATTAAAGTCAATTGAGAATAATTTCCAATAATTAATTACTTGGTAAATTTTTAAGGCTTATTGGATAACACAAAATTAAGCTGGTACCATCTTTTGATGGGCGTTGTGAGGGTGCTATAACCTTTCACACATGTAACTGAACTCTCGAACCCTGTTTTGGTTAGTAGACCCAAACCTATTCTTTTAGGGACCCTTAAACTTAGGTGTTCCCTGAAAGGATAGATTCCTTAGATGGCCAATCGCACCTAGATAAAAAAAAGATTGGTGGCGACTCCTTCAAGTCAATGTCTAGCGATAGATCCTTGGATCTAGACGTTATGACAGCTTGGCGACTCCGTTGGGGAACTCTAAGAGTTAGGCTAGCAAATAAATTTGTGTTATCCAAAAGCCTAATAAAATTGAACCTTTTTGTATATATTTTATTTATTCATTCATGTTTATATACTTTATTAATTATGTCATTCATATGCATGTGCATAACATGAGCTCTACACCTGAGCTCCGTCCCTCTAGGAGGGAGTAAAGTACCTATTGCTTTCGTGAGGTTTAATGCCTCCGTAGTGGCTAATGAAATACTTCCACTCAAATTGAACCTTTTTCGCTTATAACCTGTAATGGGTGAGGATTGGGGTGCCTTACTAGTCTGTGACGGACAATGATCTGAGGAACAATTTGAGAACTTTTAGACTTTAGCCTTGAACCACATACAGTGTACACTTAAGAAGCCAACCTAAGATAAAGCCTTTCCTACCCAATGATAGATATAATCTGTAACTAGGGCATAGAAATGGTGTTTATCTAATCATTTTGATTGTTTGACTTTGGGCATCATTTTCATTATTATATGTAACATTATGCATTGGCATCACTTTCATTTCATTTATGAAACTAATCATGTTGTTTGTCTGATTTTATGCATCTGCATTATTTTCATGATCATATTTTAACACAATCATTTGCATCCATTTCATATTAGATTTCATCCATAAAAATGTACATTTCATTCGTGCATCAACGTATCATACATAAAGCATAACATAGCATTTCTAATCATAATTGTGGTGCTAAAAGTTCAAGAATAGCTCCACCAAGCAACTCCACTCACCAATACAACACAAGAGCTCGAGCCAGACAAATGGAACAAAAAAATTCCAATCGTCTCGAGAGATTAGAGAAAGCTTAAGAGAAGTTAGAAAAAGAGTTGAATAAGATTTTAGAGGCTTTGAACACGCTAAACAAGGGAAAGGCAATAGAAGAGAATGCTAGCCAACAAGAAGAGGATGACCCACTGTACCCTCTTGGTTTCGAGCCACATCAAGTCTAATCTGCATAAAGATCTACCACCATAGCGGTTCATCTATCCTATAGGGTACATATATCCCAGAATGCCATCAGTTTCAAATCAAAGACAATACCAAAGTTATATAAATCTTGTCTTTACTGAAAAGGTAGTAGAACCAATATCAGTCTCTAATTTGGATGATCTAGAAGAAAAAGAAAAATTGAGGCATAAAGAGAAGGGGACTTTAGAAGCCTCAAAAGCTGAATAAAAAATAAACTTGTTAGAGGAAAGGCTGTGAGTAGTGGAGGGAGTTAGTTTTTATAGCTCAGTTGATGTTGCTGGGCCCTGTTTAGTTCTTGATGTAGTTATTCCTCCAAAATTCAAGGTGCTGAAATTCGAGAAATACGATGGTACAAAGTGTCCGAAAAATTCACATTACTATATACTGTCAGAAAATGGATGCCCATGCCAATAATGAAAGGCTCTTGATGCATGCATTCCAAGACAGCCTCACTAGCTCTGCTGCTAGGTGGTATGTCTAGCTGGACAGGAATCGTATTTGTTCTTGGAATGATATGGCTCATACTTTCATTAGTCAATACCAGCATATAATAGACTTGGCCCTGATCATCTTTCTTTACAGAATATGAAGAAGAAAGCAACTGAATCATTCAAAGAATATGCCCAACGGTGGAAGGATATTGCTTCTCAAGTACAATCTCTTTTGACTAAAAAAAAGACCACCGTATTGTTTGTCAGTACTTTGAAATCCCTTTATTATGAAGAGATGATAGGGAATGCCATAAAAAATTTCGTTGACATGGTGATCTCAGGCGAAATCATTGAGAATGCCATTAAAAATGACAAGCTGAAAGGAGGAGAAACCAAAAAGGCACCCGAAAAGAAAAAGACTAAAGCTCAAGCTGTAAGCCTTAACAGACAGTTTAGGGGATATCAACCCTATCCACCCCAAGGTTACTCTCCATACTATCCTACTGTGAATAATGCCTCATCCTACCCATACCAACTAGCTCCACAACCACTTTATTCATCCACATACCGATCAATTTTTAGCCCTTAAGATCTTACATATAGCCTTAGCATTCAAACTCCTACAAGAACCCAAATTTACCATACTAACCCAGTAAGTGGTTCGCAAGAGCAACGGATTACTCAAGAAAAATCTGTATTTGATCCACTTCCCATGACTTATATGAAGTTATATCAAGAAATTCTATAAAGCCATTTGATTGCCTCTAGCCATGTGGAGCCACTTAAGCCACTTTAGATTCCTTAGGTGGCCAATCGCACCTAGATAAAAAAGATTGGTGGCGACTCCTTCAAGTCAATGTCTAGCGATAGATCTTTGAATCTAGACGTGATGACAGCTTGACGACTCCACTGGGGACGTCTGAGAGTCAGGTCAGCAAATAAATTTGTGTTATCCAAAAGCCTAATAAAATTGAACCTTTTGTATAGATTTTTTATTATTGATTCATGTTTATTTACTTTATTAATTATGTCATTCATATGCATATGCATAACATGAGCTCTATACCCGAGCTTCATCCCTCTAGGAAGGAGTAAAAGACCTATTGCTTTCGTGAACTTTTCCCTAAAAATATTTTTTAGAAAGCTTATTTTCAAGGAAAATTGATACTTTCAACTTTTCCTCAAAAATATTTTTTAGAAAGCTTATTTTCAAGGAAAATTGATACTTTCAATTTTTTCTCAAAAATATTTTTTTAGAAAAACTTATTTTCAAGGAAAATTAATACTTTCAACTTTTCCTCAAAAATATATTTTTTTGAATTTTATTTAAAGAAAATAATAAAAATAAAAATAAAGATAAAAATAAAATAAAATAAAATAAGAAATACTAAATAATTCTAATGTAATAAACAAATAATAATAATAATAATAATAATAAATAATAATAAAAATAAAAATAAATAAATAAATAAAAAAAAAACCTGGGAACGGCTCGACTTAGCGGCTCGGCTCGGCTCGACTTGAGGAAAAAAGGGCGGCTTAAATACACTGCTCAGCTTGGCTCGACTCGGCTTAGGAAACGGCTTGCACTCGGGTCACACGCGAGTCAAAAATGGGTTGATGCTCGGGTCAGGTCGCCCGATTTCAAAATGCGCGGATCTTCTGAAACAGTAACGCCAAAACGACGTCGTTTTCAATAGGTATAAAAGGCTATATCTTCAATTTTTCAGTAGATCTCCCATTTTCTCTCTCTTCCCTTTCTTTCCTCTTTTCTCTCTCTAAACAAATGAAAAACTCCGATTGAATCTTATCGAATTTTGAAAAATGTTATCGAAATCTGAGTTTTTCGTCAAAAATTTGTTGAAAAGTTGGTCGGTTTCTGAAAATAGTTATCGAAAACTGGGTAACTAGCCGAAAAATTCAACTTGTGCCAAAATAGTCACTGAAAAATTCAAACTTCGTCAAAAAATTCAACCGAAATCTGAAAATTTTTCAAAAAACAATTCGCCAAAATTCTTAAAAAATTCCTGAAATTGGTTCTTACCCTTTGGAACGCCTTTTTCTTTCTCTTTTAGCTCTTTTTCTCAGTCGGTGTCTACGTTTCTGTGTTCTGGTCTTTGTGATTCGTGAATCTATTTATAGGGATTGATTAGAAGAGTTTCTGATCAATTCAAACTCCTCCTTGGATTGGGATTCAATCATTGAATCAAATATAGACTCTGATTGAATCCCAAATTCACAGTAGAATTTTAAATTTTCATCCCAATCCCAGTGGAATAAGAAAAAAAAGAAAATGAAATCAAATAAAAAAAATGTTAATAGATAATTAAAAGAAAATAATTAGATAAATAAAAATATTAATAGATAAATAATAATAATAATAATAGATAAATAATAATAAATATATATTAACAGATAAATAATAAAAAATAAAATATATATATTAATAAATAGTAATAATAAATAAATAAATAATAAATACATAAGTTAAAAAAATATAAAATATAAAATACAAAATAAAAAATAAAATGAGCCTACCTATTTGGACTAGGCCCAATTGATCCAGGCCTGGACCAAATTGGGTGTCTACACTATTAAATAAAAAAGTAAAATTGATAGATCAAAATATTTTGTTATATATAGATCAAATGTACAAAATTAAAAAAAAAACTAAATTTAGATATATATTTTTAGATAGTTTTAATAAAAATTTTGACAATAATTTTATCGTTGTATAAGTACTTATCAAATTTAAATTATAAATAATATTTTTAATATTTTTTACATATTATTAATTTCTTATTAAAATTTATCAATTTATTAGTTTATATTTTTAATTTTAATTTTTATTAAATTATTTTTGGTAAGAAATTTCATGAACTTCACCTAAAAATTTCATCTTAGTTTTAAATAATCCTACATAATATACAATTACATGATGAAAAAATATTTCACCTACAATTCTTACATTAGCTAATCTATTATGGTTTTTAATTGTGTACGATTTATTAAAATATTATAGGAAACTCGCACTTACAAATGGTTGACTTTTGCATAATTTGTTATTATCTATTTATCTATATCTATACATATTATTGTTGTTGTTGTTATTATTATTATTATTATTATTATTATTATTATTATTATTATTATTATCTATATTACACTATATAAAAAGAATCCTTTGAGGATCTTGGTAATGACAGCTAGCATTTTTTTTTCTTTCTTAAGATGTTTTTCTTGACTGGTGTGTTTCTTTTGGTATTGGACAAGTGTATTTCTTTTGGCTCTGTTTTATACGGTTTTGAAAAAAGCAATGGTGTGTATTTTACTTTTTTTTCTTTTGGTTTTGGCTTTTTTTTGTTTTTATTTTTTTTATGTGTTTTTGGGTCAATTTTTTTTGGTTTTTTTTTCTTTAATTAAATGTGGGTTCTGATTTTTCTTGGTTTTTTTTAGATGATTTTGTGTTAATTGAATGTGGATTTTGTTTTTGGATGATTTTGTGTTATAGAATTGGATTTCTTGGGACAGTTGTGTTATTGAAGAAATTCTTTTAGTTGTTATTTTTTTTTGTCTTTAATTTGTTTAAACTATTTGTTGTGAAGTTTGCATGTTGTTTTTTTTTTAATGTTTATCTAAAATATTGGTTGCATGTTGCATGGATGATAATCAAATTATTATTATTATTTTTTATAAATTGGTTCCTGTTTTTTGTTTAATTAGTGTTTTTTTTTTTTTTTGGGTGTAGGTGTTGTTGAATGTTGTTGGGATTAAGTTGAATGTTAGAGGGTGTTTTAATGTTTTTGTGATTTTTAGGTTTGTTTTTGTGTTTATATTTTTTTTATACATACTATTTTTTTGTTTTGTTAAGCTTTGTTTTTTATGTTTGATTTTTTTAATTTTTTGGGTTTTTCTTTTCTGTATTGAAGAACTGTAGAAGATGACATAAAAAAGGTCAAATATTCTATATAGGATTCATTTGAGATGTATTGTTTTAGATAATGGGCACTTATCTCCTTTTTGGATGTATTTTACAAATTATTTATCTATGTTGGTTTATGACTATTTTATTTATTTTTTGGTCTTTAATAGGATCATTTCTTTGTTTCATTAAAGTTTCATTTTTGTAACTCCATTTAAGATTGCCTTTCATGTTTTTACTTTATTATCTTCTACAATTATTCAGCTTCATGATTTCCTTTCATGAATATAATAACGTTTACTTTGTTCTATTTTTCCTAAGCTATTGTTAAGGTTCTAGAACAACAAAAGAAAGAGGAAAAAAGTTATACGCAAAGCTATTTTCTTTTTTTTCCCCTTTATTTTGATATTCTAAAAATTGAAATAAAATTTTCCAGAAAGGTAATAGTATAAAATAGTTGATAGATCCTGTATAAAATGTAATTTATTATATTTTGTTCTATATACTGTCATAACATATAGATCCATAGACTTACAGCTAGACATTGATTAGAGGAGTGACCACCAATCTTTTTTGTTAAGATGTGATTGATCACCTAATTGAATCTAATCTACAAAACTAGATCTTAGGTTTGAGAGTGTGATTACACATGAGGAAGGTTATAGCACCCTCATAGCACCTATCCAAAAGATAGTACCAGTTTGATTCCAAATTATTCATGTCTTAAAAATGTTTATGTTTTACCATAATTTTTAATATCGAGAATTAATCTTAAAATTATCCTAATAGTTTGATAGCAATTTAAGATAATTCTACTGCCTCAGAAGTATTCATGAAAACTAGTGTCCCACCCTGAAAAAGCTTTGTCGTTGGATTTATTATAATATTTTATTCAAAAAAATCAATAAAATCTTCTAATAGTTTGGTAGGACTTACTTTGAAGCAAATCTCCCAATAGTTTGATGAGATTTTACTACCAAAATTTTTTTTAAGAATTTCATTAAGTGTCCCAATAGTTTGGTAGGATTTAATTTGAAATAATCCTCCAAAAGTTTAAAGGATAAAAATTATTGTGAAGTTTTTCATTACTATTTTTCAAAAGAAAATGATTTATAGAAATTTTCAATTGTTTTGTGGATTTTGTTTTAAAAATTAAATCTGTGAAAATTTTTCAATAGTTTGATAAAATTTATGAATTTAGTTTGTAAGGATTTTCATTTGAAAAAGATTTTTTTTATTTTTTTATGAAACTTATTTGAAAAGTATTTTTTTATTCTTTATTTTTCATTTTCCAAAAAGAGTTTTTTTAAAACTAGTAAAATCAAATACAAAACTAAAAATAAAATAAAACTTAAGAAAATAAAAATAAAAGAAAATAAAATCAAAAAATAAAATAAAAATAGAAAAAAGAAATCTATGATAAGGTCAGGTCAAAACGTGGGTCGATAGGCAAGGCACATATCTTACATTGTTAAAATGGCACTGTTTCGGGACAATATATAAGCCAAATCCTAGCTTTTTTTTCTTAGAATCCCCCTTGCTCTCTCTTTAGATCGAGAAGCTTTGATTTCTCTCTAAAATTCCTCAAGAACCCATCGAAACTTCAATCGAAAACTAAAAACTTCATCAATTTTTGGGGAAGTCATAGGAAAGTTTAACCGAAAACTAAAAAACCTATTAGTTTCTAGAAAGCTAGCTGGAATGTGACTGAAAAATTTAACCAATCATCGGGAAATTCATCGGAATACTCATGTTCATCCTAAAAAACCTTAAAATTTCCAGCAAAAACCCAAATTTCCTTAAAATTTCCTAGATTTTTTAAAAACCTTCCAGCAACTTAAACTAAACCCTAGAAACCTAGATCTAAACCTAGAAACTTCCAAATCGAATCCAAAATCAAAATCCAAAAAAAAAAAAAAAGCCATTCACTACTTAAAATCCCAAAACCCTAAGCACTTAGTCTTTTTTTCTTAAATCCACTGTGTCTTGTTCTATCCAACTGTGGTCAATTTATAGCCTTTTTAGGATAGATTTTAAGAAACAGGTAGAATCAATCCCAAGATTGAATCCTAGGATTGGATTCTTCCTAAGCTTCAAATTAGGTCTAAGTTTTTTGCTAGTTAATCCAAAAATCCTCCGATTAGGAATTAAACCTTTGATTGTTAGAGATTGGATTCTTTTGATTCAGGAAATTCAATTCTTTAGTTACCTTAATCGATCGATAGTTAAGGAGGAAGGAAGAGAAATAATAATAATAATAATAATAATAATAAGAAAATATAATATAATACCATACAATGATGATGATGATGATGATAATAATAATAATACAATATTATACTATAGTACTAATAATAATAATAATATAATAAAATAATATTAATAATGAAAATTAGTTCGATTGACCCTATACATAAATGGGTGTCTACAGTTATCTCTTTTTGCATATTTTTGTTAAATAAGGATGAAGTAAAAACCTAAACACCCACTCTGCTTCAATAGTCAAATTAATAAGCAAAAATTATCAAGATTGAGCCGTAAGTCAAAAAATAAAATGATTTGGACTAAATCGAGATCAAAACAGGTGATCAAAATGAAACCACGAGTCAAAAAAATAAAGTGACCCAGATCGAGTCGAGGTCGAAAATGGCTGACTGAGATGAAACTACAAGTCAATAAATGATCTGGATTAAGCTGAGATTGAATGACCAAGATAAAATTGTGAGTCAAATAAATAAAGTAACCAAGATCAAGTCGAGATCAAAATTGGCTGATCGAAACGCAATTATGAGTTAAAAAATGATCGGACTGTGCTGAGATTGAATGACTGAGATAAAATTGTAAGTCGAATAAATAAATCTATTAGGACTGAGTCAAGGTTGAAGAAGGCTAACCAAGATAAAATTGTGAGTCAAAAAATGATATGGATGGGATCGAGATTTAATGACCAAGATAAAATCGTAAGTCTAAAGATAAAGCAACTAGGACTGAGTTGGTCAAATATGATTGATTGGGATGAAACCGCGAGTCAAAAAATAATTTAGACTAAGTCGAGATCAAATGATCGGGATGAAACCATGAGTCAAAAAAATAAGATGACCAGGACCGAGTTGAGGTCAAAGATGACTAACCGAAACAGAATCACTAGTTAGAAAATGATTTGGATTAAGTTGAGATCAAATGACCGAGACAAAATCATGAGTCAAAAAGATAAAGTGACTAAGATCGAGTCGAGGTCAAAGATAGCTAATCGAGACAGAACTCCAAGTCAAAAAATGATCTAGATTGAGCCAAGATAAAAAATGAGTGATAAGTGATAAATGATATTGCGATGATGCAAATGCATATCCTATCTAGGGTGCAAATGCAAACAAATTGTGTGTAATGCAAATGTTACTAAATCATGTCATGAGGTTTTAATTATGGTAACAAGGTTCTCAACATGCCACCAATTCTTCTTGGCTTCTCAGTATTAATGATTTTAGAACAAATTTTATCAGTTATTTCATGTATTTCTTTTCATCTAATCACAACTCACAAGTTATATCGACTAATCTATCACTGAATTCATTATTGAGTTACCTTGTTTGCCCCCTTGTAAATAATTTTCTCATGCTCATTTCATTTATCTCATCTTGTACTTTTTTTAAAAAAATGAAACACTCTTTATGAAAAGTGTTATTCATTTATTTTTCATCATTTAAATAAGTGATAGACATAATACATTTCTTTGGTTCATTCAAGGAATGTTCATTTATTGAAAGATAAGAAGAGTGGGTTTTTATTGTTGAAAGAACAAAAGATAGGATCAAGAATAACTCAAGGGTGAACAAAGGTAAAATATCAAAATTTATTCAAATAAGACATTAGCATCCAAAATAATGATTACTTAAACAATTTTGAACTGAAACTTAATATTATCCTTCAAAAACACATTCCATTAATATCTTCAATTTTAAAGTTAATCATTATCCTCATTTCGGAGACCTTTACATGAAGTTATTTTTTCAAGTTTTCATCTTCACTTAAATCGCCCTTTCGAATTTTTAGTTTAAGTTTTCTTTTTTCCTCTTTTGTCCCTTTTTTTTCTTTTTTATTTTTCTTCTTTTTTGCACACATTTTGTTCATTTTTCTTTTCCTTTTATTAATCAATGACACTTTGATCAAAGCTTCACACAATTCAATGGCAAACTTGCCCCAATTCAATTCATGATTCTCTAAATTAAGTATTCATATTTCATCAAAGTTGATTTTTAAGGGGTGTAATGTAGGCTAAGGTGAAGGGTGCCAAAGAAAGGGATAAAATAGGCCCAAGTTGTATTTAAAGGGTAATCAAACCAATGATAATTTATTTATGTAGGACACTTTGACATTTTACCCCATCAATTTTTTTTTTAATTTTTTTGGGAGCACATTGACATTTTGTCCCATCAATTCTCCTTTCATTTTTTTTAATTTTTTATTTGTTAAGGAAACTTAATCATAAAAAGGCTTTGCCCCTAAAAATGAACAGATCTATCAAACTTTGCCCCCTAGTGTAGGGGTGATCTTTGGTTGGAGTTCCTCAAAAGAAATTTTCAATAGGCTAAAATGGGATAGCAAAGGATAATTTTTCTTTTTTATTATTATATATATTTTTTAAGGATAGAAGAAAGATGATCATTTCTCATTTCGAACATGAATACACTTAATGAAGAATTTTTATTTACTAAGAGCAGACTTGTGAACAATTACAAAGATCATGTGTTGTATCACTTTGGAAATTCTTTCCCAAATTTATCTTTTTTATTTAGCAATCCCAATAATCTCAAATTCATCATTCAAAACATCACGAACAATGTTTTCAAAGTCAAATATTCAATTATCATTATAACTATCGAGCATTCATTATGGGAAAAGATATAAGAAGGTAAAAATAAATAATAGGTATTCACATAAAAGAGAAATGTCATGAAAATGTATCATATCTGTCACTTTTATTAAAATAATAAAAAATAAGATGAATTCAAGTATATAAAAGAATATCTATATTCTCAAGAAGTTTAAAATGATAGGCAGTTCCAATCAACCTCTTAAGATTATGCCCTTAGATGATTGGGCGATGGGTCACCATTGACATTGGATGTTATGTTTCCATTGTTATCAAAATTTATCAACCCTTCTTTAATCAAACTTTGTACCATACATTTCAAAAGGATGTAATTTTTAGTGGAATGGCCTACCCCAAAATGGTAGTTACAGTGAGCAATGGAGTCATACCATTTGGGATATGGAGGATCGAGTTATTTTGTAAGAACGGGAGAAATCAAATGGTTCTTGTAAAGTTTTTAGTATAGTTCGATATAGTTTGATATAGCTTATGGGGATAGGGTCAAATGTAGGTTTTTTTTCTATTTCATGATTCTTGTGCACCACTCATTGGGGTAGTAGGATGAATAGATGGCTTACGAGGGGATGGATAAGAAAGTTATAGAATTGATTGGTACACTACAGCAGAAGCATGACTTGTAGGTGAATAATATATGGGATAGATTGGCTAGGGGTAATTTTTGAATTGCTGCCTATCGAAACTCATAGCTTGAGTCTCATTTTTCTTTTTCTTGGGTATCTTTTTATTGGATGAAAACTCTTCCTTCTTTCAGTTTGTCACTCTTGCTTGCATTTTCAATAATCTCTCATGAAATTATCATGTCGATAAAATTCTTAGTTGCATTCCCTACCGTTTTCTCATAATATGATGATTTAAAAGTGTTTACAAATAGCACTATCATCTCTTTCTCTATTAAGGGAGTTGTATTTGAGTAGTGACATCCTACCACCTTTAGGTATACTTCTTGAAAGACTCAGATACTTTCTTCTCCATCTCTTATAATAAGAAATGATCAAGAGCCATATCTATGATGTGGCGATATTGGTTAATGAAAAACTGAGTTAGATCTTTCCATGACTTAATACGAGTCCTATCCAACTGGACATACTATCTTGTACTAGACTCGATTAAGCTATCTTGAAACACATGCATGAGTAGCTTCTCATTGTTGGCATGTGCTATTATTTTATGATAGAACATTATGATGTGAGTAATGGGGCACTTGGTACCATCATACTTTTCAAATTTTGGTACCTTAAATTTTGGGGGAATCACAACATTTAGAACTAGACAAAGGTTGGTAGCATCTATGGATCCTTAGAAATCAATGCCTTCTATAGCCCGTAATCTTTTTTCAATTATGTTTATGGCTTGATCGATCTTAAAATTTTCTATAGGGGTAGTTGCTTGTAGATTTTCTTTCTCTTTTATCTCTTTTAGAGTAGGGAGTTGAATGGGTTCAGCTATCTTTTCAACGAAAATAAGATTATTATAACTTTGAATGTTTTCATGATCGAGTGCGTAAGTCATTCCTAGGTAGTTGTAATTTGGCAAAGTTACCTATTGTGGTTGGAAGATTAGAGCAATTTAAGTCTGATGTAGACTAAAACTTTGAGGATATCTTGATTCAGTAGCTTTAGGCTAGGTGTCTTTCTCTATTTCCTTTTCTTTGTTTGCCTTTTCCCAAGCTTTCAAAATTTTGCTTAATTTTTTTTTCAGTATCTCTTGAGCCTTTTTTATCATTTCAAGACGATTTGGATTGTCCTACTCCATTTTTCTAGCTTTAGCCCAAGTATAGTATTGGTGTTGAGCTATCCTTAAACCTTTGTACCACATTCTAGAATAGGTGGTCTTGACATGATTTTACATAATGAATAAATGGTCATGAATGAATATAATGAAATACATATATGTTTATGAATATACACAAGAATAAAAGAAATAAACATGACAAGGAAATTAGTTTGTCACTTCAACAATAAAAAAATAGAACAAGCACCATATAGCAAGTAAGATAACAACATGACCCTAGATTTGGGTTAACTACAAAGGGTAGAGGGATAAGGCTCTATTTATGGTTGGGCTCTTAAAGTTAACTATATATGATTTGGGTTAATTCTAAAAGGTTCTCAAATTGTTCCTTATATCATCATCCATCATAGACTAGTAAGGCACCCTAATTTTCACCCATCATAGGCTACAAGCGAAAATGGTTCAATTTGAGTGGGAGTGTTTCGCAGGCTCATATGAAGACATGAAATCTCACAAAGGCATAGGTACTTCACTCCCTCATAAAAGTAGAGCTTGGGTAGAGAGCTTATGTTATGCACATCCAAATGAATGGTGTGTATATATATAATAAATAAATAATTATACAAGTATAAGCAATGAAAAAAATAAAAAAATAAATAAGCAAGTATAAATAATGAAAGAAGTAAAAGAAATAAATAATTAAGCAAGTATAAGCAATAAAAAAAATTCTCATTTATTAAGTAAGGCTTGGATAATAAGAAATCATTTACTAGCTTGACTCTTGATATCCCCAGTGGAGTCACCAAACTGTTATGACGTATAGATTTGTGGACCTACCGCTATACATGGATTAGAGAAGTTGCCACCAATTTTTTTTTGTTAAAGTGTGATTGGTCACCTGATTGAATCTGATCTACGAAACCTAATTTTAGGTTTAGGAGTGCATTACGCATGATGAAGATTATAGCATCCTCACAGTACCCATCCAAATGATGGTACCAGTTTGATTCCAAATTATCCAAGCTTTAAAAATGTTTATGCTTTACCATAATTTTTAATATTGAAAATTAACCTTAAAATTACCCCAATAATTTGGTAGCAATTTAAGATAATTCTCTAGCCTTAGGAGTATTCATGGAGACTAGTGTCCTACCTTGAAAAGGCTCAGTCATTGAATTTATTATAATATTTTATTCAAAAAATCAGTAAAGTCTTTCAATAGTTTAGTAGAATTTACTTTAAAATAGATCTCTCAATATTTTGGTGAGATTTTATTACCAAAATTTTTTTTAAGAATTTCATTAAGTCTCCCAATAGTTTGGTAGGACTTAATTTGAAATAATCCTCCAATAGTTTAGAAGATAAAAATTATTTTTCTTTTTCTCTTATCACTATTTTCGAAAGAAAATGATTTATGAAATTTCTCAATTGTTTGGTGGATTCCATTTTGAAAATTAAATCTATGAAAATTCTCCAATAGTTTAGTAGAATTCATGAATTTAGTTTGTAAGGTTTTTCATTTGAAAATGATTTTTTTTTTATTTTTTATGAAACTTATTTGAAAAGTATTTTTTTATTCTTTATTTTTCATTTTCCAAAAAGATTTTTATAAACTAGTAAAATTAGATACAAAACTAAAAATAAAATAAAACTTAAAAAAAAAATCAAATCAAATCAAATCAAAAAATAAACTAAAAATAAAAATAAAAAGGAAACCTGTAATAGGGTCGGGTCAGAGCGCAAGTCAATAGGTTGAGGCACGATCCTATACTACTAAAACAGCACCATTTTACGATAATACATAAGCCAAGTCTCAGTGTTTTTTCCTTAGAATCCCTTTTGCTCTCTCTCTCTAGACTGAAAAGCTCTAACTTCTCTATAGAATTCCCCAAGAACCCACCAAAACCTTTAACCAAAAACTAAAAAACCCATTGATATATAGGGAAGTTGCCATAAAGTTTAACCGAAAACTAGAAAATCCACTGGTTTCTAGAAAGTTGGCTGGAATGTGGCTGAAAAGTTCAACCGGTCACCAAAAAATTTATCGAAAAACTCATATTCATCCTAAAAAACCCAAACATTTCTAAAAAAAATTCTAGATTTCTCAGATTTTTCAGAAACCCTTTATCAACTTAAACCAAACCTTAGAAACCTAGATCTAAACTCAAAACTTCTAAACTGAATCCAAAATCAAAATCCTAAAAAAAAATCCCTTCACTGCCTAAAATCCCAAAACCTTAAACATTGAGTCTTTTTTTCTTAAATCCATTGTGTCTTGTTCTATCCAACTGTGTTCAATTTATAGCCTATTTAAGATAGATTTGCGAAAATAAATAAATCAATCTCAAGCTTGAATCCTGAAATTGGATTCTGCCCAAGCTTTAAATTAGGTCTAGGTTCTTTGCTGGTTGATTCAAAAATCCTTTGATTAGGAATTAAAGCCTCTGACTATTAGAGATTGGATTCCTTTTATTCAAGAAATTCAATTCTTCAGTTACATTTATCAATCGGTAGTTAAGGAGGAAGGAAAAGAAATAATAATAAGAATAATAATAATAAAAATAAAAAATATATATAATATAATACTATACAATAATAATGATGATGATGATAATAATAATAATAATACAATATTATACTATATTATACAATATTATACTATATTATACAATAATAATAATAATAATAATAATACAATATTATACAATAATAATAATATAATAATAATAATAATAGAATAAAATAATACTAATAATGAAAATTGATTCGATTGACGTCAGACACAAATGAATGTCTATATGTACTATGTGTTAGATGAAGTGACACTTATAATATTACATTAATCCAATTATCTTAAATGCAGTTATTTACACTAGGGTTCTCTATGTTATGTTGGGTTATACTTATATTATGTCATCTTTCATGGAATATTTTGTGAATCATGGCCATAAGTGAGGGTTTGCCTGCAATGGTCAAAATCTTTCAATATATTTTTAGTATGATTAAGTCAAAAGTTTAACTTTTGGTTAAGTAAATAAAATTAAAATTTGAATAAGTATAAAGAACAACGTTGTTATATTTCTTAAAATCACACTAAAAATCTTTAAATCTTTGAGTTCCCATTAAAAACGTGCTTGCATTGTATGATTGATAATGGTAGAAGATGACCAAAATAAAAGTTTGATTTGTCAATCTGTAAAGTCAATAGTTTTGTTTATTAGCATTTGTAAATTTTACCGTTATTTGCAGTTTGTCCGATTTCCTTTGGTGGATAGATTAACGTCACTTCCACTGATGGCTGCAGGCAAGTAGTATGATTCATTGTCTTTCAAAAAAGTAATGATGCTTTTCTAATGAGTGGCAATTACCTATTAATTTATTTTGCTAATAACAATTCTTCACTTTTGTATGGAATACTAGGCTGATTATTTTTTGTGTTCGAGGTTGTACCTGGACATTATAGATTCTATATGATTCAAATTGTTACTTTTATTATTTAAGAACTTTTGACATATTGAATCTTGATTGCACAAAAATAATAGATCTTTGTTTTTACATATTTCTTTTACTTTGGATGTCAATGATGTTTTTTTCTTTTCTTTTCATCATCTACTTTTTGGTTGGTTAAGGCTATTGAAAAGTTAAAACAGAATAGAGAAAAACCACAAAGGAAAGCAGCAATCCCTAGCCATGTACTCTAGCATTTATGGTGGAATAGTAACCGATGCAGTAGCTGTGGTGATCCCTATGGATGATCAAATGGTTCATAGGGAGCATGGTGTGTTTGATACTACTGGAATAATTAGCAGGTTATTGAATTTGTTAGCAAAACAACAACTTTTTTGTCCTAATTTGGAATGGTATTATTTCTTAAATTATGGTGTCAATAATCTTAATATTTTAAAATGCAACTTTTTTTACATCACTATGAAGGTTCAGTTGCAAGGTTGGGATTTCCATCTAATATGAATTTGTTGCTAATGAATGTTTTCTAAAACCAAGAAAAGAAAAATATTTGCATGAAATCTCTTACTTTTTATGAATTGTTAGAATGAAGAAGTCACTGCAATCCCATGTAACTATTCTCTTTTTTCGTCTTTCCTAAGTATATATTTGCATTTTTTTTTGGATAAACTGAATTTTTATTTATCTAAAATCAGTAGGAATCTGTTACAATATAATTATTTTACAACTTAACAAACAAAGGAAAAACAATTCGTTAACAGTTTATTCTAAAAATTTTACATTCAAATTCCAATCTTTGCTAAGTTTTTTGTTTACCATATCTCTTGCAATATGTTTCAATTCATACAGTTTGTATCTTACAATTTCCTTGACTTTGTCGACCATTTGTGTAATTGTCATCTCTCCTTGCTTGAATATCCTTTGATTCCTTTCTTTTCATATGAAATATATACATGCATTCCAAGCAATTCTCAATAGAATTGAGATCAAGGCTTTCCCTTTTAATTTGTTTTCTACCCAGCTCAGTTTTATGTCCAAACTTCCTACTCTTCTATCAATGTTGCATGGTTGAATAATCTTTTGCCAAACTTATTTTGTATAGACACACTCAAAGTAAACATTGTTTCTTGTTTCATTTTTATTGTGGCATAAGTTGCATCTATTATCAATTTTCA